>CM067224.1:34467850-35067850 GCA_034190945.1 Octodonta nipae | reverse complement strand
CTCTACAGTCGCCCGAATTTCTTAAAATTCTTGACGTGACCTTCAAAAACTGGTTCAGGGTCAAGAGCAAGATTGTGGTCATATACGTATATTCGTTTTGCGTACTTCCTCATTGAACATAAAATTTCTGGTGTTTGCAGATCTGCGAGATAATATTGGGTCTGGTGTAAAATTGACCTTGGAATGGCCTTGAAGGTCGTGGTCTAGGACATGGTCAAGGTCATACTTGATCGTATAATTTCCTGCTCTTTCCAATTACGCAATACGAAATAGGTGTTCCCATTTGAGCAAACACCTTTGCCTTTGGAATAATCTTGAAGGTCGTCGTTAAGGAAATGGTCGAAGTCACGCATGAACCTGAAATACCCCGTTCTTTCCAAATTCAAGGTCTCTGTTTAAGAGCTACAGGGCTTCCATACTTTTTATACTCCCCGTTTTTTATTATTCTGTGTTCATTCCCCCAACTTACATCTATGCAAATGCCGTTGTGAATATGTCCCAATCAATGGACCACCACCAGATATCCCACGAGTCCCTGGCGAGATGAGAAAGGCAAATGAGGCAAATGAGAAGACTATAAGGAGAAATGATACAAGAGCATAATGTATCCGTTGTAGAAGATAGAAGTACAAGCAATTTTAAGAGGGACTGTAGAGTTAGATTGCCGTTAATAAACAATAAATGCCATCAGGGCAGTCAAAAGATGGTGACTTTGCAAAGATGATGGCAGTTTATTTATCCAAGTTATTGTCAATAGCAAATGCAACCAACACATATTTGACACTGAGGTTGCGGTTTCCATTATAAAATCCATCTGGCTTATGTTCCCAGTACTTGGTACTGGGTATGTATGGATCTCATCATATACTGGTATTAATAATTTTTAAAACATTAGTAAATGAATAAATAGTTGCAGACCCTTTATTGCTAACTGCCCATTTTTTGAAGAAAATAATATGATCACACAATGTTATGATAAACATTCTAAAATATGCCTATGTATGTACTTTTACCAATTACCACGTATGTTACAGGTCTCTGGAGAGAACAAGAAATTGGAGGAAAATTAACTAAGGAACATAGCGCAAGAAGGGTTGATAGGTGTCCATCACCCAGATGTTGCCTTCGCAAAAATATCTGGTAGGAGAACTTCTCCTATAAGACACCCTTATTTCCTATCCTATATCCCGTTAGATTCTTTATCTTAGTTATTATTTTGCCCATTACTACGGTAAACATGACGGCTTAGCGAATCTCATGCCAGAGTTTCAGCTAACGACTACAAGGGTGTATTTCCTTTTTGTATTGGGGTTTTGTTGACATAGATATCATCTATAATTTTGGTCAATCTTGTTGGTACATTTCTTTCGTCTGATAAAGAGATAACGTCAGATAGTTTCTCCGGATTGAGTGAATTCGACAGGCCTATAAACAGGTCTGTCAATTCGATCGCTTTTTCCACCACCTGTCGTATTATAAAATTCGGGTAGATGGTTGATCTGTTAGTGCGAAAACCTTGTTGTTCTTCGCTTATTTCTATTTGAAGCTTGTTTAGTTTAATTTTGGATAGCAGTTTTAGACACCTGTATGGTAGGTTGATCTCACAATTATTTACAGGGATTTTTCTGTTCCCTTTTTTTAATAACGTTAACGTTATACGTCCTTTCCATTTCTTTCCATTCGTTAGGTAATTACCATCGTATACTTTTTTTATTAAATAGTTTTGTGAGTTCTTAGCAATTCGTTTCTTATTCCGTCTAATCCTGGAGCTTTTCTATTTTTTAGTTTTTCAGTTACATCTTCCATCTCATTCAATGTTTTGTCAACTTCCTCATCTTCTTTTGATATTATCGTAGTTGGTATATATGTTCCTCCTTTCTGTAAATCTTTGCAAAGTATCCCTTGAGGGTTATCCTTTGGGTTATCTTTACAGTCTCGCTTACATCCGGTTTACGTTTCCATAGCATTTTTTCTGAGACCAGTCCAGATCGGAGCCCATCTCCTTAGATGAACTTTTTTTAAGAGTTTGATATTTTATCGATTAGTTTCGTAAGGCTCGCGGAAGAGTTATATAAATCTTTCGCCGGTTTAAAAGCAACAGCCTATTTATTTCTTCAATTTTTGTTTTTTGGACAACAAAAATTATAAATAACACCATCAATGTTGACGACAATTTAATCGTATTTATAATTGCAGACTTTGCGAGAAATAGTAGTGTCAACTACAGAAAGGTTCTGTTCTAAAATCAAGTAGAAAGCAAAACGTTAATTTACAAATAATGCCACTACCAGACCTCACGTTAAAATTATTTTCGTATTTGGAGGGAATTACGAAAATTCTCCCTTTCTGGCGCTGACCAATTAATCATTTTTCATCTCGCATCTTTTATCCAATTACTTCCCACACCGCATCAACAACAACGCCGAAGTGTAAACATATTAATAACCAACATTTGTTGTGCCCATTTAAATTTTTTTCTTTGCTTTGCTCACACTCGCATATGCTTGCAATCAAAATAATTTATGGACTGATTCACTCCGATTCATTCCATAACCATATGTTCTCATTTGTGTAACAGAGCAATTATTTTTTTTACCACGAGTCTTTGATATCGCTGGGTTGGTAGTTCGTCTTTGTTTTGACGTTTGATGACAACGCAGAATGCGTTCAATCATTCGAGGTAATTATACAATTCCTAAGAAGCTGAAAACGTTCGGGTACTTGGCATCTGTCATTCTTAATTGGGAGGTGAATACTTTCGAGAGAAGCAAATATTAGTTCTTGGCAGAAATTAATCACAGTGATACCCAAAGAGCATTAAATAAACTGTAATGGCAATCGTTGTTGTTTTTATGTAAATGAATGTAATAAATTATACTACTTAAGATTATCTGTAGCAAGTGATTTTCAGAATCTGACAGCATTTTTAAATATAAATATAAAGGAAGAAGTTTTAGTATGCTGCTATACCGAAGAACCTTGACCCCTTAATGACTTTAAACCAAAAATAAAATGTTAGAGTATCAATAAATATTCCAACAGCAGTTTGGTAACAATAGTTTCAAATACATTAGGTACACAGTGATGTATAAGGGTGGTTCTAGAATTACCTATCAAACAGACCATAACAAATGTGTAACAATAATGTGTAATTATGAGTATGCAATAAAAATGTAAACTTATACAAATGCACTGAAATAATTTAACAAATTTTGTTTTATTTGCTCAAAAATAATAACTAAACTTTATAATTAGATTATATTGCCTGTTCATTAGAGTTTTCTCTCCTCAGATTTGTCCTGAAACAGATAAGTATTTGAAAATGGCAAATTGAGAACAAAATGTATTAAAGCAATTTCGATAAAATTCCCGGCTTACTGGCTGCCCGTAAAGAAATTACAGTATTCCTGTATATAAAGAGTGTTTTGTATATTGTGTGATACATTTCTATGTTTGGAGATGTATCAACTCCAACTCTGGTGGAAACAAATTCCATGATGTCTACAATATCAATAAGCAAACAGTTCTTAACCCTTAAACCGGTCACAGCCATCGATTAGATTCACCATGGAGAGAGAAGAGAGTAGGTGCCTACCATTTCTTAATGACTAGAACCAGAATCGAAACAAGAGTCTAGAAAAAGGCCACACCTACAGGGTTATACCTAACCTCTAACCATCCATCAACAACGAAAACTGGCTTCATCTAAACACTATTCCATAGAGCAACAAATGTCAGCAGCACACCCGAGGGCCTCAAAGAAGAACAAATGAAACTTAGAGAAGACCTTTTGACGAATGGATATCAGGAAACAAACAGCAACAAGGCGTTTGAAGAACTGGATAAACCACCTAGGCAGGAGAGGAGAACCACTATAGCAACTAATTGCTACCATACACTACAGTTTTGTCGAAAAAACTTGACGTATTGGTCACGGATATGGAATCAAAATGGTTACCAAGAGCAACAACACCTTGAGGAATATCATCACAAAAACAAATCCGGATACTCCTGCAGTACCAGAAAAGTGTATTTCATACACATCACACCTTGTGAATGTGGCAATCTCTACACTGGGGAGACTTAAGCGACCACTGGATACCAGGGTTAAGTAACACCACATAGCTACTCAAAGAGGGGAGCTAGCAAAGTCTGGATTAGCTAATCACGCATGGACCGGACGCCATAACATCAACTGGCATCAGACAAGGGTAATTTACAAGGAACAGCACTGGTATAAAAGACAGCATACATAATCTCGAATGAGAATATAATTAGCGAGCCGAACGTCCAAATTAAAAACGTTTGAGGACTTCTTCTTGAGCCGCTGCCGCTATACATCACCGACAACGAATCGCAAGTTTCGGCGAGTATGATTGGACGAGACAAGGGATTAAGCGACACAATGAGCATGAAGAGTTAAGGGTATAAATACAACGGGTAATCTGAATTTCTCATCATGTACCTAATGCCGATAGCAGATCCAAAGCTATTGAATCGTTGTGAGATCAACCATTTCAAAGCAAGGGAAGTCCAAGGAAACTCCGAGGAACGAGTAAACGAGTAACATTGTCTATCAGCTTCAGACTAACAGTTTTTAAGCCAGAATTTCGGCAATCAGTTGATTTTTTTAAGTTAATTTTTGTAATAAACTTGAAAACAATGAGATATTTGATTTGGAGAATCCTTTCACACGATTTTTAATAAATTTGTATAGAATCGGACTGAACAGTTTCTGTCATAGTCCACAAAAATTTATCTATATATTATGGTCATCATTGTTCTGCTTTGTGTCGTTAAAATTTCGGAAACATCCTTGATCGTGATCAGTTGAATAGCCAAAGTACTTAAAAAGAAAGATATTTAACCCATGCATCCTTCCCTTAATAACAGAGACCAAGAGGTCAGTGACTACAAGCAACATCAAGAATATTTAAGTCATCATAAATTAGAAAGATATCATCAGAGGCAACACAGGAATACCCGACGCAAGTGAAACTATTCTACTTTTAAATGAAATATGTCTGGACAACTGATTAGAAAAACAAATACCCGATGTACAAAAAGACTTATGCAATGAAAGCTAAGATCAGAAGCATAAAGAAGAAGGGGATGATCAGCCACAAGACCGGGTGACAATTTAAAAGGACTTGCTGAAAATTGGCTACTAGTTGTCCAAGATTCGAAAAGGTTGCGAAATATTACTATTGATTGACCAAACAACTAACCGTGTCGGAAAAATACTAATATATCCATAAAAAATTAGACTAGACCTATACTATGCAATACAGACAGATTGAGAGTTCTCTTAGTTATTATAATAAGGAATTTTATATCCAGTTTTACGACTTAGGAACCTACATATGCCAGAAGAAAGAAAACAAAATGACAACTAAGTCTTCAGTTCAAATCTTCATGTTAAATTTATCAGTAGTTGGATGACTCATTTCAATTTAATTGAATAATGTAACGGTTTTATTTACACGATTGGGTTCCTGGATTTAATTAAAAACACAGTCCAACTCACACTTGTTTATTTCCACTAATTTTATGTACACACAACCATTTACAAATTATCTTGAACACCTGTGTTTTCTACACTGCGACTGAATATTGAATGAATCCTTCTGTCAGCTCTCCGTATTTATATTTCTTCTCGGAATTATCCAGAATGTCAAAGAGCCGCCGAGAAATTTCCTTCATGAACTCTAGAATTATTCGAGAACTTCATCAACGCCAGCCGCCGATCTCGATGTGCCAGACTGACATTTGGGATTCCACGAAATATCGGATGAATGCCGATTCTACGAATTATCGGATGAATACCCGTCATTTGTTAAAAGGCAGGAGTTGGTTTGCTCAATATATAATTGTAAAACTAAAATGCAACGCCACCAACTGAACTGCTTATAAAGTTCGATACGTCAATTATAAGAACATGTCCGCTTGCAACGTTCAGATATTTATGGGAGAAATAGAAATCATTTTCAAATTCAACATTATTAATAAGGAATGCAAAATAAGAGTATTTGACTATTATAGTCTCGCTCATATAAACAAATTGTCAAATCAGTGGGCTCAAAAAAGGTGTGTTTTTAGAATGCGCGTGGCATAATTTTGATTTAACAATCAGCGCCGAGTTTTATGCCAACTTATATGCTTTACTGATTAAATAAGAAAAGGAAGGCATTAGGCGAAAACGAAACTTTTTATTTAGTCCGACTATGCCCCCGTTCACACATCAGTTTGCTTTCTCACGCACTCATTCGTCAAATTTAGCCCTCTCCAGTGGCGGCTGGTGGGTTATGAAACTGGTGGTGCACTTTACTGGTCAAATATTGGGATTCAAAGATGCAACAAAACAAACCATAGTGTTGCTAATACTGCATTTATTTTTTATTAATTAAAATATTCGTCGACTTTCTTCGAAAGCGAAATGTTCAGTGACCTTTTTATTAAAGTCTGGCATTGATTGAATATATTTTTTTCAATACTAAGCAAAGAAAGAGCATTTATAGTCAGTCCTGAGACATCGTATTTTTAAGAAATGTTTTAATCCTTCACACCAGTTCCAGTCCAAATTGATTCCCCGCCACAAATAATGCAAGGAAAACAAAATAATGTATTGATGCGATCACATCCACACAACCATTTCTTTTTATTATAAATTTGAATTATTGAAACATTCGGATACGTCCGGTCAATATCAGCAGCGCTCGGTGTCTCCGTGTGGCGTACGAGAATCAGTCCATTACTCCATATAGTTTGCATTAACTATCTTATATCTCACGCGCTAAGCGTGTTATATCGTATCGCATAGAAGCTATATAAGTTTCACCGTGCGCTAGCCGAAATGCACGGTGAAATATTCTTGCAAGCGAATATAAGTCTTAATACCAGTTTGGATTAGAGCTTAAGTTGTTTTTTGATAAATTCGTTGGTATTGAAATGATATTTATTAAACATTTTGTGTTGATTTTTAACCTTATTAAAAGCTTATTAAATTTGGTGGTTGAGCGCACGAGTTCACTTAAGGGACAGCCGCCCCTGGCCCTCTCGTACTATTTTCTGTATTCAAACTTAAAATGCTTTTATACCAGAGTTCCCAGTAATGAGTAAGTTGAGTGTGCGGTTAATAGGAGCTCGATGATTTCCAAAATGAATAGGGTATAGAAGCTATTAAGTATAAGAGAGACAATTGGGCGTCAGGAAACAGAACAACCAAAGCAGAGATTAACGCCTGTAGTTGTAATATCCAAAAAATTATTTGAAAGTGAGAGCAGTGACAGGTCTAAGAGGTGATCAATTCTCTAGATGACATCCCTAGAAAGAATCCCAGATAGAACAACGAAAATTAAAAGATAACCTCCTGAAGTAGTTGACGATGGTATAGGAAACTACAGTAGTAGTAGAGCTAGGTCCATATCCAGGGGAAGATGTCGAACGGGGGCGGTGAAACATAAAGGATTAAAGATTAGGAGCAGGTTGGTTATGCAAGACTACACACCAAAGGGACGCGAAAAACACATACTGAGTCTGACTTAGTAGGATTTGTTTGTTTTCGAGCGTTCACGTAAAGCTTTATGGTCCCTGTAAATAAAGATATTATAGATTGAATATTCCGTATAGATAATAAAACATGTTATTTTGATGTTGTATGTCAGGTTATAGAAATATAATGAATTATTCATACATAATGTGTTTTTAAAAGCAAGTAGAACTCAAATATTCGACAATATTTTTAACATTTTCATACACTACCATCAATTTCAAAATTGTTTTGCCATCCTGTAATTTATAACGTGCAATGACGTGGAAATATTTTTATTGAATGTTCAAAATTATAAACCAAACAATACTATGCATAAAAAACTTTTACGTTAGCTGACTATCGAAGTATAACATAATTCGATACTATAGACAATCCAACTGACCTCTTCATAATGCAAGGTCAATTTGTCCTCGAATTCCAACATCCAAAGACATGACATGAGGAGTCAACCGACCAGTCAGTCATCTTCAGTGTAATTTGTATGATTGCTGGGGCTGAGCCGTACGTGAGATCTCCTTTTAAAAATACCGCCGAACGGCATGACGTCTGACAGACGACGCGTACTTATGGAATATTCGAAACATCGTGATTAATTGTCAAAAGAAATTAAAACATGTAAGACCGAGTGAAATATAATATATTGGCTTGTACCTGTATAAATAGATGCGGGCATAAGACATGAGAAGAGATATTTGAAGATTATAATAATATGGTACAAGATGCTAGTTTACAGGGTGGTTTTTCAAAAGCTGATGGTTCAGTAATTTATAATGAAAGATATAGTCACTAAAGTTGAGTATTCTGTTAAAAGCTAGAACAATTAAATCAGAAAACTTCAAATTGCGGGTGTAGCCATAGCAGGTCTCGTGAGTTATAAATTTATAAAAAAGTTAATCGGCAGCGTTGTCAGTTCTATCAGAACCCAGGACAATAATGAAAATTCATCTGGTATACTTTGTATGTTATTGCATTTTCAACTTCAAAACTTTTTTGACCACGAGAGAGTTAGCTGATATTTTCACACGGATTAGGTAATGAATACACTTAAATTATTTTTATCGAATACATAGTATCCCAATGGAAATTTAAAACAGCAATCCAAATTTGTATACCATTCTCTTACTAGTACTATCTCAGAAATATTTGATTGGCTCATTCTTTGATTTCTAATCATGAACATTGCTATAACTATATAATACTAAAGCCACTGAAAATACTATTTTTTTCAATGCAAGGAAAAAAGCTTAGATAAAGGAAACAATGATCTAAGGATGTTATTTGACGTGTCTTGTGCTTTAGATTTACTAAATTTCAAATTTCCTGAACGGTAAGTTCTTGATATTAATTGTATCTTAAGCAAATAGTTTCAGAAACTCATGTGCTAAATATGGGTATTCCCCAGGGTATCTACTGGGACTACTCATGTTTCTGTCGTATATAAATGATATGTCTCTCAATAGAAACTTAAATAACGTGTAAAATTGTCTTCTAACTGTTATTTGTGGCATATTCTTGATTATTTTTATGTTTTCTTGGGAAATAGCACCACAATCAAAACAAAAATCTAAATATTCAAGGAAAAACCAAATATTCTGACATCGTTTTCAATGGCTTTAACATGTATTGAAAATATAAAATGCAAAATGAAAGTTTGTATTATGACATTTAGTGTTACCTGTATATAGAAACAACAATTTTTTCTTATGTCAACTTGGATGTCATATATCAAACTTTCATTTTGCATTTTATATTTTCAATACATGTTAGGGCGATTGAAAACGAGGTCAGAATACACCTGGAAACGTTTCGTTTTTCCTTGAATGTACAGATTTTTGTTTCGATTGTGGTGTTATTTCACAAGAAAACATAAAAATAACGTGTAAAACCTGTAAAGTAGCGTATACTTAGATATTTTCCTGTAACTTAAGATACCCTATGCCAATAAACTAATACCTAATAAATGTTTTTATATCCTACCATACTGCAATATTTCGTACAGTTTTATGGTCTGGATCTAGTTAACGCAAAGTAAATAGCGACATCTAGGGGTTTCAAGGAGTACTAGCTCACATTCTGTTTTAAGGATTGCTTTAGAATTTTTTTAAGGGGCTGGAGTCATTAGCACACGAATGTAGATAATGAATTAAGTCTGTTCTTGGAAGTCACACTTAAATTACTTCACACTATTTTTAAAATCTATGTTAACAAATATGAGCTGTCCCCTCCCTTACTGAAGATTTTGTGCAAAAGCATTCAGGAAAAGAACAGACGCTTTTACTTTTATTTAAGAAGTTTCATCAAGCTCCAAAAAACTGTCCCAATTTGTTTGCTTAACTTGATAGCAAAAATGTTAGTGGAGATGAATTTATCCAAATTTTAACCAGTACGTTGACTTTAACACATGTAAGCTAGGAATGGCGACATGAAATATGATCCTAGAATGCAACATTACTGCTATATCCAAAGTAACCGCGATATGCGCGGTGCGGGCGGTAATTGTTTCATAGCGACTGTCGCAAATTATCAAACACAAAAAAGTATTCATGAGGGCCTTACTGCAAACTAAATTTGTGCGATTGTGGCGATTTTATGTTGTCACATCACTGAATTGCTTTGTTTTCGTCCGCAGTTTCAGTTTGTAGTTGTCACATTGGCGCATCGCACCTCCCGTACCGCGCATATCGCGTTTACGTTGGACACAGCCTTAAGCAAATAACTTTAGCCCAAAATATCATGTGTATGGGTTACGTGGTAAGAAGGAGTGTTACTTATGGATTTTGTGCATCTTGATGACACAATAAGTCCTGCAATCTAAAAGGAAAAGTGCTGCATTTTGAGTAAGAGGATTTGTTGGCTGCACGAGAACGCCCGATATTATGTGGCTAAGCATACGAGAACTTAAGATCATATCTTATCACTGGGTGAGAAAATTTTTCACCTGCCCCCGAACTGACTAAACCTACAAAGTTATGTATTGAGTGTCCTATTATTCATTATAATAGATGAAAGTCTATGATGAATTTATTGAAATTTACAATGAACGTAAAGATAATGTTATAATTAACCAAGCGACAGTGAATAGCAAACGTATAACAAAAAAGGATGTCATCCGTATCAAAAGAAACAATACAATTCTATTCTCAAGTTGCCTGCTAGAACAATTTTCATATAATATTTAACATTTAGCAGAGTTCTGGAACTTATAAATGTGTGGAAAAGGAATCAGACCAAAACTCCCAATCTTGAAAATGTAATTTAGTTTACAAAAAAAGTGTTAAAAGGTAAACTCCATCTTCAAAGCACAAAGCTAGAAAATAGATGTTTTTAATGAGTATATATATATATATATATAATATATATATATATATATATATATATATATATATATATATATATATATATATATATATATATATCCTGTTCGACATCAATGACAGTTTATTGACATCAGAAGGATAATTCCTGATTATTGAAAAAATTAATTTTGATTTATTTTGATGTTGATGCCAACAACAGTCATTCCGACCATAAATGCACATGCAGTTAGCATTATTGTAATAACTAATGACTATAATATGTTTTTAGTAAACCTACAACTCTCGTACAACTTGTTTAAGTTGATTTATTTATTAAATTTACGAGATTTCACCAAAAAACAATCAATTCAACTAAATATACATTAAACAAATTTCGGCAGGTATGTAGGCAAACAAAGTAAAAATCCTTAATAACTGTATACTGACTGAAAAAGTTTATCGCTTATCAAACCACAACGAAAGGTGGTTTGTAACTTCAACATAACGAACAGGTTAAATATCAACGGCGCGCATTGTAAACCTTGTGGAACACCAGATAATATGTTAACCCTGTGAACTTTACCTGTGAGAAAACTATCCAGCCAATTTGTAAGAGAAGGATGAAAACTTAACGCTTCCAATTTAGCCAAGAATAGATTGAAGTTAACCTTGTCAAAGGCTTTTGAGCAATCGGTGTAAACTGCATCAGTCTGTATTCTGGCTTTAGAGATCTGTGGAAGACCTTCTGCTTGAGAACCCAAATTGATTGATTATCGTTTATAATTCCCTTATAATTGTAAGGAAGTTGATCATATACCAAATTATAAAATAATTTTGCAATCGAAACGTGGTTTCAAACGACAATATAATTCGCAACATTAATTAACTTACCATATTTTTAAATTGTAGTTATGAAGCTTTGTCCCATATATCAGGAAAAGCTAATGTATCAGTAGACATGTTGAATAGGATCTGCAAATTACTTTGTGTGACAAATGTTAGATATACTTTTACTGACACTTTCCAAAGTAAAAATAAAAATTTTTAGCAAAAAATGTACGTACCATGTGCGGTTTTGTGACAATTATATATCCGGAACTGTTCCTAAATGATGGATAGATATCAAGTCTTAGTATTTTAGATCGCAGAAGTGTTGAAACCCGGATTTACAATTTATAGAGCTGAAAATCAAGAAAACAGTATATGTATCGTATCTGATGAATATTAAAACGGTTTTGTAGTTTGTACTCTGAAGATGAACTTTAATTTTTCACTTGAAAACTAGTGAGTCAGTGTTTTTAACCGACTTTCAAAAAGGAGGAGGTTATCAATTCGTCGGCACGTTTTTTTTAAGTATGCTCAGTGATTAATCAAATATGACTAGGGCAAATTTGATGAATTAAACCGCGTTGTATTAAGGAATATTACAGAAAGGTACCATATAATTTTCTATAACGTGAGATTTACAGTTTTCCAGAAAATCAGAAAAAACAGTAATTAAGGGACTACATTTTAGTGAATTTCAATAAATCTACACTGTTTTCTTTAAAACAGCTCAACAAATTTGAATATTTTAAATTGTACAAAGAAATGTTCCAGCATGATTCCGTATAATTATCTATAAGGTAAAACATACCGTTTTTCCGAAAATCTTAAAAACACTTGCAAAAACACTGTAAACATCAATGTAAATGTCAAATTTTCATCATAAATATCTAGCTTAAATATCAAGATATGCCATATCGTACAGGGTGTTTGTAACGGTTTTCATTGTAGTCAAGTAAAATGGCACAAAATATTCCATTAGTGTATCAAAAAGAAATTTTTTTTTTAGCTGACCGATGTTTTCCATATGGTATACGATGGAAGGTGTGTGCGTGCATCGAAATTCAAGCATTAAGCAATGTGCGCAGTTGAAATATTAGGCGAAGTAAAATTACAGTTAGACAGGTAGTGGTTTAAAAAAATCTTACCTATAAAAGTGATATTGGGTGGTACATAAGCAGTTCCATATATAGGATGGTTGAAATATAAGGTGAAATAGAAGTAGAAGTTATACAGGGTAATTAAAGAAATGTTGTATTAGGTTGCACATAAGTAGTTGCGTATACAAGGTGATTGAATTATTTCAATCACCTGTGGATAAAAAAAATAAAAAATATGGTTGAATAAGGATATACAGTAAGATTATTCGAGTTATAGGGCGGAGAGTACAAAAAATGTTAGAAGCAGTTACATATACATGATAAATGAAATATAAGGTGGTTAAAAAAAATTATATAGTGTGGTAAGTAGTTGGTTATACTTGGCATGTTGGGCGAAGTAAAATTATAGGTATACAGGGTGATTTAAACAATAGAGAAAAAGAAACAGTTGAATTATAGTTGTACAGGGTGCTTCAGAAAATAATAGACAAATAATTTATATTGGGTGTCCAATACACAGAAACATATTCAGGGTGCTGGCAATATAGGGTGAAATGGAGTTACACTTATAGAAAGTGGGCCAAATAATAAAACAAATAAAGAGTTTAAAAAATATAATATAAGAAAATAAGCCAGTTGAAGTCGGTTCTTTTTTAAATATAAATTATTACTACAAATTAATTATGTTTTCAAAGATTGTGGGCTTTGGTCCAATTCCTTTCGAATCATATATAATGGGCTCACATCTACTAATAATACATACTACTTTTAGTTATATTTAAATAAATAAAGTAAATTGTCATACTTTCTCACATATCTCTAACGTGCAGTTCAAAAGTGAACATAAGTCACGTTTTGCTTAAAATAAGATCTCATTTCCAAGTTTTACGCTGCATGACCAATTATCACACCAGGGTTGGTTTACGCTGCAGCATTCTTAGCTCGGCATCGACATTCGTCTAAACGATCAAACACTTCTCGGAATTGATATATAACTTCCTTCGGGCTGAAGCTGAATACACGTCCAGCCACCCAGAAATTGAATACCTTCAGTCGTAATGTTCATCAACACCACATCGTCAGCTGGCAATAATTCTGAATTAGCACGTATAATACGGATATTTAGTTCTTGTCGATGGCATTTTCGCATTCGAAGAAGTCTAAATTTAAAAGCGGTGGTAGGTGCTCTTGTTGCTGATCGATTTGAGGTCGACATTGCTCTGGCTTAACATTCAAATGACATGCAAAACTGCAAATACCCACGAGAATGCCAACAGGGATATGAATTGCGTTGAGAAAGGTAGTCAGCAAGAAAACGAGAGTTATAACTTTGCAAGAAGTGGTTGTTTTAACGCCGAGTTCGAGTCCCACATGAATTTGTTATCTCTCGGTTGACCGAGAATATTGTGTTTCGGATCCAGGGCCGCCGAAGGAAGAGGGATAAGAGATTTGCAAATTGTTCGCGTATTCTTGAATTTGGCTCAATAAAAGATAAAAGTTTATCCGTCTACTGTTCACAAACTTACACATTTGACTTGGATGAAACTTCAAAGTGTTTTTTTATGTCTTGTTATGCTAGAATTGCCAGAATGTCTGAAGAGCAGTTTATTTTGTTTTTTTTTATTATTTAACTTTGGCATTATAAAATATAAGGAATATATAATAAATAAGGTCATTTTTAGAAATTATACAATCCTTTTAACGAAGACAATGAAGGGTTCTTTATGCGGGGTGTTCTCTATCAAAAGTTCTAGGGAACTAAAATAGAAATATTTTTCAAGTGTCCTGTAGTGATAACGGGCCGTTATTCATCTCTTAAAAATATTTTCACAGTTCAACCAGAAAAACATGGCTAGAATTGGAATTCTAAGTAACTTGTCTATCATTTCTATAACAGTGTTTACCGTTTTCAATTAAAAAAAAAGCGACAGTCATTTGAGACTGAACGATGGAAGCGAAAGCTTCTTACGAATTATACTTCCCGTCTCTTGTTATCTCCTGTCTCTGTTTCTATTTCCTTGTGTTATCATTAGTAATGGTTATAAATCTCAGGAGAATTAAAATATTTTGTTATGACTCATGTATTAATCTTAATGTATAATTTAATTCTTAGTTCAAATTTTTCAAAGTGCCAAATAAAATGTGTTGAACTATTAACTTGCAATTGTTTTCTAAACGTTGTTTGTGTCATTTTTTTGCAATTTACATGAATAAATATAAAGCCATTGACAACGAAGTCAGAATAGACTTTGAAACGTTTGGTTTTCCTTTAATATACGTCGTTTCATTTCGATTGTGGTGTTATTGCACAAAAAAACATAAAAGTAATTAACTTGCAAGTTGATTGAAGCTCATATCCGTAAATTGTAAATGCAACAAAAGGTGTATGGAATTAATAGCGTTCTTTCTGACTTCTGACATATGTCAAATCCTTAATGCAATATATCGCAAAGAGAAAATTGGAGTTTTCATTACAAAAGCAAATTTTGTGCAGGTTTTCTATATTAATTAGTTGTTATATTAGTTTACCTCCAATATGTTATTGATATTCCATAAAAGAAGAAACTCATGATTTATTTTACCTGGTCTCTGTTTCTTATGCTGCTGGTACACACGTCTCTCGTCCGCAAGACATGACCACCCACGTTGGGTTCGTACCCTTCTTTAAAATGCGTTTTTTATGAATGGATATATTCATTCTATTCCCTCAACTACCCAAACATTTTGCAAGAATGAAAGATATTTCGACCAATTTGTACCCTTTTTGCTTGTCTTCGGTGTTAATTTTATTCATGCAGGTGTTTTTCGATCCGTCACTCCTATCCGCCAAAGGTCGGTAACTACAAAACCGCGACTCGATGCAAGGGATCGATGGTGTCGGGGATCGTTTCCTAGTAGGCCAAAATAATCAGAGTGCAATAAAAAGTAATAAAATATAAATCTACAAATACCGAAAGAAAGAAAGCTTACCACATAGTTCAGTTACTGGAGGTTTTTAAGTGATATATCACTTAACAACCGTTAAAATTTGTATATTGAAATGCCCTTAAATTTGCACGTTTCACTGGTAGATTGAATCCTAATAATTTTCAACGTTGGTGGTCGTCTTCTCTGACGACGGACATATAGGGACGTGTTTGTGTGTGTTAAAAAATAGTGCTCCCGATACATTTTTTATATGTGGAAGGTTGTAAGTATCCCCGAATTATACCTGGCATCTTGCGGACGACGGACGTGTATACCAGCAGCATTACACAGTGATCTGAAGAATTGTATGGGTATTTCAAGACCAAGGTAGTCTGTGGTGTCTGTGTCGAAATAAATGAAATTTCAAGTTATCTAATTCATTCCCTTGCTCATCTGTTTGCATGTGTAAATGTCGGCCCCCATTAAAAAGCTTTCGCTTCAATAACTACATTTTTTATTGAAATTCAATAACTACATTTTTTAATGAAAATTGCATTTTCAAAAAGATATATATTTTCCTGCTTAAGATAAATAGTCAATTTATGAATACCAATGTCCAATTGTTTTCAAGACAATTTAAGACATAAATCTGCCACAGTCTCTTTAGCTCATCATTTAGTTAGGTATTCTATATTTGGAATTTAATAACATAAGGAAATACGTATCCTTACAGCCTTTGTTTAAAACTACGGTAATAATGATCATTTATTTGGCATTGCAGCCATCAAACATAGATGTTCATCAGAGCCGTAGCCAGCGGGAGGAATTTCGGTTTAATGATTCAATTATAATCCATTAATATTTTTGTTCATAAAAAAAATTTAACGTTTGACATATTTCTTAGATACTGAAACATTTGAATAAAAATTATGTAATTTTTGCTATCCTAATAACCCCACTTAAAAAATGTTAAACCAATCATTGAAAAAGTAAAATACAGTTACATAAATTACTAATAAACTAAATCATAAATTACTAGCAAAAATATTTTATATTGTGTATTTATCATTATATCTAGTAGGATAAATATGGATATTTTAATTTTTCACACCCCTATTAGTCATATTTTTAACAAGTAAAATATATTTATCAAGATCCAGACCAGTAAATGAGGACAAGATAGCAAACCGTATGCCAGACTGTAAAAAACATTTATAAGGTACCAGTTTATTGAAGAAGTGTAGAGTGAAATTAGAGCAAAATTTGTATTATAACACGAAATGACTATCGACATGTAGGAGTCACAAATTGGGAGTCATACAGTGTGTAACGCTGTCTCCATGCAATTCCTAGGATGGAAATCACAAGAAAATTCCTAGGTTAATGCAAATAATTATGATACGAGATTTTTCCAACGTTGTAGTTGAAAGTTTATCAGTTGTGAAACACAAAAACGAAAATACACTTATATAATAAAGGCAGCGCATGTCGAAACACGTATTGTTGTGTCAAAATAGAGTGTAAATCTCGAAGTGCATTTTCGGTTTTGTTTTTCTCATCATGGATTTACATCAAGTCTCAGTCACAACAATCTAATATTTTATCAGTTGTGCTTCCGTCAACTGATTCGAATTTACCACGAAGTAAATTTTGACATCTATGAGCTTACGATACTATCACTTCGAAATTTTTCAATCCATTGAACGCAAGACAATATATTGTTTCTAGTCGAAAACCTTTATCAGTTGCGCTCCCCTCAACTGATTGAATTCTCGAATAATTATTTATATATATATATATATATATATATATATATATATATATATATATATATATATATATAGTACACATAACTGAATTTAGTATTTTATCGCGAAACTCCTGGATGTCGAAACTGAATTTGCGATAAAATATCTGTGAGCTTCAGGAGACCTAACATCGGGAATCATATAAAAAAAGAACAATAAAACCCAGATTGATAAACTTCTCCTTTTTGAAACTCGGTTAAAAAGTGTTTTTATTTTCTAAATATTAATAATAAATAGTTACTCATAGGATTCCTTAACTTAAGGACATACAGTATACCTACACAAACTTGTTTTTGGGATCCGTTATTTAAAATTTATTTTCATTTAATTCATCCCTTTTTAAATTAATTTTATTTCAGAATTTCAATAATAATGTTATTCATTTAATGTTCCCTGGAAGAGACTCCTGTAATAAATTTTGTCGTAAAATAGCTTTTTTTCTTAATAAAAAGTTATTCACATAATTCCAACTTAAGGACACACCGTATATATAGACAAATTAAGAACATCTTGGTTTCGTTCATACTAACGATTAGTCGAATAATAACTTTATATGGCAACAACTGCTTGTATAAATAAATTTTAAAAAACAAAAATTGACGGAAAAAAGTAACTTAATTAAAAAGCAAAAAATAATTTTTCTCTGCATCAAATAAATTAATTTTCTGAAGTGTTCCCCAAGTTGAACAGCAAAGTTGCAAAGTCCAACTCATACTTTCCAAATTATTTTCACTTTAATTTGATATTGAGTATTTAATTATTGTAGGAAAAAATAATATATATAGTCGGTTTTTTTTTAAATATAGTTATCCCTTAATTGGGTGCAGTTTTTAAATGTAATTAACTTTTTCGATATTGTCAAAAATCAGGTATTATTATAATATTAAGCAAAATTAATTTTTACCACCAATCTCATTTACTGTTGAATAGAAAAGAGTAACTTGTTTTCTAATTCTATTCTATTTATATATCTATTACGCAAGTTTTGCATATGATTCTAAATTAGGTGGATCTGGTATTGTAGACGATTTGATAAAACATTGTTAGGTCTGTTAATTATCAGATATTTTGATTTAATTCGAATTACATTCATTTTATAGTCACTTACGAAATTTTAAAATAAAACAGTTTTTTCATACATTATAGCCCGTACACCTAATTTAGCTATAATTGGTTGATTTTTTCAAAAAAAAAATTGATCTTGGAATCACCCGGAAGATCAAGGTTCAAGGTCATGGTCAAAGTCATATTCAGACATTAAATTTTCCGCTCTTTCCGAATCCTTAATAAAAAATGTGACTTCGCATTTTAAAAAATTGTGTATGACGTCATACATACCACATTAATGAAGTCATGAAAAATCTATTTATGTCATTTAGCTGTACGTTCTTTTGGATTATGATTTCTTTTGTGTAAGCAAAAAAATGGTGCAAATGGAGTTCTTTTTACTTAATGACGAAGTTCACCCCTTTTTTTGACAAGTTAACCGCTGTCCGCCAGCTTGATGGTAACGCTCTAGGCAGACGCCTCTCGGGAATTTGCTTAAATGCATCAAAATCTTGTATGCAGCCAATTTTGGAACGTTTACTCGATGATGAGCATGACCAAAAAAAATTCCACTTTCACTTCCACTGGCGCCTGCCTAAAAACGAGATGTAGTTCAGAAATTGAACTTAATACGATACATTCTGTCCATTTTCTCGTTGACGTGCAAAAACCGGCTCTATATCTGTGACTATAAGTGCGTAAATTCAGTTCTAGTCATTTCAGGAGAAGAGCATATGTACACGCTCTGTCTTTTTTCCCAAAAATTACGGCAACCTATTCAGTAATAAACTATTCGTAAAAGTCACATAAAATTTCTGTTAATTTAAAAAAATAATATAATATTTTATCATATCTGTCTTGTTTTCGATTTCCGCGAGGTGAGTTTTTCTTAACAAAATACTCCTCTTACCCCTTATCCGATAACTGAATTTTTTCATGATCAAACCCACTTTTTTTATTGTAGAAGATATTGGCAAACTTCCTGAATGTTTAAGGTAACGGTCGAATCTAAAAGGAGTAAACTAAAGTTTGGTATGCCTAAGATTTTGAAGGAACTACCATAAATTTAATTTTTGCTTATTCAAGGTAAATGGGATTAACCGAAGAATGACGTAATCTTCTGAGTTAAATGTGTCATAGTGGCTATTAGAATTTGAATTATTGCAACGAACATAAAACCACCATTTGAACACTCTTTTGGATTACGAATAATTTTACGACGAAATTAACCAATCTTATCAATTTGAAATGCAAATGTTCCAACATTTCAAGATATAAATTGGTAATGGTTCACTTTCAAGCTCACACTTGTCCTAATAAATTAAAAAACATATACCGGGTCCATTAAAAAACTATTAAAGACACTTGAAAACCAGTTTCGCCTACTCAAATTCTCGCCATCCGTTGATTGTGTCATTTTATTTCTATCTGTTGCAAAATTACGTTTCGCCAAGATGGTCTTTTGGTCGCAAAGAATGTATTTAAATTGCAAGAAAACAAAAAAAGTGAATAACTGACGGCAATTTGGTTAAATGTACAACACCGTATGTTCCAGTAATTGACGGTAATTGCAAGATTTGTAGATCATAAAATTTCAGCCGACACCTATAATAGAGCTATTGGAGTGAAAAGGAAGTACAGTTAGATAATTGCTGGCACAGACAAGAATTAGTGTTGTTATAAAGGCATAATCTAGTTGAGTCATTCATTATACTTTGCAACAGAGGTGTAGCAGGCGTGCTATTGAGTTTTTACAATTCAAGTAATTGAAACATGAATTAGCTTTTGCAATAAAACGTGAAAACATCTAATATTAAATATATTAGATGTAGGAATTTTAATGTTATACCATTGAAATGCTTTACGTAGGCCAGTATGAATAGGTGCTTTAAATTACTTTGTTGTTTTATGAAGATAATGAATCATATTTTTACATTCGTGATGCATGATTCTTTGTTCCAATATTTCCTTCGGCAGTTTTATTTCTGGATATAGTTCTCTTTCATATTGTGTTATTATTGTCTGTTGTTAAATTTTTCTAACTAATTTTTCAGTGTGGCGTGTAACTTGTCATGCTCCTGCAATTTCAGAATACACATTTTCTTAGTCACATCCTGAATGTGAGTTCTCTATTTTATTTACTGGTATGTTTTAAAGTCTTTCAGTATAATCTCTAGCATCATTTTATCTATGGACATTGTCAAGAGTTCTTCTATTTAAAACCCATGTTTCACACCTACGTAATGCAACATTAAGGATTCATGCATAGTACTTCTTAGTTTTTAAATTACTTTGTCAATAACATAACTAAGTATACTGAGTATATATGCGCAACTCAGCTTTATACGTACGTTCTGCGAAATTATTCTCCCTAGAAATAAATACACTATTATTTTTTCTGTTCAGCAATAGGGCAGAACTTTAACATTAAACTCTATATTGCTCACATTCACCAATTTCATTGCCGTTATATAAGTCTAGCTCATGTTCTTAGCGACAGATGTTTCAGGTCCTCCAGATCTTGAACTTTATCTACCTAGTGGTCTTTGCAGTAATGTTGCTAAGTGACAACATCACTTTTACTTTATAGTTGGGAATATTCTAGATTGTTCTCTATGGATTTAAACTTTTGATGTATTGTCTTCATATAATTACTACTGTTGCATCATAATGTGATTTCGTAAGCACTTCCGAGAGTTTGTGTCACATGCTCTAGAAATAGAAGTGGGATTACTTTATTTGTGGCAGATTTCATTTCTGTTTTAGTTGATTAGAACCTGCTTGTTCAATTTCAGCAGGTGTCTGTTCATTTTCGAGAATATTTCGAAGTGGTTTTATATATAATCGACAAATAGAGCTAGTTACAGAAAATATGTATAGTTCTTCCCCTGATCTTTCATTTCCATAGATGATACACATGATATCTTTCATTCTTCCAGTACCGTTTCACCATTAATATTTCTTTCAAAAAGAATTAGCATAAAACCTATGAGGTTTGTCAAAGTGTATTTCAACAGTCCGCTGGCTCTATCTTCTTTTCAATTTTTCACGGCTGGAGTTACCAGCTCACTCTGATTTTGCGGGTTGATATATTTCTGTGTGATCCGCGAATCTTAAATTGGTTACGTTTGTCCTATACAATGCTTTCAAACTTATTCCTAAAAGCTAGATCTATCATCCTATATATACGCAGCTCTCTTTTACGTTTATTGATAGTATCTTGTTATCTCCGGCTCTAGCTCTATTTGCATTCAACAAAGTTTATTTTCTGCCATTTTTCTAGCAACATTATTTATGAAATAACACTGATTTCCTGTGCCTGGATGTTCGTTGTGTTTGGAGTTTATTTCGTACAAAACAGTGTAAAAGTGTTGTTCGGCCTTCAATATTTGTTCTATATTTTATTATATTTTTCTAGAATGTCTTTCAACTTGTGAAAAAGGAGATCCGAGTAATACTCGAAATTTTGCAATTTTAAGTAATTGGGCTGATACTACACTTGGGGTATTCCAGTTTTAACTAAAATTTTCAATAATAGCAAATACAAAGACAAATCATGTAAGACTATAAACTACATGACTGAAAGTGTTTGATAACATCATACACAGGGTGTTTGGCAAACCAAATGATACATTGAGTATACAAAAGTAAGTGTTTTTACTTTTTTGACAATAATTTATTAGAATTGGTCTCAGTTTTTTAATATAGTAATAAGAGAGTTACACAACTTTAGGGGGTTAAATAAATTATGATAAACCATTAAATATCGAGTGCAATTAAAGGGGTGTAGTGATAGTCCATGGCCTATTAGAAATTCAGATGGGTAGGTTGCAAAGTGAAAATATAAATGGGATTTGATAATCATTAAATCTCCAGATGTATATTCTGAAAAATAACAACTATTTAATTTTATAGGGCAACTTCTCAATGTTTATACTAGTTTTATAAGTTTTGCACTCTTTCGGTGAGAATTCTTGCACCGTCAAGTAATTACATCACATGTTTAAATTGAAATACAGCTGTTAATTGAACTTGCAACAAACTCACATTGTTTATAATTTGTACCCGGTCGGCTTCCTCTGAAGACAAAACCATTAGTTTAGAAAGTGGATATTTGAACGTGCGCTATGCTTAGTCACATCCTGGCAAATTTAAACCAATAGTCCGAAGCGTGGGATACCTACGAAATGTGGGAGCTTATCAAAGATTAGACCACGCAGAAATGACTGTCCAAGCAGAAAACAAAATATTTAAAGAAGTATATTTACTGACACTGATACTGATATGGGAACGGTTAACTGTTTATAAAAAAGACAACCTCTGTGATTGTGTAGTTCTTATGTAGTCATTGAACTTGTATCCCGTTTTGTTCATTCAAATTTCTATAATAATCAATCATACAATATATTTTTTCTTAGAGTTCACTCAGTTCTTCATAATAGTCGCCATATGAGAGAAATTGGAAATAAAACAACGGTGTAGCATAAATCTTAGTTTCAATTTAACCACTACAGTTCTTTTGCATAAGCATTGGTTAGGGATACAAAATGTTTATTGGCGAAGGCATTTACAATTTACAATATAATCAAGGAATTTATGTTTATCACTTTTCTAAAGTTGACATATTTTATTATTACAATTTGTTGTAGGGTATTAATGTTTATTCAATATTGTAATTTATGTTTTTAATTTTCAGTCGTTTTCGATATTATTTATTAGGTCATTTACATTTTATAAAACTAAAAAACAAATACCATAAAAATCTCGGTGTTGCAAGGCAGAGAGTGGTGCCGGCATCGCGTATCAGATGGCAATGCCCCACTTTTTAATGCTATATTAGCAGAACAAATTGTAATGCAGGGGTTTCTAAACCATATCAAAATAAAAACATGGGACGCACTTAATTCTCCTGTTGGTGGAAATTGAAAATACACAGTATAGTTGTTTAAATATAAAGATTTGAGTCCACCCCACATTTATATTCCCAACAACTATAATTTAATCCACTAACGAACTGAAAAACAGTGAACCCTTGGCATCATTTCGAACTCCATCATTGTCCTTTATTTCAGGGTTTCTCTACCGTTATTAGTCCTAGTCAAGCTCCTCAATACATAGCCCTCCCAAAGACTAAGCCCGAATCAATGCCTAACCTTCAATAAACAGTTTGGATAGTTTCTAAATGATTGAGGAGGTAAATGATTATTTTGAATGTTCATCTGGGATTTTTTCTCCTCGCACTGGTTTCTGAAAAATACAGATAAGTTAAGTACTTGAATATCAAGGTGTAGTATCTAAGGGCAGTTTGTGGAAACTGTCCGGAACACTAGTTGCCCTCTTATAGAAAAAACTCTCCGGCAGGATTAACTGTGAGAAAGTAGGTCTACAGATTTGTCAACTAGTATTCCAGTATATGTTGTGTATTTTGTGTTGTACTTATCTGTTTTTTGTGAGGTTTCGATATCAGGAATCGTTGTCGAACAATGTTTGTTTGAATGTTTTGCACTATATTCGCTTGACTTTTTTTGATAATGTCAATTGACTGATTATTTGACTTTGAAGTCTCCTTTTTGATGTTCATTCGTAAGAAGTTGTTGCCATGCAACCGGTATCTCTACAGATGAGTCCCGATTTCTCCATTATTCAACAACATGCAGACACTTTCTTTGATTTTTCATCTTTAATTAGTATTTTTGTCTTATTCCAGTCCATTTTGTGTGTACCATTATCCGTGAGTACACGATTTGCCTATCTTGATCTGTCTTTATGTCTTCTTGAGGCGTTGTATTGGTGCTCTTTTGTTCTAATTTGGAGAGGTCTTGATGTTTCACTGGTATATGTTTTTCCGCAGGCACAAGGTACACTGTACACACAATTTTTGGAACTTTGAGTACCGTTTTCCGGAGCTGAAATATATTATAACATGGTTGACAGTACTATCTTTCATTTTATGGACTGGGGAAGTACAAGACAAAATTATTGGCAACATTCTTCTTTCGGCTGTTACGTAATTAAATTTTGTCTTGTAGTGTGTAGGCTATCTTTGTCAAAATCAACGTGAATGGTTGGTATATCTCTTTCACAGATGTCCGTTCGAGAAATATAGGCCATAAGATTTCTGTTATGTAGGCTAGAGCACTGTTCACTTACACTTTTGAGACCTCAACGTTTACTTTACTTTAGCTGTTACGAATATTTCAAGCTCTTCTGGCAAATCACTGGCTTGTTGAAATCTGCTAGTATAATTATCGGTTTTATTAACCTGGTATGCGGTAAGGCTCGTATACACCTAGATGTGCACACTCTTTAGACTGAAACACTTATTACATATCATATTTATTCTCCCTAATGCTGCACAATTCTGAACAGGTATCAAACGTTGGTTAGTTATCGATACTATAGAAACCTTAACTAATGCCCTTGAGATTTTCCGCATTACCCGACAAAAGATCCATATCGTATTAAAGCAGACTTTCACTTTACGAGTATCATCTACTACTCCGCTGGCATTTGTAGATCCAGCCCCTTTCGTTAGGTTTATCTCACTGATGTGGCTCAAGGGGTGTGACCACTGTGACTACAGCTTCTTGAAGTTACTAGAGAAGAGATTTCAGAAATAATATATGCTCGGAACTCTCAGATACACCCTAAAACTCTGAGTCTAAACACCTTTGCTTGATGCTAATAGATATTTATCAGATCACTAAAATATCAGTGCTTTGGCAGGCAGTACCGCTGCTGATTCAAGAGGGAACAGTTGGAACATAGAATTGTTATTATATTTTCTTCTTAATTTAAATAGAAAACAATAATAACAAGTTGAACTCCAACATACGAGGTGAATATATTATTGCGTAATGAATTTCGACATGTAGAAATTTCAGAAAAAGTACCTCACAGGAACTCCCACTGGTGAATTGTATTGTGTTTAACGTCGCATTATGGATCTAAAGGCATTTTTCAACGGAAACCTAATATCTTGACGAAAAATAGAGATATCTAAACAATTTGTTTTTAAATTGACCCTTAGATTATGTGAATTACGAGAAAATTATTTAGAATGTCATCATTCACTACTATAGGGGTAGAAATGACGGGTGAAATGGTCCACATTTCAAAATTGTATCTTTTTTTGTTTATGGTACCTATATCTAAAAGATAAATAGAGATATTTATAGACATGTTTTTTTAATTGTATGGTTATTAATATAGGCAGGGCATTTTTTTATTGGAAAGTAATATTCCTTAAAATATTGGTAAAAATGGGTGTGAAAGAGTGAAAATGGGAGGTGAGCGGATGCAAATGTGAAAAATGTATCAACAAATGTCGAATCATGAAAAAAGATGAAGATAAAAAGTTTCAATGTGATGTATTGTTCCTAATCATTTAGCACATACCTCGAAAACAATGACCTCTTAAAATGGCAAAAAGTAAAAATTTTGAATGATTTCTATCCTGGGAGTCAGAGTACGACTCCCGATTTGGAGTCTCCGTGAGCCAGTTTTTCCAAAAACTCGTTGAAGTCGAAATTTTTTTCCGATAAAATATTAAATTCAATTATATGTATTTCATACATAAATTATTATTCGAGATTTCAGTTAAGAGGAGCGCAACTGATCCAAATTCTCGACTGGAAACAATATATTGTATTGCGTTCAATGGATTGAAAAATCTCGAAAAGATACCATCATTCGAACAGAAGTTATATAAAATAGTAAAAATACGTGATTTACAGAAAATAGAGTTATATGTGACTATACTGATTTTTATAAAAATTTAAACAGTTTCGGAATGGAAATATGGTTTTCTAAAAAGTATTAAACAAAAATGAATATTTACCAAAAAAATCACAGCAGCTCTTTAATTGCCACGGTGAAATCAGCTTCGGAACATAAAAAATAAATCATCGCTATAGGAACAAATAAAATCATTCATTACAAGAAATATTGCCAATTCATTAAAAATAAAAAAATCAATAAAAAATTTAATCTTGAACTAAATTAAGTTAAACAATTTGAAATGTATTTTATTGTTGTACTATGTTCGTTTTCAAAATTGTTGTTACTTGTTGGAAATCAATCATTTTTCATTCCGTTTCCATCCTCTGAATATATCTCATTTTTTCTCAAATAACTGGTAAATTTTGGCTACAAAATTATCCATATAAGCTCACACGTTTACTGACAAGCATTCAAAACAAGTTTACAGGAAATGATGGATAACTTTCACAAAATACCCATAAAATAGAAATTAGCATCCGCTACCGAAAACCCTTACCTAAGTCTGCTTCCGCACCCATTCACAATTTTGATAATATTCCAAGCGGGAATATGTCGGTGAATAGCGCAGCATCATTTATCATCGCCAAATTCCACCTAATCTCTAATATCACACCAACAAACATCTGCGGTATTCGCCTCTCAATGAAACTTCTCTATTATACTCTTCATTTTGACGCAACGGTAATTAAGACCATCAGATATGCTTATAATTATTCATTCTTTAGAGTTTTAAGAGTTATGAAGTAGGACAGCGTTTCTTTAGATATAATGAAAAATTAGAGAAAATGATAAATTTCTTAATAATGATGTTGTAAAGAAGCAAACGGTATAAGCCATACATCAAATTTATCTCGTGTTGAATATTCATAATTTTGAATTACTGATCTTTTTCATTTGACAGTAATATATAACTGTTAAAGAAATTGTGTTTAAATGTGACTGCTTCGACCAATAAAAGAGAAACTATGGTTAATTATTTATACACAGATGACAGTTGCAGAATGAAACAAAAATGTTGTTGCAGAATGAACCCAATACCATAACGTGGAAAATTGTATTAGAATGAAGCCATATTTTCACTTATAACCTAACTAAAAATGCAATGATATTAGTACAAAAATTATTATAGACTAGCTGTGCCCGCAACCTCGTTTCTGTTCTTACAAAATTTCATCTTCAAAAACAAACCCGAAATTTTGGAGTTTTTGTTTCAAGATTCAATTTTAACCAATTATTCATCTCTTTCATAAGAATAAATTTTATATTTATATACTTTAATATATCCTGGAAATACATGAACAAAAAGATGAATTTTAGGGTCCTAATCAGCCTACTAAGCACCCATGCAAAATACAGCAACAAGAAATAATGGCACATTCACATTTGTTACCTAATACCCAGTATATTTTTGAAGTCAGCCTCAAGCAATTTTCAATTCAGGTATTACGTTTGGATAAACTGTGATTTTCAGAACTATTTTGCGGTAATATTTTAGAATTACTTGAGACATTTTATCTGAACACGGCCGTAGCCAGAAAAATTGTTCGGGGCGGGGTGAATGATTTTTTTGATTGGTGATAGGCTGATTAGGACTGCAAATTTTATATTTTTGTTCATGTATTTCCAGGATATACGAAATTGTATAAATATAAAATTAATTATGAGAAAGGTGATTAATTGGTTAAAATTGATTCTTAAAACCCAAAATTCAAAATTTCTTGGGACGGGGAGTGAAAAGTTTTAACTTGATGTAGTCGAAGCTACTTCCCAATTCGATACGTTGTGTTGTTTATGTACGTTAAGTACGTTGTCCCCAAGTATTGAACTGACTGTCGTCATTTTTTATTATTGTTTGATTTAAAAGCTCTTCTGATTTTATAGCTAGGGTAACTATTACGGTCTAAATAGACTAACTCATCTTTTAGAAAACGTGGTAGGCTGATCCTGGATATAAGTTTGCTTGGCACCGAAAGAAATATACCGAATAATACATAATTAATTAGTACATAATAAGTACATGTTAGGTCTTGAAGCGCTTGTGTGTATTAGTGCCTACTATGTTGTTACTGTATGGTGTTGCTCTTTTGTGTATAGAAGCTTATTATGTACCTACTTACATAAATAGTTACTGGGTGGTGGTTCAACTGTTTTGTTCATTTTTGAAGTTGGATAGTTTTTTTAATTGCTTTTAAAAAACGAAATTATTAATTTAACAATTCATTTTCAATCAAGCAAAAGATATACTAAATAACATTAATTGTGTTTCCGGATACTTCACATTGAAGCTCTCGAGAAACAAAACAAAAATCGGATCTCGATATTTTGATGTCTGATTTGTGCGTCAATCAGTATTGCGTAATATCGATTAAAAAATTCGTTTTATTGGTTCCAAAAATCGACTATCCGATTAATTAATCTTAGATCATCATCTCATGGGCGGATCCAACGAGGGGGCGATGGGGCCGATCGCCCCCACCAAGAGCCTCCATGTTAGTAAATTTAATATTAAAAAGAGGTAATCCTCTCGAAGAGCCTAGCAGAAAGTAAATTCTATGGGTTTAAACCTCAGAACGACTATTTTTAATGTTATAACCCAAGAAATCTGGGTTTAAAATTTTATTTAGGTATATTTAGTACTGGGTCGCCCTCCTTTAACCATGAAATCGCCCCCCCCCCGGAAACACGTGTCTGGATCCGCCCCTGCATCATCCCCACTGAGAATTCACTCTTGAATAAATGGCAAGGCGCATGATCTTTGGAGTATGGAGAGTAAGGGTCTAATTCGTTTTCTGTTGTTTAAATATATACCTGAGCACATTTTTTGGTTTCTATGGAAATTTGTAATTTATAATTGGTGTTCTAAATTTAAACGCAATTTACTTTTAATTGTAAATTATTATGTTCTAACTTTTCCTGTAAACCTGTTAATATTTCAGTTTTTTACAAAACTTAGATAAAGAATGACAAAATCGGCATCAAGTTTTAAGTTAAAATTTTTTCGAGTAAATTAAGCATTTTTCAAAATTTTGTGACACCATCCTTATAACAAATTTTATCCTAAACAACTTTTGTTGAGAAACGAAAGTATAGACGGAATACTGAACCAAAGTCTATTTTTTAACTTTTATTTCTTACAAAAAAATACAAAAACTTTCTGACATACATACACATATTGTGTGTAACACAATTCCACAAAGGCAGGTTAAGTTCTCATTTTGCATGAAGTCTACGATACTGATCTAACTATTAAAAAAATATATTGGAAACTAACACAACTACTCGACTTTCCGAGGATTAAGACTAAGATACCTAGATTAGAATTAACAATATCAAAAAACACAAATTATATTCAGTTTTACAAATGTTAATAAGTTCATATGAATATAAAAGTTATGCTAAATAAGAAACTTACAAAATGTTGACAGCGGGCATTGAAAAACATTGCAATAATGTGAATATTTTTAGACACTATTTTACTAGTGACAAACATTTCCTGATTGATGTACTAAAAGAGATATAGTAACTTTTATAAAAATGTAATGTTAATTCACTTGGATCAAACAAGTCAACACGGTAAAATCCGCTTCGTTTATTTCATTTGAACCCAATCTTAATCGGAAACGTAATTATGAACGTGTCCCTATTTAACGTCAACTTTTCTATATGGCATTAAAGAGAAAATCATATAATGAAATCATCACACTAATACAACATCCTTTTAATAATAACTGAACATGAATTGGAAAAATTCAACGTTCACACGAGTGCTCAATAATCAATACATGGTTGGAAACGATAAAGTGTAGAGATTGCAGAGAACCATATTTGATTCGTATATTATACGTATTTACTCATTATTTATTCTGAAAACGTTCATCATTCGACATGTTGTCACACTCGGTGAGGAGATTCGAGTTGAATCCTTGATAAATTTTCATTAAATAAGTACATTTGTAGGAGTCAGTAGGTATGTTTAATTCAAATCAGTTTATTGCACAGGATATTAGTTGTGGTGATATGTTGACGGTTGATTGAAACAGGATATCGAATGCCAAGCAAACGAAATCACGTGAATATTTTGTTTAATGTGGAAATATGGTATTATTCTGATCAAATACAATATGTTATATTTTCTCATTAAATATTATCATTGATCAAATGTTGTTTTATTTCCCGTTTTGTAGATAACATTATTAGTTTGAAACAATAAATAATGATTTATTTGGCCAGTTCGTCAGATTTTTCCTGCAGCAGATACGTATATGAAATTGTAAATGCGGAACAAAACATAGGAAGGCAATTTCGAAAAATTGCCCAGATTACTGGTTGCCTGTACTGAAATTCTTCCTCGCCAATATTCTGACAGAAAGAGATTAATTACTACAATATGATAAACCAATATTCCTGTTTATAAATGGTGTTTTGTTTATTGTGTGATATTTATCTGTGGTTGGAGACTTTTCAACTCCAAATTAGGAGTAGTAACCCGTCGCTGTGTTTTAGCTGAACGTTTATTTTTTAATTCAAATATTTCTTATTTTTAGTTTGTTTTATTTGTTCCTTGTTGGGTTACAAGTTTTTCCTTAGATTATATTTATTTTTACGTAGTTTTTAAATTTGTTTCTTTTATTTTCGTAATATTAACAATAAAAATTATAGTGAAAAAACTAAAAAAAAAACACTTTAATAGTAAACCAAACTAAAAAATAGAAAATAATATTTAATTATAAAGAGTTTGTGTTACACCAATAGAAAGTCCAACAATCAATTATGATTAATAATTTGGAGTAAGATTAAAATAAAATTTAAATATTAACTAAACAATTCAATTCATAGCAATCAAGTAGCGTGGGGTGCTTGATATTAAATATTACAGTTATTTGATTGGTAGCTGTTTACATAAATATCATTAATATGAAAATATATAAATTGAGCTCTACGATTTTTACCATGAATTAAATTATTTAGTTAATATTTTTTTTATTTTAATCATAATCACAATTGATTGCTGCACTTTCTCATGCTGTAACAAATTTTTTATTTTATTTATTATTTTCTACTTTTTGCTTTGGTTTACTATTAAAGCGCGTTTTTTTTAATTTTTTAAACCATAATTTATATTCTTAATTTTTATTTAGTCTCAAAACGACATCAATAGAATCTATAATCAAAAGCCCCGTTTTTTAGTATATCTCATGGGTGGCAATGCCTAAATTTTTTTCATTCATAGCTACGTAACATATCCATTTCATCTCACGCATCACTATTACATGGAACTTTCCATGTTAACTTTGAGCAGTTAATTTCTTCGATTTGAAATACCATTTAGTGACCTACACCGACATAAGCCTGTCTGGCAGGAAAGAACAGACAACCCAGATAAATAACTGTATTTTGAGTATGGTGGATGCCGAACCAGAATTAATGGCAGCATTGGTATTTCAGCGTTACCGTAGTTATATGTTGCTGGAAACTGTATGGATCTGGATTTAATTACATCTATACCATCTAACATAAAATCGATACGAGTTGATAGTATGTCTGAATCATTTACTTGACCATGACGGAAATGTGGCTAGATAATTTCAGTGATAATACCCATATTGCAATTTACTAATACCTACCTAATACGTTAGGAAGGCCTCACGTCTTATTAACATCATCTATTCTTGACACCGAAATTTCGTGTAGCATCAATAAGTTGATCTTGTGGTCAAAGTATACATCAATGAATGTCGTGTTTCTTTGTTGGCACAAGTTTTATTTTTAGTTCAGCCAGCTTGAAGAATGGCCATAATTGTGTAACAGGCCTCATATTTACTGCTTTTTTGAAAATCTTTATGTCCTTGCAAAGGGGATAATTGCATTAAATCCCCAAAAATTTTTTACTACTTTTATCAAATGGTTTAAAATATATATTTTTTACTTTACAGGTTCACAGTTAATTGATTGAAAATTATTTTCGCTTTTTTTAAATTTTTATTATATTTTGCTCTATATATATATATATATATATATATATATATATATATATATATATTCAAACAAAACTTTGTCTTAATAATTCAATTATTAACCAGCAAAGTAATCTAGATATTTTCTTTTTGTTCTGATGATCCCAGTCTGGATATTATAACACACTATTGTTAGCTTAACATGTATGTATCAATGCAACAGATTTTTTCAACGTAATTTTCACACAGATGTTTGATTAATATCTAAATTTTCATAGGTATTAAAGACAGAAGACAATATAGTAATAACTACAATAATTTAATATTTTTACCCTATTTTCGTAACCACGATAGTCCAGATAAAAATGACCAATTCTGCAGGTTAAAAATAGCAACCTGAACTAATAAATAAAAATATATAGATAGTTTACAAAACTAATAATTTGGTCAAGTGCGAGTTGTACTCGCATACTTAGGGTTCCGTACCACTTTCAAGATTCAATATTCCAGTTTCAGACAAGCAGGGAATGAGTGCATTTTCTTATATTTGTCCTAATATATTTTAAAGGAAGCGTTTTAAATTTATAAAAAATATACACTTTTATTTTCCACACATAGAAACAATTATAATTTTTAATTTTCCATTTAATTCTATAATTTGCCCCCCAAAATGAATACTAGGGGTTTCTCCTCATTTTCCAGTAAAGTTCAGGTGAGTTTCAGCTTATGGTTTCGGAGATAAGGGGAGGAATGGGAAAAATTTTTTATATTTTTGTTAATATCTTTTAAATAATTTATTTTATAAATATTGAAAAAATATGTTTGTTTTCTTCATCATGAGCCCTTTTATTTGATATATAACATGATGGGTTAGAAACAATTTTAATTTTATATTTTCCATTTAATTCTATAATTTGACCCCCAAAAAAATATTAGGGGTTTTTCCTTATTTTTCCAGTAAAGTTCAGGTGAGGAGCGATAACCTCCATTGTTTTTTCAAAATTTTCCAGCTTATGGTTTCGGAGATAGGGGGGGATGGGTAATTTTTTTTAAATTTTTGTTAATATCTTATAATTAATTTATTTTAAAAATATGAAAAAAATATATTTGTTTTCGTCGTAATGAGCCCTTTCATTTGATATATAACATGATGTGTTAGAATCAATTTTAATTTTATAATTTCCATTTAATTCTGTAATTGGCCCCCCAAAATTAAAAGTAGTGGTTTCCCCTTATTTTTCCAGTAAACTTCAGGTCAGAATAAATCTATTTTTTTTCAAAACTTTACGTTTTATAGTTTCGGAGATAAGGGGGGGGGAATCGGTAAATTATTGTATATTTTCGTTAATATATTTTTAAATAATTTTTTTAAATATGAAAAAAATATATTTGTGTTCCTCAGAATGAGACCTTTCATTTGATATATTACATGATGCGTTTGAAAATTATTTTATTTTTAAATTTTTATTTAATTCTATAATTTGCCCCCCAAAATTAATATTAATGGTTTCTCCTTATTTTTCCTGTAAAGTTCGGGCAACGTTCTATATTTCCTATTTTTTTCAAAATTTTAGGCTAAGTAGTTTCGGAGATCAGGGGGGGAACGGTCGATTTTTTTAGTTTTTCCCACCAGAAGTACCCCTAAAATCAATTTTTTTTCTTTTACAACCTGATCGGATCACCAAACTATACATTGATACCAAATTTCAACCTCTTCCGTCCAGTAGTTTAGGAGAAAATGGCTGTGATGTGACACAGGCAGAAATCCGGAGTGATATTATAAGGGTATCCGTATATTGTATATACGGAACCCTAAAAAACACACTTTAATAGCCAACCAAACTAAAAAATGAAAACCTAAAAACACAAACATTTACAGCAAAGTGAATTAAAAAATAAATATTTCCTTTGAGATTTTGTTCAACAGCAATGGAAAGTCCACCAGTAATTCAATATTAACTAAATGACATTAAATAATTGTAAAATGACTGTCCGAACCTCGGCTCGCACCGCTGGTCGAAAGATGAATCGCTCCAGAATTTCATGGAGAGAAACTTCAGATTTAGTCAATATATCGAAAAGCAAGAGCAAATGTGCAACTCAAAAAATCAAAAAGCCAAGAGCTCCAAAACTAATCCACAAAACCTACAACACAGCAACCAAAATTCGTAGAGCTGTTGAATTGGCAATCCTCCGTACTTAAGATATTTCATAGCACTTGCCCACATCTAATAAGATCGAAATTTATTAAGATGATTAGCAGCACACACAGCTACGTGGGCGTGTTTCGAAGATACCGAACAAGTATCAAACTGCGAATGCTGTATTAGCTCCAGAGAATTAGCAACAAACTACGAGTGTAATTTCGGAATGATTTTGGCGGAGGTATATTTTGCTCTAATGGGGTGTTCTCTCCTATATTTTTCTTGCAACAGATATTTTAACTGTCACTGTCAAATTTTTTTAAGACCATAAAAATTATATAAAAGAGAAAATTTACACATAATCCAGCTAAAAAACCGAGTGATTAGAATCGGCTCCGAATCTGGTTGAAACGTTTCCAAAAACAGATAAGTATGACACAATAGACAAAACATACACAAGGATAGTGGTTGTTCATATTGTAGACAGGTTCTCTCAGAATACCTGTAAGGAAGAATTTCTGTTAGGATAACCGGTAATCCAGGCATTATTTTGGAATTGAATTACTACAAGTGGCTCCCCGTTTATAAATTTCAAATATTTATATTTTGCAGTAAAAAACACATCTGAGAAAGCTGTAACGTACAGGTAAAATAAGATTGATTGACAAAAAATAATTTTATTGTCAAAATGGTTGTGGTGCTTGACATTAATCGTTAAAAGTCTTTTATTGATAGCTGTTTGTAAAAGTAGCGTCATTATCAGTATACGAACGAAGTTCCTTATGTTATTTGTTCCAACTTTAAACGTGATTTAATATGTACTTTTCTATGTTCTATGTTCTATTGAATATGTTAGTGTATTTTTGTCCCGCCAATAAGCGGCTCTCTGTTTCTCATTCTGTATAATTTTCTACTTTTTTTAAAAATTTTCTAAATTTATTTTCAAATTTATTTTGCCATTTTTTTCTCGGTTTAACTTTTTTCAATTGTTTTATTATTTCTACCACATTGTATAAGTATAACTCTAATTCACCCTATATTGCAACCACCCTGTATATGTTACTGTGCATTGGTCAACCAATATAACTTATTTGTCTATATATATATATATATATATATATATATATATATATATGTGTGTGTGTGTGTGTGTATATTAATTGTACCCCGCCCCATAATTCAAATATCCTAATTGGGTATGCTTAAATAAAAATTTTGTAAAACATTTTTGGAACCACCCTGTATAACTACAATTCTACTCCACCTTATATTGTAACCATCCTGTACATGCAAATTTACATGAACCACCCAATCTAACATGTCGTTTTAAGACATGTAAAGCCACATGTATAACTGCAACTCTATTCCGCCCTATACTTCAACCGCGCACAACGCTTTCTGTTCGAATCTAGATACTCGCACCTATATACACATACAACCGCACATAATAGAAAAGGACCCCACGTAAAAGAGCTTCGTTCTAAAAAGCACGCCATGGTTTATGATTTTAAAATAAAGAACCGGCTTTATTTTGTAGTTATTGTTGTTAGGACATTTAACAGTACCGGCTACAACAGGATTCCTCCTTCTAGAAATTAATCATCTCAATAAAAACTTACTCTCCTAATAAACCAACGGGTAGCAAAAACCAATTCTTCTTAACAGATAATTAAGTACAAAAAGTGCCGAAAATTATGTTCGGGAAAAAGATATTATGTACTTTAAAAAGACTAGAGGAAAGATCCAGAGCAACTGCGATAGTATTTAAGCGTATAGCAGGGGTGCAGTTCAGTTGATAGCGACATAGCTGATTTCCACATGTGAGAGTTCTTCGAACTTTTAAAAATAAAATATTGTGTAGTGACCATTTTTGTGAATTTCGGTGAAAATAAAGACTATATTTTGTATAAAAATTCTTTGAACGTACAGAAAGGTATTGACATTATTGTTTTAAATAATTTGGAATTGAGTGTTTAACTTGGTATCGACAAAGTAGACTCTTTTTCTGAACTTTTTTAAGATTTAGAGTTTTCTAAAAGACTGCTTGTTACCATTTTTTTATTTTCTCTACAAACCAAAATAATACACGATATAGACTAATATTTCATTATAACTATACCTTACTTTAGTGATCATATTTATAAATGAAAATTTATCAGAAAATGCATAGTATTTGTTTAAATAAACAGTAAATTTACTATTCAAAAAAATCTGAAGAACCTCACCTCATATAAACTAATCCGTTTTAAGCAAGGGCGTAACATGGACGTAACCCTGTGTATATTTGAATATGTATATACAGGTCAATTAGAAATGCTAAAATATACAATTCGTCGGCAGCAAAGCTCCTACCTGGCTCTGCATCTTTCAGACTGCAACATCTGTCTCTATTCGTGATGTTTTCCTTCTCTTTCCATCTTTCTATTATGTGAATGAACAATAAATTGCACAATCAACCGAAACGAAGAGGTGGCCGTGGTCATATACAAATTCGTCTACTGTTTTAGGGTGTGAGAGGAAATGTGCCCACAAAATCAGTGAGTGAAACTAAGAGACTGTATAAATATTAGAATATCAAATGATTTGTGATGCTGTTGAAGAAGCTGAGCATTAATAATTTTATTTGACTACATGAGTACAGATTAAAACGGACGTCTTAAAAATTAATCAAGCGGCAAAGCATTTGTTGATCGATAATAATAGAAACAAAGGAAATTCCCAAATAAACAAAATAATATGACAAGAATTACTAATTTAGGAATTTTTTAGAATAACACCTCAGAACATTAGAAATTGAGCAAAACAACAAACTACCTTTCTTAGATATTTTAAAAACAAAAATATTATCTTCACTTGATACAGAAATCTTCAGAAAGAGGGCTCGTACTAACAGGTATCTCAATTTAACTCAAAATATCGTAAAAAGGGGATCATTAATATCATTAAATCTTCATATGATGGAGCAACAACCAACTGTCTTGATATCAATAAATTTAATGAAGTCACAACGTCACAACGTTTATAAATAACGTACTGTCTGCTAACAAAGGATCCTACAGAACTCATCAGCAAACACTAAGAAAATCATGAACATTCAACATCAGGCTGCTCCAAGCAATATTGATAGATATTCATATTTTAACCATACCAAATTTATGTCAATTTAAATGTCATAAATCAAATTTTCATTTTGCAATTTAAATCAATAAATATAAAGCCATTGACACCGAAGTCAGAATAGACTTTGAAACGTTTGGGTTTCCATCAATATACGTCGTTTTATTTCGATTATGGTGTTATTGCTCAAAAAACATAAAAATAATAAATAACACAAATCTCAAGAAACGACAATTCGAGAAGTGAAAAATTTGTGAATATGCTTGGTTTGACAAACAAAATATTACACAAATAATAAGGCAATATACAAGGAAAGCTGAAAGAAATTTGATAAGAGCTTAATTATTTTCATATAATTATTTTGTCTATTCATGGGTTTTCTCTCCTCCAAATTTTTTCCTGTAACAGATAAGTATTTAAAAAATTGTATATGTAGAACAAAGTGTAGTAAGGCAATTTCGTAAAATTGCCCGGATTACTGGTTGTCTGTACAGAGATTCTTCCTCACAGTTTTTCTGAGAGAAAGAGATGTCTATAAAATGATCAACCAGTATTCCTGTATATAAGTAATGTATTGTATATTGTGTAATACTTATCTGTGTATGGAGACGTTTCAACTCCGAGTCTGGAGTCGTTGTCAATCGTTTAGTGTTGTTTTCGAGGCTTTTTTCTAAAAAATTTTCGCTTTGATTTTGAATTTATTGTTTGTCAAAAAATTTGACACTGACAATTTGTCGTTTGGCGATCACTTGACGCTGAGGTTACCGTTTTTTGTTCTGTTAGCAGTAAATTCTTCCAGTCCAAATGAAGGTCGGCTGAAGGTGCTCCGATTTCAGTGTTGTTTATCATCATACAGCTGGCTTCTTTAAGTTTTCTCTTTTTTAAGTTTTCTTCTTTCAACAAGATCTTTGTTTTATCCCAGTCTATCCTATGGCTGCCGGTGCTCGTTAATACATGATTGGCCAAATTTGATTTGTCCACATGTCTTCTGGAAATGTTATATTGATGTTCTTTTTTTCTTACTTCTAAAGGTCTTGAAGTTTCACCGGTATAAGAATGGCCACAGTCACACAAAACACTGTACACACAATTTTTAGAACTCTGGGTTGCGTTAAACGGTTTGGTATGTGTGAGGATAGAGCGCAAGGTATTATTTGTTTTAAAAACAGTTTTAACGCTGTATTTATTTCCTAACCGCTTAATTTTTTCCGATACACCTGGGATATATGGAATTATGTTCATAATTTGGTTGTCTGTTTGTGTTTGGTTGGTATTAGTGTGATGGTTATTTGTGCTGGTTTGTTGTTGCGATTTTCTTTCTAACTGATTTATAGTTTTATTTATAAAGTCTTGGGGATATTCGTTTTGAAGTAGATGTTCTTTGATAATATTGACTTCTTTGTTAAAGATTTGGGTGGATGAAGATATGTTTTTTGCTCTATCATATAAGCACTTTACAACACCTTTCTTTACATTTAAAGGATGGTTGGAGTGAAAATTCAAATATCTATTAGTATTTGTAGGTTTTCGATAAGTACTTGTACTTATTGTGTTGTTTGTTCTATCTATAAGTACATCAAGATAAGCAAGTTTATGCAAATTTTCCATCTCCATTGTAAATTTTATTGTGGGTTCTTGACTATTGATGTAATCTAGGAATGAGTGCAGTTCTTCAGCACCATACTCCCAAACCACAAAAATGTCATCAACGTATCTCCACCACACTTTTGGTTTATTTTTATAGACATCTCTTTCTCTCAGAAAAACTGTGAGGAAGAATCTCTGTACAGACAACCAGTAATCCGGGCAATTTTACGAAATTGCCTTACTACACTTTGTTCTACATATACAATTTTTTAAATACTTATCTGTTACAGGAAAAAATTTGGAGGAGAGAAAACCCATGAATAGACAAAATAATTCAAGACCTCCTCAACAATCTTTTCGAAATTACTTATTTTCATATAATGTTTAGAAATTTACATGTACTACTCCGCATATACCAAATTAGCGGTAAATTATATTAGTTACCTCAGTTTATATTGCAAATCATTTTAATGTGTATTCCATAATTGACATTGCAAACATTTTAATCTTACTAATTTCTTTAACTGAGTTGTGTTTTTTATAGTCTGAATAAGACCCTCAAATGTTTGAAGTATTTGAACTATAGATATTCTCATGTATGTACTTATGGTGTTATTCCCAAGACATTCTAAAAATACAACTAGAGATGCCCCAACCGTTATAAAGAAAACAAACTGAAATACATTTTTTTGGAATTTGATTTTTATGTAAATTACTTATGTATTTATTTCCGGTAGGTTCAATACTCTGCCTATCAATTAAAGTGGATATATTTAATATTTCTACAGTTTATATAGAAAATTATTATAATAATCATGAATATAGAGTATATCATGATCAATAGAGTATAGCTAATATTTTTTGACGTTTTTTTTGCTATTGATAAACCACAGCATGTAAAATATCAGAATAGTATTACTGAAAACTGAAAGAACCTCATTTCTGCTCAAAATTCACAAGTCAAAATTAGATATCAGGAGCAAACCTAGAATGGTCTTGGATGGGGGACCCAAGATTACAATTGCGATAGTAAAACTGTATAGCATTCTATACAATGGGTAGTACGCCTATTGTATAGAATTATATAACTTAACTCTCCGTTTATTAGTCCAGTGTAGACTCTTTACTGTTACTAATTACTATTTCTCCATTGCTTCAGAGAGGTGGGGGCGTAGAAGGCGCATTTTCAAATCAATAACTTTATATTCGAAGTCACTTGTTTCAGACGTTGTCGGATTTTAACTTATGTTTCCCATATGAACTGGAGTGTATTCAAATTACAATTTTTTAATTGCAAATAGTTTAGAAAACGAACAAAGTAAAAATTCCAATTGATCTGCTCTAAATGTAATATGCCTATCAAAAAATTCCCATATTTAATTTTGTTTTTAAAACGTAGACTAATCCTTTCCATTACTTTCCGCCTTAAGAGCAGTTGCTTTACTGTGTCTTATTTACCCATTGCTCGGAGAAACAAAAGATAGAGCCCCAAAAAGAAGACAATAACAAAATGTAAACTCATTGAGAAACAAGCTATCCAGTCTCGAGCAAAAAGTCCATCCTCACTTGGAAAAGTTGACAAGCCAGTTGCGGGAATACGCGACACTACAATTTCCTTCGTTTCGAGTTCGTCTTGAATACTGAATAGGACTTTGTACTTTGTATTGTTTTAGACGGAATGAAATTGACATGCTGATGCCGCGCGTCGGGCTCATGCTTTTTGTGTAATTTTCGCAAATGCACATGCAACCGCAATCATCGCAAAGTGAAAGCGGCTGTTGCTGGAAAACCGTGTGCCATTTCAGAAGCGTAAATTTTATCGAACAAACTTTTATTTCTATAAGTGATCGGAATGCAGCTCCACCTTCTCGCTTGAATGTCAAGACGCATTCAGCAAAATTTCCATCTCTAGAAGATTACAATACGTAGTAATGAATGTCTAAATTGATATGTAGCACGAAAGTACAAATGCTGCATATCTGATTTTGGGACAAGAAGTAATTACGTTTATGAAGTGAGAAGTTCAATAGAACAGTGGTTGGAGTACATGGTTCAAAATACATACCTTAGAATAACAAAATTTCTGATAAAACTGTCATAAGAACAATAACTTTGTAGCATTTATATAATTGAAAGTACTTAATCAATAAATTAGACTAACCTTGCTCAATAAATCAGTTTTAATGTACTTCTATTTACCTACATCTGATAGTAATTATTCATAGTAGAAACCTAATTGCTTTTCCTTACTGAATGTCTTGTTTACTTTTTAAACAACAGCTAAATTTCATTGGTTTAACTTGTCCGTTTTAATTTATACTGAACCGGATTTGTTAAAAAACATGTAATGTGTAGCAGTAGAGTATAAATGTTTTCTGTTATTGTGATATTTCTTTGAGGAAAACATGTTGAAATTTGGTCACAATATATGATTTACTTATGTAAAGTGCTTCTATTAACTTTAATACTGTTGCTAATAACAGGACAACTGATATTAATTAATAATTATACCTATTTATATATTAGAAGCAGTGCAACCATTATTGCGTTGGAGGTTTGATCAAATCGCCATACGACGTAATACATTGCAAAGTGTTTTATATCGTGCTTGGAATCAGTTTTTAACAACTGGATTTGCAGTATTATGCATTGGCATAAGACGAGCAAGAACGCCCCCATTAGGTGATTAAAACAGTGTAATACTCTTAGCGGTTAAGGAAATCGAAGATGCACACGATCATGTATAAATACCTCCTCCAGTAAAACCACAAAATTATTAGCCGACGGTTACATAGGTCTGGTCTGTGAGCTTCAAAAAGCTTGCACACACACGGTTACCAGCGAAGTAGCAGGTATGCTGACAAGAGAATTTTCAAGACTAGAGGAAATGTTTTTCCGTCGAGATTTCGTTTATATACCCGGGATGTTCACGAAATTGTAAGGAAAGAAACAATATTACAAATAAATGAAAATTTAATGGATAGCAGCAATTATATGGAACTGCTCCAGATTCGAAACGTTTGTGTGCTAGTTTCCCCTAAAATCCTAGATGTCGGTCTTTACATCTCGCCTCTACAAATTTACCGATATTTATCAAACACATAAATAAATGTTCGAGAGGACATTCTCTTGTGGGAATTGCAACTGCTGAAGGTTTTCTGACCAGAAACAATATATATAAAGGGTGTTCCAATTTGAGGTTAATTTTTAAATTTGCCGCCATTTATATTTTTTGTACTAGAATATCATATGCTATTTGACGGATGACAAGTAGTAATATTCTTGTTATTAAAAATGGGGATATATACGATTGAGCAACGCGTGTTTATTATTAAAAAATATTTTAAATTTGGTGAAAGTTGTGCAGAAGTTGGAAGAGAATTTCGTACAGAATATGTAAGAGAAAATTGTCCGTCAAATGTTACCATTGGAAATATTGTTCAAAAGTTTATGAAAACTGGTTCAGAAAAGATGAAAAAAGCTAAACATATCATCGTAGTGGACGTTCAGAAGGAAATATTACAGCTGTTACTGCTAGTGTTGTTGAAAAACCAAAAACATCAATTCGTCATCGTGCATAGCAATTGAACATTCCAAAAACCACTTTATTCAGAATTTTGCACAAAGATCTTCATTTAAAGGCTTACAAGATTTAAATAACGCAAGAAATTAAACAAACAGACATTGGTTTACGTCGTAAATTCGTTAATTGGGCTATACAAAAGAAACTTGAAAATGTGAATTTTTTCAACAAAATCATCTTCAGCCATGAAGCACATTTTGAATTGGTTGGATTTGTTAACAAGTAAAATTCTCGAATCTGGGGTGAAGCAAATCCACGAAAAATAATGGAAAGACCAATGCATCCACAGAAAGTTACTGTTTGGTGTGGTTTTTGGGCTGGTGGAGTGATTGGTTCATACTTTTTTGAAGATGACAATGGAAATGCTGTTACTGTGAATGGTGATCGATATCGAACTTTTTGTGGGATGAATTGGAGCATATCGATGTGCAGAATATGTGGTTCCAACAGGACGGTGCAACATGTCATTCAGCAGCACAAACAATCAATCTTTTGAAACAGAAATTTGGTAATCGAATAATTGCTCGAAGAGGAAACATTAATTGGCCCCCTAGATCTTGCGATCTAACACCTCTAGATTTTTTCCTATGGAGCTATTTGAAAGAAAAGGTCTACGCCAACTATCCACAAACAATTGATGACCTAAAGGAGAACATTATTGACTGTTTTCAAGTAATTGAACCACAATTATGCCAGAAAGTTATCGAAAATTTTGGCAAAAGATTAGAAGCTTGTCGTTCAGCAGCAGGTGGTCTCTTACAAGATATTGTTTTTCCATTACTAAACCGAAACAATTGTACTATCATTTGAAATAAAAGATTTGATCATTCTCAAATAATTTGTGTTATCTTCTTAAAAATTTAAAAATTAACCCAATATTGTCTTGCGTACAAAAGAATGACACAGCTCGATGGAGGGTACGTACCCATGTATTTGCTGTCGAGGAGGAGCAGTTTGTTGCTGTGGAGGCATATATTATAACGGCACTTATTAAATGTTCTTAATTAAAGAGAGCTGATTGCCGAAAGATATCCCTACAAAGTTACAGAGCTAATAATTATGCTATTTGCTGGTCCAATAGGCAGCAGATCTGTTTTTATTTTTGCCAGAATTGTCAACGATCAAATAGAATAGATCAAATATCATGGGATTTCAAGAATGAAGTGACTATCTTGTTCACCAAATATGAACCATATTAAAAGTGTTTAAATAGAAATGTCCGCGTATTTCATCAGACTGCAACAGCCTTCCCCTACTTACAACAACTCGTCGGTAGTTATCTGAATAGCAATACACAAAAAATTAATCACGATTTGATTCAAACAGCCCAATAAAATATTAAATTGTTCCTAAAGGTACTATTTAAGTCACATTAATATATTTTTTTGTTTATTTTAACGGGAAATTGATTTATGTTGTTGTCTTGTTTGTCAAATAAATATTTACGTTAACTGACTATTTAAACGTTTCAACACATCAAACGCTGACATAGAACAGGTAATGAAAGGTCATAATAGGCCTTTTCATCAGGTGATTGCGCAAGCGCTGCAGCCATTTTGAAATAGCCGTAATTTAAAAGTTTCGTACTGTTTTAGTTAACAATGGCTGGGAATGCAATAATATCTCTGCCAAATAATAAATTACTTGAAGAATTAATTGATGGTGCTTCACTTATTTATAACTCTGTGGAAGCACATAGCTGTGAGCAATTAAAAAGATGGTTAAAATGTCACGGACGTTCACAGCAAGGAAAAAAAAGTGTGCTGGTTGAGAGGTTAGGTATCAATACTTGTATTTACTCTTGTAAAAAATCAGAAAAAATAAATAAAAATCATGATTTCATTCGAATTTGCATGTAAAAGCACCTTAATTAATATAAAAATTAACAAATATAACTAATGTCATAATAAAATATTTATAAAATCAACATGACATTTAAAAAGGAGTTGAAAATTCTAAGACTAAAATAATGTTCATATATGCAAGCTAAATTCAATAATTGTCATTAGTTATATCTTATAATTAATTAAATCGAAGATGTATTCAATAAAAAATAAGTATGTTGAATATAAAATATTAAATATTATTTTCAGGGTAAAAATTGGTATAAGAAATAATATACCTGTCGATCCAAATGTTGATAAAGGATCAGGATTTTGTTCACTTGGACCACTTTCTCCAGAAAAATGCAATGAACAAATATAAGTGTCCTTAGTAACATCATCAATAGATTTAAATCCTCTGTCACTTCGGCCACATTTTTTCACCCACGAATCACATTTAGAACATTTTTGACATGTTTTAATATGTATTTTTTTGGATGACTTAATTACTTTCTTGCGATATTCCAGGCAAGGCTTTGGAAAGTTTATAAAATAATAGGTATTTGTTTTAAAAGATTTATACCGTGTATCACTTTTGCATACTCCATAACAACACCGCTTTGTTGTACCTTTTCGTACAGACAACATAATTATAGTTTACAGCAAAATTGCTGTATTGAATCTTGACACTTACTACTTTACTTTTATTACTTTTTTAAATCATAAACACATTTATAATAGTATTTATTAATTTTAAGTTTTAGTACGTGGGCACTTTAACACGTTTGTTTACAAATAACAGTACGAAAAAAATGGCTGATGCGAACGCATGCGCACTGAAAATGAAAAGGCCTATTGCTTAGGAGTTGAAATTAGAGAATAATTTGAAAGCATACATTTATGGCAACAGAGCGTAAAGTGAGGATATTCAGGACAAAAGTGAAACTCATTTAAATATGTGCACCAGAAAAAAGGGCAAGTAGAAAGAGATAAATGCACGTGCTAACAATCGATTCCATCGGAGAGCAAACTGATGTTCAAAACATCAATAAAAAGATAGAGACCAGAAAAAAGGTGGAATAAACACGTGGAAGACTAATAGGAACATCACCAAAAGGATGTAAGAACATTCTACAGTCAACAACTACACAAACTCAATAAAATGCAAACAAAAAAAAAATCTAGTCGGAAGAAGTAGAATTCTTTCTGCGTTCAGCGCTCATCTACATGTATCCCCGTTTTCCAATCCAAACCACGTTGATTTCATCAAGTGGACTCCACTTCGGTACCCTAGATTCCAATCGGCTTCCTCTTACATTCCCGTACCTAGTGTCTTTTTTATCCATTAATGTTAGCACATTTTTTTAAATCTTTTTCTTTTAGTTCATCATTTCTTATTGGATTTGCCCATGTTAAGCCTTACCTAATTTTGGTATTTTTTTTTAGTTGTACCGGTCGTAGTTATTAAAAATCCTGGGTATTTAAATTCAATTAACCTCTCTACTTGATGGTTGGGTTATATTGTAGTTTTAAACTTGATGATATTTTGGAAGTTTCCTAATGAATCACTGTTTGTTGCAGATATAATTGTAAAAAGTGTATTAAGATAACAAAGGTACAGAAGGAAATTGTCGGATAAGTTTTTTCCTGCCTTCACTATTTTTATCACAGTTTGTTTATAGCTCTGGTAAGGATGCAGGGTTTTCCAATTCCTTCTATGAATTTTGAAAGCGATTTAATCTCGAAATTGTTTGGTACTTTCCAGGTACTTTTTGGGGAACTGCGTTCCTCCTGTGGATCCTGTTTCAGCTTGATCTATTTTATGTGTCTTATGTTCTCCGATAGTCTGTTCATTTAATAATTATCCTTACCAGGGACTCGATAAATTGTCGTTAATACGTTTGTGTTGTTACATCACAATTAACGAGGATAGTGCCAGTTTTCAAAGGTTTGTCTATTAGTTGGTTTCAAGAATTTGGGATTCTTTACTGTTGGAGTTTTCTTCAACCATATCCGGAAATTCTCTCTTCTGACCAAGCCTTCAAAATGGCAAAGTGCGCATTTCTGGACTTGTCGAGAAAAAACGATTCCTAGATCCGTAATATGAACTTTTAGGTTTAGTACTTGGTGTATCAGTATTTAATTCTTTGATTTAAATTTATTTGTACATGGGCTTTTTTACCCAGTTTCCTTGATAGATAATTTCTATTTACGTAACTATTCGGAATGGGGGGGGGGGTATGTTATATGGATTACTAATAAAATAAATAGGTGTAAATCAAGCTTAGGTACAGAACTGTTTCATAGGTGAAAAAGTAAAGTGCAAGTTAACAATCCCTCCTCACGATATGAAGGATATTTAGTGAGACATGCATGCACAACTACATGTATGTAACTGATGATAGACTTGCATAGTCAGCAAAATCAGTCTTACCCTTTAGATTGTTTTATTAGAATGTTATTCTTCTGGTTACTTATATAAAAATATTATATTTAAAGGTGTTAAGTACACGCTTTAATTACACATATTATAAGTTAACATTATTTCATTTTCTCACTAAGTAATTATAAAGACTCACCAATAAGTTTAACAAAGGAGACCTGAAATTAAAAAAAACGTTAAAGTATGAATTACTTGAATCTGAAATCAGTTTCAACACATATATAAAAATTGTGACTTTATTGTAGCTTAACGTCAACTCTTCTGAATATTAAAATATAAATTGCAACAAATTACATTCTATGCATTCTATGCTAAGAAGGCAAATTTACTTGCATTAGAAGTTGAAAATCTGGTGTAATTTAGGTTTCCAAAATCTGTCGGTTAAGACTCATTTTCTTAGGAACGAGTAGAGACATAAACTCAAAACTACTCTAGAGTATATATAAACACAAATTTTTGTACCCTAACACCATTCGGAACCTCTGTGTGCTGATTCTCTCGAAAATCCTAGATGTCGGTCTTACATCTCGCGTCTTCAAATTTAACGAAATGTTTCAAATACATAAAGAAGTGTTCGAGGGGACATTCAATTGTGGGAAGCGCAACTGATGAAGGTTCCCTGACCAGAAGCAATGTATATTGTATGTGATATATAATGTGTGTTGTCTTGCGTACAAAGGAATGACACCTAAGAGAGTTCAATATCGAAGGTGAATAGTATCAGTCCTAGGAGTTAAGGGAGAACAGCAATACACGAACGGCTCCAGATTCGGAACCTTGTGTGCTGATTCTCTCGAAAATCCTAGTGTCGGTCTACATTGCGTCTTCAAATTTAACGAAATGTTTCAACTCCTGATTTGGAGAGGAAGGAGTATTTTCCGACCTCAAGTTGTTTTTTTAATTGAAGTATCTAATTGTTAGAGTGGATTTTAAAAGATAAATAAAAAAAATAACCCAAAATGTCCAAACTATTGATCAAGTACAAAATATTGGCAAGAACAAAAATTCTAAATAATGGAATTCACTGGAGATACTTATTTCCGTATTGCAAAATAACCATTTATGGCTGATTTCTGGCCAAAATATGGATGAAATCGAAAAACTACCAAGAACAAAAAGCTTTGTTTTTCACACACACACATAGCACAAGTAAAAGAAAAAATGTCAAAGTTGATATTTTTACTTCCAAAATGGAGGAAGTTATCAATAAGTAGATTTTTTTTATGTATTGCTCAAAAACGGCCTAATCAATCTTGATAATTTAAACTCCATGATATTTAGGAATATTACCGAAAGGTACCATACAAGTTTTTAAACGTTATTAAGGCAAATAGAGCCAAAAATATGGTAAGTTTAAGTAAAGTGTGGATTTGTTGAATGTAACTTACTTAGGGGATGAAAATAGGAAACTGGATCGAGAAAATTGAAAATTTTATCGTAGAAGGGTCTCATGTGCTCGAGTGGCATGAGTATTGAACGTAACATGCGGAAGAAATTTACAACCATGTGACAAGATGGAGGAGGATCAGGACGAAGAAACTTAACGAACATTGACCCTTATGTCATCATAAAAGAGGTTCAAGAAGAAGGGGAAGAATAACAGGCGTGAAAGATCGATATAACAAATCTGACAGTAACAATGAAAATAATTATTAAATAAATATAAAACGAAAAATATATAAGGTATGGGGTAGGTATAAGCAACAATTAAAGAGTATAAATAGATGTATTTGTAGATGAATGGTGGTAAAGGTAAATTATGGATTATGCCCGACAAAGTGGAAGGATCATGCATGGATTAGTCACAAGCAGTCACAATGGATCTGTTAATTCACACCAGTGATTTTAGTATTTTACAGGCTTTATTAATGAATAGAATGTCTAATAAGTCTATTAAACGTCCATTATTACAGACGTGTGACATCTCAGTGTTTTTATTCTGATCGAAAGAATGACTTCTTGATAAAATGTAGTTGACAAAGGACCCTAGTGATTACCTTTAGCATTGCATAGTAAATTGTGAAGTATGTCACTTTGGGTTTCGAACGTAATAGCCATATTAAGTTGTTTGAAACTTTTTGCAATTCGTATACACAATTATAAAAGAAAAAGAAATTGAAGAAAATTGGAAAGGTCCAAGTCATCACCGTTGAACAGGCAGGTGATTTACGATACCCTTTTCTAGTTTCGACATAAAGATAAAGGGCATTGCAATGCTTGGTAATTGACAATAAAATTCGTTATTAACTTGAAAGAAATTCTGTTTTAGAACTGCCAATTAAGGTACATCGGTTCTGGGCAGGAAAGCAATGGATATCTTTATCGAACAGAAGATCTTTCATGAGACTAAATACAGTTGTCTGGTGGGATCTTAGGGTAAATAAAGGTTGGTGACATCAAATGATCCAAGGAAGGCATTGTTAGGGATGATAATGTTAGACATTTTATCGACAAAATCCTTGGAGTTATTGATTTTTATGCAATCAATGTAATGTGAGTTAGTAAGTTGTTTAATATGATGATTTAACCAAAGGGCGAATTTGAGAGTGGGTGAGTAAGTGTAAGATACCACAGGTCTGATAAGGAAGTCAGAAAGTTAGTATATGGAGTTTAGAAGAGGGGTAGTAGCCTAGTAGGATACACAGAGAGAAGGGATTATTAAGGAATTCTAGAGTAGTGTTACAAATGTTAAGATTGGATTTAACAGAAAGAAACTTCTATGACCACTAAGAGAGAGAGAGAGAGAGAGAGAGAGAGAGAGAGAGAGAGAGAAATGAATGTTTTATTAGAATCATAACTACCACAAAAATAATCAGTCAGTCGTGTATGCACGCTGAATCAAAGTTCTGTATGAGAGGTTATTTATGATGAAAGTATATGTTCATAAATTTAAATTTATTGAACTGTGCAGACCGGCATTTTTGAAGGCTGTTCTGTTTTTTTTAATATTAAAACAATTTGAAATTATTATTTTATATAATATAACTACCCAGTAAACAAAATGAAAATTGTTGGAATGAACTATTTTTTTTCAAATTAATATATTTAACAGTGCGTCATATAATTAGAATTTACGTCAGAATAAACTGAATCTCCAAATGCTTTCAGTCTGTAAACTCAACTGACATCGTTACGTTAGCAGCTATAAATTTTCAACGTTTTTCAACTCGAAAATTGCTTCATAAACAACTGTTTCTCGTCTCATCTTGACCAGTTGTCTTGTTTCGTGACATTTCACAGCCAACCACTACAACTTATACACCAACGATACTACGCGTACAAGGCGCCTTGTCAATTTTTTTTCCTGTTATTTTTCCGACTCGACTACAAGACCTGCACACTCCCACAGAGAGCATGGAACAGATTTAAATTGGAAGTTATGTCAATATTATGATAAGTACAAGCGAACTTTCGCAAGACTGGAAAGATTATTATTTCGGTTTCGAGAAGGCAGCGGAGCGAGCTAGTAGAATTTATATGTTTGAATTTGTGTTTATATACGAAATTGCCTTTTATGCGTTTATAATCGACAGTAACGTTCTTCCTACGTCAAGTCGAATGGATATAAAGCCATAGGAGTGCTAGCAACGAATGTACACAAATAAAATTGTCGTTTCTGTTTGTATTAAAATGAAACGAGAACTTGTTGTCTATGACTATATGCCAAATGCAGTTTGATCTCTAGATAGCCTAGGCAATATAGCCTTTGTAAGAACTTTCGAACATAATATCTGGAAATGTCTTGAATATGAACGTATTTTTCAATTGGGGTGCATTTACATACAAACTAAATCTAAGTTAATCTTAATTATTCAAAACTATTACTCTAGTTGTTTTAATTAACTTTTTGACGAAAACAAGTGTAATTTGTTTATCAGGCTATGTATTGTAATGTTTTTATTTTCACACTCGGGGTCAGTTCAGTTCTCGGATTTATTTAAAAACACAAACCAACTCACTATAATTTATTTTAACTACTTTAATTTATATTTAGAGGACTATTTACAATTTATGTTAACTATACGGCAATCGAATACTGAATGAATGCTTCCGTCAGCACTCCGTATTTATATATAACTTCTCGGAATTCTTCAGAACGTCTTCAATATGGTAACAGTCAGAAGTCATATTGGGAAAACGAAAAAAAGAAAGATCGAGATACTGTGTATAGGGCAGTATCGTTGAATAGATATTTGAAAGTCAGCTTTAGCTTTCTTGTATCATTTTTTATTTCGAACGAAAATTTGGTATCTCTAAACGATTTAAAGTTCTTAGCAATCACTTACTCACTTAAATTTTCAATACATATAATAAAGCTGTAATAAAGTTTTCATGTTCGCCACTTAATTTTTTACCTAAGGGTCCCAAAGTAATACCGGAGTCTCAGTGGAGATCGGAAGGTTCTTTCAGTCAAACATTTGTGAGATTTATACCTGGTGTCTAAAAAGTATGTAGACAGCAATATAACTTTTTAGGAATGAATTATCAAGAAAAGTGCAATATAAAAGTTAAGGGACCCCAACTTTCTATATAGTATAGTAACTGGAGAGGTTACCCAATTAGGGGATTATGTCACGTACCAAGTTTCAATAAGAGAGCAGATCGGAGACACTTAAGGAGGATGAAACAAATAAAAAGCTCAAGATATTTTTGTGGGAAGAATTGTCTCGAAGGATGGAGAAGATTTTTAGAATTATACAGGGGATATGAGACGTACCTTACCTCGCTGCCTCAACGCAGGTTGATAAGAGGCAAACGTCGATTTCCCTGATTTTTGCTATTTACATTAGAGACTGTAACCCCCGGAATTGTAATACAATTTTTTATTAATTGAAAAACTTGGCGGGGCTTCGATCCCGGGTCAAGACCTCTTATCAACCCGAGAGTGCTTGGATGAAAATCACACCGGATCCGGATTCAACCACCTCAAAACATAGAGTACACAGGTCAATACCTTTTTTGTGGCTGTGTAATCATTCCGTTTATTTCTTTATCCGTTAATTCGTTTGATTAGATTTATAATTCGTTTCGAAAGTTTTTGTTATTATTTTTTTAGCAGTTCACTGTAGTTTCATAATATTTTTACAAATTATTTATTAAAGATTTTTGAATATAAAATATATTTTTTTATTTTTCTTCCTGGCGCATACACTCGTCCTTTGTTTCCAAGATACAGTTGTTTTTTTACCCCTGAGTTAAAAAAATTGGGGGACTGCATTTGGAAAGCAAAAGAATTTCAGAGTAATTTGATCCAAAAGTTCAGGTTCATAAATATTAAATGGCACAGTTTCAAAAACTTTGGCCGAAAGCACTTTTTCGCTATACCTCATAAGAGGAAAAAATGTCAATTTTGGGGTGCTATTTCTTGGAAACAAATGACTTTCAAAGTATAAGTCCATGGAAACTTTTGATCTACAGTACAGAACTATCAAATGACAAACCTTCAAAAAATTAACAGAAAGCCATTTTCCATAAGAATAGTGCGGGGTTCTTTCAGAGTGTTTTTTTTAATTTATGGCTAAACTGAGACGTGCTGGGATGAATATAACCCCGAATCAAAAATATAGAGTCCACATAGTGAGACCCCCAGGTTAAGATCTTATTTAAGCCGCTCTTAGAATATATTTGATTTTTTCAAACAAACTAAAATTAATTTTTTTTTCATATAATAGAGATACGGCATCTCAAAATAGACAAACATGAAACTTTGTATAGAAAATAGTAAATATAAACACTAAATATTTCGTTAATTGGGATTTTTAAGCCCAGTTATTTAATTGCCCCTGACTGAATATTTTAATAAGGTCCCTAATATATAAACAATAATTTATTTAATCTTGTTTGTCCAGTTAGGTAATAAAGAACATAATTATAATTATTATTACTCATAAATAAGTACAGGTATAGTTATGGAACAACAGGGCCCCACTTAAAATGGACTTTATGTTAGTTAGTAAAACTGTCGTAGCTGGTTACAATTTCCCAAATTCCTGCAATATAACTTTGCTTAAATGAAAGTAAGTTCGTGCTCCATTAGCATGTCGAAAAGTTAGTGTAACAGACAATTTGAAATTTACCGACAGTGTTATTAAATTCAATTAACGTCATCTTACTTTCGACCAATCAACTCCTCTCGAATTCCTCAAGACAGGAAGTGGATGTACATTGAATTTCCTCAGCCATCTCGACTCATAACCTATCACGATTGACCTTCAATTAAAACTTGGCACGAGAACATGACGTGATTACTAGAGTTAATATTGAAGTAGAGCCGCTCTATACTTTACTAATTTTCCATTATTGAATTGCAAAGGAGTTAGTTAACTTTTAGAAAATACCATTTATGAGAGGATCAAGCTGCCACTTAATGAATGTTAGTTTAGTAGTTTGCGAAAGTGCGAGAATTATAACTGAGGAAACTTTTGAACGGGACTGGATTTTCTAAGATAGGAGCAGAGATTTGAAAGGCTAATTAAAATCGTTAATGAGAGGAAGAGATAGACAATTTTGGGGAAGGATTACGGAACAGGGAAAGCGCTGCTAATTGCAAGGGAACGTGGCTAATTAAAAAAGTATTTTGTTACTGAAGTACACCATCTCAGTTATATTTAAATTATTTCATAAATTTGTTTGTAGTAAAGCTTCTCCTTTTATGTTCTTATCACGATATGTACTAAGCTCTACATATGTCATAAAACTAATTATTTACATTCTTTAGTAGTAACAGCTCAGAATTATTCAATATGACATCTGATATTGATAATAAGTTAATCTCAGATGATATTTTCCAAAGAACTTCACTCAATAAATTGTAAAAATAAATCTTATATATATATATATATATATATATATATATATATAGAGGGTGTAAACAGTTTGAGTGCATATATTTTAGGCGCAGATAGTACACACCAAATAAAACAAAAAACTCTTACAACGCTATGGTCAATAGGCCTTAATAAGCAAGAAAATTCGAAATACATGTTAAGTAAATTATTGTCAATGTGGCAACGTCGCGCTAAAAATTCACTTGTAACGTGAATAATAAAGGAATGATTCACACAAAAAAATTAACACTTGTTATTCTTTTGTATTAAATAATTACATTTCTTATAAATGTAGTTCTTTTATGTGTTAAATTATTCGAAAAATAATTGTTACTCATAAAATTAATATTACTTATATTAGACAAATAAATACCCATGTACTTACAGGCTGTCATTATGATAGAGCTCTGGAGAACAAAGGATTCTTTATCGTAAATATTCAAAATTCAACATTGTTGCTATTACAAGTGTTTTCCCCACAAATTAATAGCATGGCAGGTCTTTACCTAATTGTATAATTGCCACCATTTGTCACAAACTAATACACTCGAACTCACAATTGACAACAGATATTATTTATTTCTCAAATTTATTTTTAAAACGAAAATCAAATCCCGAACGCTACGTAGAATGTCACGTAAATATCACTTTCACTTTCTGACAAGAACCGGTGCAGCAAAAAAGCATTCGTGGCAATGGTCAGCTGTAGTACTGAATAAGGCATATTATATGCTATGTTGCCACATCTGTTCGGAGAAACATACGGCAAATTTTAACAGAATATTTAGAGTTTAAATATTAATTTTCTTTGTTAATACAGTTATTAAAGGTGTATAAGCTATTGAGTATTTACATATTTAGCTTTACAAGCATTCTGAAGCCGGAAATAGTCTATTATTCACTGTAATAAAGGCTATATAACTTCTAACTTTCTTTTTTTTTTGGCAAAACTATAGTTTATTTCTGGAAATGTTATAAAGCTTTTTGATTTGTTTTGACCTGAAGTATTGATCCTCAAAATCTTTGCACTCAAACCGTTTACACCCTGTATATATATATATATATATATATATATATATATATATATATATATATATGTATTAGATGGTTTCCGGGAATTCATCCGCATAGTTGATAACTGATCCCTGTCGGGATCGATGGTAAAATGACGACGTTTCGACAGAGTCACATCAGCCCTCTTCAGGTCGGTTCGCATAATTCTCGTAGCCTTCTGCTTTCGCTTCTAGTTACTCGAATGCTGTATTCGATCATATTTTTTAACACTTATCTATAATTATACCCCCTCCTACGTCCTATAATTCAAATATCCTAACTGCTTATGCTTATAGGTATAACAAATTTCAATAACCATATTTTTTACCCTTACTTCAAACACATTTTCTAAGCAACTACTTATGGTCCAAACTACATAACTGTTTTAAACCGCCCTGTATAACAGTAATTATACTCCACCTTATATTTCAACCATCCTATATACTCAACTGCTTCTGAGAATTTTTAAAGTCTTTTGTATAACTGTAATTATTCTCCGTTCTATAACGCAAATATCCTCTGTATAACTACAGTTTTCCTCCACTCTTATTTCAACCACCTTCTATACGCAATTACATATGTGCTACCCAATACAATATTTTTCGAACCACCATGTATAACTAATTCAATTCCAATTTATATTTCAACCTTCATAAGTATATAACTGCTTATGTACTACCTAATATTACATGCACGCGCGCACACACCTTCAACCGTATTCCACACAGAAGAGATCACCAGAATAATAAATATTTTCGTTTTAATAAGCTAATGGAATATTTTCTGCAATTTCACGCGACGGTTAGATAACTTCGGTTCTAAAATAAACTGACTTGAAAACCATCAAAATGAAAATCATTCCAAATACCCTGTACGACATACTTTCATGGCAAATACTGACATTTAAACTAGATATTTATTATAAAAATTTGACCTTTACCATGATGTTTACCGTTTTTTTTCCATATATTTTTCGCATTTGCAGAAAAATGGTATGTTTTACGTTATAGAAAATTTACGGAATCAAGCTGGAACATATCTTTGTAGAATACAATTTATAATATTCAAATTTCTTGAACGGTTTTAGTGAAAGCAGAGAAGATTCATTGTAAATCGCTGATATCTAGCCCCTTATTTACTTTTTTTTTCTGATTTTCTAGAAAACTGCAAATCTCATGTTATAGACAATTATATCGGACCTTTCTGTAATGTTTCTTAATATAATGCAGTTTAAAATTGCCGACGCCGTTTTTTAATATTCGCCCCACATACATAAAAAAAGTTGCATACGAATTGATAACCTTCTCCTTTTTAGAAGTCGGTTAAAAATTAAATGTATTGGCGATAAATACCAAGTAAATACGATTTTTAAAACAAATAATACATTAAATCCAAATTTGACAAAAACAAAACCGGAAAATGCTACTCAACGTTCCAAATATTGTGTGTACAGTGTGCCTGTGGAAAAACACATACCGGTGAAACATCAAGTCCTTTTCAAATTAGAACATAAGAGCACCAATACAACGTCTCAAGAAGACATACAGGCAGATCAAGGTTGGCAAACCATGTACTACTTAAGGAAGAACATACCAAAAAAGGAAAATCTAAGAAAGTGTCTGCATGTTGTTAAATAATAGAGAAATTGGGACACCCACTGTAGAGATACTGGTTGCATGGCAACAGCTCCTAGCAAATGAACATCAATAAGAAATACTCTCTTCCTAGATGTCGGTCTTACATCTCGCGTCTTCAAATCAATAAGAAAACTTCAAAGTCAATTCATCAATCAATTGATATATAGTGCAAATCATTTCAAACAAACAATGTTCGACGATTGCTGATACGGAATCGAACAGTCACATAAAACAGATAAGTGCAACACAAAATACATCCCAACATATTATAAAGGAATACTAGTTGACAAATCCGTAGACCTAATTCCTCACAGTTAATCGTGAGAGACAGAGCTTTTTCTATAAGAAGGCAACTAGTGTTCCGAGCAGGTTCCACAAACAGCTCTTAGATACTACACCTTGATATTCAATTACTTAACTTATCTGTATTTTTCAAAAACCATTGCGAGGAGTGAAAATGCCAAATGAACATTCGAAATAACCATTTTTCTCCTGAATCATTTAGAAACTACTTTTTAATATTTTCTTGAAAATAGTCTGTATCAATGGAGTAGCAGAGCGTAATTAGTTGTTTGCTTAAAAAAATTGAATCTGCCAAATGTGGAAATAATATAAACGCCAAAATGATTTTTTTTATTTCAGAATTAAGATCCCTATAAACAACTTGACATTACTGGGTCCTATTTTAACATTTTTTATTTCTACACAATTGATTTTCGAAAGCGAAAATTAAAAGTCTGGGAAAGATCTTTCTTTACCTTGCATATGAAAAACTTACTACATAACTGAAATTTGTGTTAAAAAACCTTTGTGCATAATAAAGGTGTTCTACCTTTATGTGCACAAACAATTTCAAACATTTTTATTTGTTATTTCGGATTTGGCAGCTCTTGTAATTTTCTTATTTTTTAATCAACTAATTAATTGTTGCCCTCTTAATGCACCCATACAGATCGATTCAGGAGAAGGGTGAGTACTATAAAAAATCTGCTATATTCCTGTGTTTCGATAAAATGGCAGTAAATTTTCTGCATCAAACACTAAATTTAAAATTTTCACATAATAGTCTTAATTTTACCGATTATTTTTAAAGCGTGTTCCAAAATTGCATGTTATCCGTCTAGCAGTAAATTTTATTCTAAATTACTTTTATTAAGAAACTTTTTTCTGCAAGCTATAGGAATAAATATATAAAGCAAACACTGCAAAAAAGTGTATTTTCAACTTTATTTGTTTATAAAAAAAATCCACAATTTTCTGACACTTTGATACCATTATTATACCATTGTTGTCTAAAACCTATTTCTACAACAAAAAAAAAACATTTTGCATGAAATTCTGCTATTTCGGACCGTATTTGTAACAGCAGCTATAATTATCTTAGTATTTAAGACTAGAAACGAAACAGAAGGTTCTTAGTAAATCGCTTTTCCCTACTAATTCAAAGAATGTTAAACGCATTAATAGAAGAAAGTATGAATGCTTTCTTATTAGTTTGTTAAAACTATACAGATACAGATACAGATTTTCATTAACAGTTATTAAATCTATTTGTGTCTCTAGTTTGGTTAATATTTTGTTTGAAATAATCATGCTCGGAAGGGGGACATTTTGAACAATTGCGAAACGTTTCCACGAAAAAGACAACAAATTTCACTTCGAGGAATCTCTTAATATTCCATACAAATGTTACTGTAAATTATAGCCATCAATATTTCATTTATGCATTTATGGTTCGTCGCTTTTTTCTCCTCGTCTAGAAAGTCTGGCAACGTTCAAAACTCTTTGTTAGGAAATGAAATAAAGGACCGTCGTTGGTTGTCGCTGGGCGTTATATTATCGCGATTTGAGTAACGACCGCGCGCTATGGAACGCCATTTATCATCTCGCGACACTTAAATCGCCCTATGCGAATGTGTTCAGTTCTGCACTCGAGTCACATGAAAATAAAGAAAAAAATCTAGAAAAGCAATAGTTGGCGTTGTGAAATTCAATTTTGTTTTCATTACTGTAAAGAATCAATTTATCAACTGCGCTCTTGTATCAAGTAAAATAATAGCAGATAAATTGACTAACCGTAATGTAGATATAAGGTCAATATTTTCTGTCACTAGTTAAATAGTGCACATACAATATATCAGTATTAATGTAATTGTTTTCTGGAGCTTATCTGTGATGTCTTCTAGTTTCTTTTAATAGTTTTATTGGGAAATAACACCACACTTGAAATTGAAAGTTAGATTATTTATAAGGGCTAGCACAAAAAAAATCCAGAAATGATATATAACAGTCTAGCTGCTTTCAATTTAGAAGAAAGTGAAAGAGTTGTCTTTATAATTTATATATAGGATATTTTTAATAATGTAATTGTCTGAAGAACAGGCAAAGGTGCACTTAGTAGAAAAATTGGTAAGAAAAAGCGGCCAGGCGGTAGAAATGCACGAAATTAGTTATTAACAAGTAATAGTAGAAATTAACTGGTACGTCAAAATTATCGCATGTTCTAATATATACACTGAATATCTAAAAAAAGTTTAATTTTGATTCTAAATTGCACCCATCTCCGCTATGCCAGTCCTAAGCCTAGGGCCTCATCATACAAGAGGTGAGGAAGTGAAGAAGGGGAGGAGTATCAACAAAAAACAGGGTTCATCTGTCCTGGATGATAGCACCCTGCTGCCTTGTAGTTATAGACGTTGAATCGTTAAAGACAACCTCGGTCACAAATTACCTGGTTCTTCAAGTTGGGGGTTTGGATGGTTGGGTTAACATCCCAGAAATCCTTAAAAAAGCATTAACCTGTTAAAACTTCATACAGAAGCCTCGAGTAAAGATTGAATCAACAAACGACATGGCAAAAAAGAAAAATGTTTTGCGTTACGTGAAAATGTGCAGAGACTCAGGACCAAAGAAAAAAAAGTAATTATCAAAAGATCGACGTATGCGTATTAACCGAAACAAAAAAAAAGATATTAGCGATTATGTGAATCTATACTCAGGGGTTACAGAAGATATGCCAGCAAAACGGGGGTATCCATAGTTTAACTGATATAAAACCCAACAAAGAGATATGCATATTAGGAGACTTAAATGGCAAAACAGGGCACGAATAAGGAAGTTTGATTGTAGGCCCTCAGCGAAGAGATTAAAAATGACAACGGCTAATACATTTATGCGAAAATCAAATTAAAAATTATAAATGGATTTTACTCCCATAAAGATGTTCATAAATATACGTATGTACAAGCTACAATACTGTTCATTTTATATACAGACAAAGATCTAATCTCAAAACAAATGAAGTGTAGGTATATACAGGGCCAGAATGTAGATAAGACAACCATGTATTAATAGCTAAAGTGATAATGAACTATAAAAACAAAACCGTCAGACCAACAAGGGTAAAGAATTAGAAATAGCAGAGAAGAAAGTCAACATTGAAAGCCTAACTCAGGAGTAAGCACAGTTTTTATATAAAATCAGATTAGCAACAAAATTACAACAAATCAAGAAGGAAGATATGAACACCGAAGAACTTTACCAACACCTTAAAAACTTTATTCACCAAGCCTCTGAAGAAGCTGTAGGATACAGGGGTAAATTTAACAGAAGACAAGTAGTGTGATCAAACGACAGCATTGTAAAGAAAATTACAGAAAAGAAAAGAGCTTATGACCTATGGTTAACGACCAAGAACAATGAGGAGTATAAGAAATATAGAAATTTCAGTAGAGAAGTAAAATAAGAAATTGCAAATCTAAAAAACACAACATGGGAGAATAAAAGTGACGAAATTAAAAGATATATTGATGAAACACGTGTTTCAGAAGGGTGGAAAATAATCCAATATCTCAGGAGAAAAATAAAAGAAACCATCAGCATATCCTTAATATTCTTGAAAGAATGGAAAACCTATAATTCTAAACATTTAAAAGACACAAGAGCCAAACACGAACCAGATGCCAGAGAGATAATAGTAGACGGCAATGAAAATGAAAGGCTCATTACCTTGACTGAAATCAAATCAATATTAAGAAAGATGAAAAATAAAAAAGTAGCTGGGCCTGAACACATTCTATAGAACAATACGTAGGAAATATAATAACAGAAAAAGGAAACACAAATAAGGAGGTACAGAATACATTGACACAGGGAAGACGATGTATACAAATGCTGAGCTCCCTACTATGGTCACCGAGATTGACATTAAGACCAAAAATAAGAATTTATCAAACAATTGTCGAATTTATAATACGTGTCAGAGGGCCAGCAAATCAACAACAAAGATAGAGCAAAAGTGCAAGCTGTTGAAATGGATTATCTAGGGCGTTGATGTAGAATATGAAGACTAGAACCTTTACGAAACAATGTTATAAGTCAAAGACGGAAGACATAGTCATCCAAAGAATGGAAACTCGTCAGTTAATTTGGTATGGACATGTTTTGCGGATGGAAGGACAACGATGGCCAAAGATAGCATTAGAATATGTGCCACGGTATGGAAGAAAAAAGATGATCAAGGACGACATGGAAACAAAACGAAAAACTAATGAGTCAACGCAAATTAGAAGAATATGAATGATGGGACAAAAAGGCGTGGTGTTTTAAGTGCGGGAAGCGGCCTAGGCTGTAGGAACCCCGCGGAAATAAAAAATTACTTGCAACCTCAAAGATGAGATGGTCCAGCAAATTCAGTGTGTTGACTGAAGAGAACCGAATGCAATACTGACAAGGAGCAATGAAGGTAATTTTCATGTGACTGATTCTGTCAATAAATAAAACTTTTGTAATTGAGTTCTTGATAATTCTAACAATCTTCATCAGACTTCTTCATTCTGATAGTCCAGTTTATCTGCAGTTGCTCTTTTCGGTATAATCGGGGAATTTTACTCACTGGGTCACAATGTTACGATGACAACAAACTTGATGGCACAGAAATTAAAAAGCTTGTATTCAACAATATAGTAATACACACCAATGGAAGTAATAAGGCACATGCTGCTTGGACCCGTTTCTGCCTTACAAATCGCCAGAATTGTTCTGTTCCTGTTGAGGTATGTTCTTAAGAAACATACATACTTTAATAAAGTTGTAAGATGCCACGACAGATGAGGTTTCTTAGATTAAAGGAGACCTATAGCTAAAGTTAATGAAAACTTCCGGCAGAGACTTGAAGCTTGTATTCAAGAGTATGTTTGCCGGATAAGTGACATAATCTTCCATATCTAACCTGAAATCAGATCTTTTGTTTTCAGTTTTAAACTAAAATAATATCATCAAAATCAACAGAGTATACAAGGATTTAAAAACCGACCGTTTCCCATCTGTCATCCTATTTATAAAGAAATAAAACACTATGGTTAAAAGATTAAACAGAAATTAATTTCGAATAAAGTTGTAGTATTAAATTAAACGGCTAATACACGTTTTAATGAAAAAAAAAGTGATATTGTGAAATTTAAAATATTATAAATATAGGTATTTATTATATGTACTTTCTTAGACCGATATTTTTAATAATAAAAGCTGGTTTTCAACTCCATGTTTTTTGCGGAAAATCGTTTTGGGCAGTTCCTGTGATTTCAACTCTTCAAACCAATTTTGTATGGTTACAAATAAAAATAAGTAGATTTAATATTGTCATTAACATTTAATCTAATTCAGAATATAGTAAATTTAATAGAATCTGCAGTTGAGAATTTTATGAAACAGTATTAAAATAACTAAAGAATATGGTTTTTGAATTATAGCTGTTAAATGTTTCAAAAATTTTATTGGAAAATACTCGAAATATATGTTTGGCCGTTTTAGGGCTGAGATTATAGTACCTAAAACGGATATTAAGAATTTATTCATAGTACCTGTATTTAATGGGAAATAAATAAGCGTAATAAATGTATCAATATTTCAGAAGAGATTATACCGTCATAAAAATATAAGATACGAATAGGTTCCAAAGTACTCTTTGTTGAATAATAATTAGTGAACCTCTATCACACCTCGAAGTGTTTAATAAATTTACAGATGGCTATCAAATTTTCTAAGGCAATTTAATTTTTCGCATTTTCGATAGCAGTTTAAAAAATGGTACATTAAAACAAGAAGCTTTTTAGAGGCAACCGGAGTTTCAAGGACACCAGAGAGCAGAAATCAGTGTCGTAATTTGTTGTAATGCTGGGGGGACCATGATTGTCAGTTTTGATATGACCATCTCTAATTGAATATAGGATTACACGATTCCCTTTTTTTTTGTGTCCAATTGCAATTTCAGATACTTTTTATGTCATGTGTGTCCATGGTCTCCATTTGTTAACGACAATATTCCCTCTTTTGACTTTATATAATTCAGTACGGCTTGCTCTCTGCCATTTTTGCAGTGCTATTTTTTCTGTAATGTGTTGTACTTTGGTTCTTATATGTGCAATTGTTTTCGCTTTTTGTAACAGTATTCCCATCATTGTTCTTTCCATAACACCTTCTTTTGATAGTGTTGCTTAATAGCGCATTTAGCTGTATAACTATTCTTGTACTTATCCAGTTTTTGGCTCTCTTCTTTTCTTCATCTCCGATGGCATAATTTTAATATATCGTTTGATGATCTTAAATTATTTAGTTTAAATTGATTTTTGTGTACGTCCTAGAGGGCACTGGCACTAGTTTATACACCTTGCACCTACTCTTTTGACAAAGATTTATAATTGCTAGGTATTCATAATTTAGGAATTGTTTGCAGTTTTTTGGAGTCCGCTGTTTACTGCCCAGAAATAAGCAAACAATATACAGGTAGTAAGTTAAGTAACCGGTTCTAAAAACGACCAGTGTTTGTTTATATTTATCAATTTATTACGTATTTCTTAATTACAAAAATATAATTGGTGTGTAATGCTTCAATTGAATTTTATCACTCCTGAGATCAGCCCAGAAGATTGTCGTGTTTGTATTGGTCTATTCAGAAAGGGAATTACTCTTTTACTGTTTTAATGATTGTGTTTCTCAAATTGCACCATTTATTGTAATCTAAAATTTCATCTTTACCTGCTGATTTATTAACGATCGTTTCATTTACAACTCTCTGTTTCATTTAGATATGTGTCTGGCATATATTCAGAGTTCTATTTAGTGTTTATTGTTTATTTTCAGATGTTCAAGTTCTTGATTTTATACCTTTTTGTAAAACTTTTGTATGATTTTTAGCATTTCAACTTTTTCTTTTATTATTTAAATGCATATTTTTCTTGAGGCCATAATTTATTCATATGTAGATTTTCTGGTCAGTACTTTCAATTTTTTATTTTTTCAATGGTGTTAGTGTGTGTTGCTTGTTTGTTGTTTCTGTATTGTCTGAGTTCTGATCGAGACTGTTTGTTTAGGTGCAATACTTCTTCTCTATTGTCATCAGGAATCACTAAAATTTCTACTCATTCTATGAGTTTGCCTATAGTGTTTGTTTAGCTGTTTCTCCATTAGAATTTTTTGTTACATTACAGTGCTCTCATTAGTTGTCTTCAACAATTTTTTGCATGTGGCGATATTCACATTTTCACCACTATATGATCGCCAACTGGGTTCTTGTTAATCTTTATTATTGTTCCGAGCTGTCATCCATTTTTTAACGTATTCTTCAATTATTACACTTATAACTGCATAGATTCATATTATTGTCTGCGACATATCGTCCAAGAATTCATCTACGTCATCAGGGGGTGGGTAGGGTTATTTTTAAAAATATACATGAAATACGTATTGTTATAAGTTTACATAATTTTACGTTGTGTGATTTTCATTGTTCATTAGGACGCTTATATCAGAGCCTTAAGTTCCCTTACCTATGTTTGAGTTCAATTTCTAATTCTGTAATAAGATTATATATAGCTGCAATTGAAATATTTTATTTTGTTTGTTTTTAGGGCAAGGAATAAATTATTTTATTTGCTTATTAGGGTTTCCGTTTCTTGTTTTTTAAATAGTTGTAAGGGTCAAAATGTATTACTGACAATTTCGAAAATTTACGGTTTACTCATTGTTTCACATAGAAACTCTTTCCCACAGAGTGATAGAAATCTCTACAATAAGAATAAACAGTCTTCCTCTGTAAAAATATATGTATTGTATATTTTGTATACTAACCTGTTATGTAGGTATTTCTATTTCAACTCTGGAGTTCTTGTCAGTCGCTTATCACTGTATGTTTGCATGTTTTAGTTTTGCGTTAACACTGAATGAATTTGTCAGTGTCGCAATAATTATTTACCAAATGCAAAAATTGTGCTTCTCAGCGAACATCCAAGAAATAACGAAAAATTAAACGTTACAAGAACAGATAAGTATGCACTATGCACCATATACAATACACATATTTGCACAAGAACAGGCTGGTTGATCATATTGTCAAGATTTCTTTCTCTTAGTGACAAAAATCCGGGCATTTTTTTGAAATTGCCTCTACTATACTTTGACCATTACAAATTTTAGAAAAAAATGTTGAGGAATTACTTAAAAAATACATTATTTATAGCCAAAATACTCGGCATGAATTACACAAACCAAAAAGTTGACACCGAGGGAAAATTGTTTATGCAATTAGTATATATGGTTGAATAGTCAAATCAGATTTAACAAGAGAAGTGGAAGGATACCTAATTTGTAACATTTTCTCCACAATTTGCCTGTTAAAAATAATCCCAGATGTCGTTTATTTATACATGCATCTGTAATTGGTTCATGTTATTGTCAAACAGTTCAATTTTACCTTTTAGAATTGTACCTTGTTTCATAGTTTCTTAGGCATTGACAACGGAGTATGACCTGGACTCCGAAACATTTGGAAATATACAGACATGTGTTGTTTCCCAGAAAGTGCTTAAACATTTCTTAATTCTGGCTATAAGCATACAAAAATAGCGTACGTTACATATAAATTAACATTTTTTTGTACAGAAACAAATATTAGAAATTAAATATAATAATTAACCTACAAAATATAATACACACCCATTACTATACTCTTAGTTGCACCATATATAATGTTATAAGAAGTGCCGTTGTAAATTACAATAAGAAATTTAAATTTATATCATTCAGAATTCATAATAGCCTTTATTCCATTAATACGTTTTGATTTCATTGTAAAATACTAGACTATTTTGACATTTAAGTTCACTGCTCTGAATTAGAGAATCCATTCTTGGCTCATGATGTCGTCTTGGAAGGTTATATTTTAGGATTAGGTATTTAGTAAACACATGACCGAGCGACGAGATTATAGAGTTACTATTTTTTTTCCTGTTAAGTCTAGATTTATGTTGCCAACATTGCGATCAGCAATAAGTTAAAATAACTTATTGCAGCGCAAATGCGAATGTCATGGGAGGATACAATAAAAGCAACAAAGCAAACGACAGCGACTGCATTAAGGCACTACAACAATCTCACAATATTTATAAACGCATTGTTGTCACGTCCGTCGCACATAAAACAAAATTTTAGGCAATATCTTTTGGTTATTTATTGTGATCGTGGGCTTAAATGGGACTATCTCAAGAATGATGCCACATATTGCATCCGAAAATATACACAAATATTTCTATTTCTCAGGGAACTTGATGTTGTTTACAAAAAGAAATCGCATGTTTTAATGAATATTATGAGGTAGAAGCTATGTTATAACAATCACATTTTGCCACAAATTAAAATTGTTCAAAGTATAAAACCGCACATAGTCATTTGCAAAAGTTAAAATATGAGAAAGATGAATTTAGTTCTTTTGTAAATAACTCTAAAACTATTAGGAAATTGTAAACATATATTTTGTAGAGAGAGATATTTTTAATAGAATCAAACTTTACCGGACGCCCGACAATAAATTTTGAAACAAGGAAAATCGAACCAATGAGAAAATTTTCCTCCAGCTAAAACACACAATAAATGATAATGATGAAGATTTGGAGTTGAAAAGTCTCCAAACAGAAATAAGTATCACACAATATACAAAAAACTTATTTATATACAGGAAAAACGGTTGATAGAGTTGTTGTGAGAAAGAATTTTTGTAGAGATAACCAGTATTCCGGGAAATTTTTCGAAGTTGCCTTACTACCCTTTGTTCCCCATTTATAAATTTTTGATACTTATCTGTTACGGGAAAAAATTAAAAGACAAAACCCTAATTTACAGGCTCCTGTTACAATTATGCCTATAGTTATTCTATCGTTAGTTGTCTCCTCACTTTTCTGCCTAGATATACATATTTCTTACGGCCTCTAATTTCCCTTCTAGATTTTTGTCCAAAGATCTCTTCCTGAGCAGAAAGAAGTTGCCAAGATGACAAAGGAGTGACTTTTCTTCTCGTAGTTCTGTTTTGGTAAAGTAACTGAAACTACATTATTTTCTCTGGTCATCTAAGAGGTGCTTATTTTGCCCATTTAAAATATGGATTTTATTTTTCTTGTTTTTTTTTTGTCTCGTTCGTTAATGTGTAGTCAAATTAGAATACATTACCAATTTATCCATCTCTCTCGTCCCATTCTACGTCGCTCAGTCTCTTGAGGATCAACTTGGCATTCCTCTTTTTCTTCTGCCTATTGAACTCCTCTCTGTCACTTAATTGATCCTACAATTTTTGGCTCCAAATGCGTGGCCGTACCGGATGGGTTTTTTTTTCGACATTTTATCATATCCTCTTGTACTCCCATTCTTCAAGGTATTTCCTCACTCGTTTAATTGCTATCTTAGGTTTATTTCATGGCCCTTTATTCTTATATTCTTCCTGACCATGTAGCTAAAATCTTCTTCGCCTTGGCAATCCAGTATCTAGTCATCAGCAAAATATAGAGTGCAAATATGTTCATTCCTTATGAGTATTCTTGTTCCAAGACACTTTTATTTTCAGTTAGTTAAGGCGTATTCTAGGAAGATCTTGAAGAAGGTAAGTGACGTCGAACCTTTTGATATTTTTGTTACCTATTTTTAACCGACTTCCAAAAAGGAAGAAGTTATCAATTCATCTGCAATTGTTTTATATGTACGACGAGCGATTATTCAAAAACGGCTTGGACGATTTTGATGATTTAAACTGCATTATATTAAGGAACATTACGGAAAGGTCGCTTATAATTGTTTATAACATGAGATTTACGGTTTTCCAGAAAATTAAAAATAAAAGTAAATAAGAGACTAGATTTCAGTGATTTTCAATGAATCTTCACCGTTTTCTCTAAAACCGCTCAAGAAATTTGAATATTACAAATTGTATTCTACAAAGATATGTTCCAGCTTGATTCCGTATATTTTTCTATAACGTAAAACTTACCATTTTTCTGAAAATCCGAAAAATATATGAAAAAAAAACTGTAAACATCATGGTAAATGTCAAATTTTCATCATAAATATCTAGTTTAAATGTCAAGATATGCCATGAAAGTATATCGTACAGGGTGTTTGTAATATTAATTCGTTGTAAGTAAGTTTTTTTTAGAGACGAAGTTAAGTTAGGGGGCTCATAGTTGCGTGAAATGGCAGAAAATATTCCGTTAGTTTATCGAAACGAAAATTTGATATGTCCGTGAATTCTTCTATATGGTATACGGTTGTAGGTGAGTGCGTGTGTGCATGTAATATTAGGTGGTAAATAAGCAGTTGTATACATAGGATGGTTGAAATATAAGTTGGCATTGAATTAGTTATACAGGGTGGTTCTAAAAATATTGTATTGGGTTGCGTGGCATATAGGTAGTTGCGTATACTAGGTGGTTGAAATAAGAGTGGAGCAAAACTATAGTTATACAGAGTGGATCTTTTCGTTATAAGACGGATAATAAGTACAGTTATACAAAATCAGAGAACAGAAGCAAACGAACTCATCAGTACCAGACACATAGAGAGAGATACCTGGGTAAAATACCTAGAAGAACTATACAAGAAAGAAGAGACAGAAACCGAGCCAAATACACCAGAGATAGTAATAAGTGATGAGACTGACATAAAAAGGGAAGACATAGAAACAGCACTCCAAAAACTGAAAAACAGAAAGAGCCCAGGTCCGGATAACATCGCCAACGAGTTACTTAAATATGGAGGAGAGAAGCTAAACCAACAACTAACAACCTTAGTCAAAAAAATATTTGCCCAGCACAGAATACCAGATGAGTGGAGGAATAGCATTACGATCCCACTATTTAAGAAAGGAGAAAAAAAATGCCCAAGATCATTAGCAGATGAACAACAGGGTTTTAGGTCGGGAAGATCCTGTACGGATGCAATCTTTGTCATAAGACAAATAACGGAAAAATCGATCGAATATAATCGACCAGCCTTCATGTGTTTCATTGACCTGCAGAAGGCCTTCGATCGAATACAATTAAAAGATATAATACACCTTCTCTACGATAGACAGATACCGTACAATGTCATTAAAACAATCGAAAATATATACTCAAAAAATACGATCCAAGCAAAAATAGATGGTGACCTAACTGAACAGATACCTGCAAATAATGGGATTAGACAAGGGGACTCTCTCAGCCCGCTACTATTTAACATCGTGATGGACGAAATCATAAAACAAGTACGTAAACTAAGAGGATACAAAATGGGAAATAAAGAGATCAAAATCCTGTGCTATGCAGACGATGCGGTACTGGTTGCGGAGAACGAGGACGATCTGCAGAGGCTACTGTACCAATTTAACAAAACAGCAAAAAAGTTCAATATGATAATAGCAGCGGCAAAGACAAAAGCAATGGTTACTTCCAAGACACCGATCAGATGCAAGCTTGTGGTGGATAACAAAATAATACACCAGGAAAAGAAATTTAAATATCTGGGAATCGAAATATCTGGACACGGGGAAGTGGATACGGAAGTAAGAAACCAAGCTACAAGAGCCACAAGAGCAGCAGCATACCTAAATGACACAATCTGGCGAAATAAATACATTCGAACTGAAGCCAAAGCCCGCAATCAGGCCTATACTATCCTATGCAGCAGAGGCACGACCTGAGACCTCTAAAACAAAACGGATAATGGAGACCACAGAAATGAAAATAGTTCGAAGAATAGCGGGAAAATCACTAATGGATAGAGAAAGAAGTGAAAACATAAGACAAGCATGCGGGATAGATAACATCAATGACTGGGTATTGGACAGAAAGATAAAATGGAATGAGCACATTGACCGCATGACGGAAGAACGAATTGTGAAAATATCAAGGGACAAATCACCAGCAGGATGAAGAAGCCTTGGAAGACCTAGGAAAAGGTGGAGTGACAACCTCCCAGGTGACTGAGCAGAGGCAAGGATGTGAAGAGAAACAGGCAAAGATGCCTATACACAGCATGAAGAAGAAGAAGAAGATACAAAAGGCTTTAAAAATTGTCAGAAGGTTGAAATATAAGGTAGAGTATAATTACAGTTATACAGGGCGGTTTAAAACAGTTATATAGTTTGGAATATAAATAGTTGCTTAGGCAAGGTGTTTATTGTTATTCAGGGTGTATCAAAATTTGTTATATAAGCCTAAGCAGTTAGGACATTTGAATTATAGGACGTAGGATTTCAGAAGCAGTTGCATATACAGGGTGGTAGAAATAAATGATAGAGCAAAATTATAGTCATAAAATGTGGTTCAAAAAGGTGAATTCTGTTATATAGGGTAGACCATGAGCAGTTGCATAAATAGAATACTAGACTTATGGGGCGAAGTGAAATCATTGGTATACAGGAATAATTTAAACAATAGAAAAATAGAAAGAGTCAATAGTCTGGAGAGGATTTATACTTATACAGGGTGGTTTTAAAGATATCAAGACCGTTGTAATATTGTGTTGAGTTGAATTATAGTTGTACATAGTGATTCTGAAAATGATAGACCAATAAGTTATATAGAGGTGACCAATACACAGAAGCATATACAGTGTGAATGCAATATAGAAAGTGGTCCAAATAATAAAACAAATAAAAAAGTTAAAATATATTTGGAAAATATAGACAAAGAATAAAAATTAGAGAGGGAGAAAGAGAGAGGGAGAAAAACAGAGAGATAAGATTACGCTAAAATTTTCAATTGAATTGTACCTTAAATCAGCTAAAAAAGAATATATGTCTGAAAATAGTGATTGATTGCATACGGTTTCTAAACGGTTTTTATTTTAAGTCAGCTGAAGTCGGTTCTTTTTTAAATACAATGTATTGTACATATTTTTGACATCACTTATCATTCATGTGATAACACCTAATTATACAGAAACCAATGAATTTACTGAAAACCCACTTGAGCAATCAAATTGACACTGGAGCACTAAAGTGGTCATAAGCCATATTTTAAAAGTTTGTAAGGGAGTAAAAAATTAACCTATGAGTGTAGTAGACCTCGGTTGCAGATGTAGGGGCTGCATATTTAATTTCAATGTACGGTATCAAATATAAAGATTCCTCCATAAACAGCATAAAAAATAACTCCAGATACCGAGATGCTAAAGAAAAATTCACGCGAGTTTCATTTAAAAATGCATTTGTTATTGTGACGCTGGTATTAAACACATCCAAAACGAAAAAATTATAGTCATGGATTCGCATGAAGTGACTTATTGTCACTTTGTACAACACCAGTTCGGCACTAAGTGGATGCAGTTGTAGTGCAGCTGCAGTAAAATTTCCTGCGAAATGCAATTGTTATTCACACCGAGGTTTGAGAGTGCGAGTATATGTGTATGTGTGGGACAAGGATTTAACAATATTCACTTAATTATTCCTGGCAAATCATGCATGAGTTCCTACTCGCATTTCGCGTTTGTTTCCAGAGGCATACGGCACGGTTTATTGCCGTCTACTTTTTTCTCTCTCTTGTTGTAATCATGAAAAATGGAAATGTGTGACGCGTACGTGAGTAACGAGGGATTATGCATTGCACCTCGAAAAGTATATAATTGTTACGTTTTTATTGTGATCTCAAAAGTATTGGATAAAGATGAACATCCTCTTTTGTTAATTACTGCATATTACCCATCAATATTGCTGTTTATGTTTCTGAAAATATGCTGAAAGATTTTAATAAAACACACAAATTATTTGAGAATGATCAAATCTTTTTTTTTCAAATGATAGTACAATTGTTTCGGTTTAATAATGGAAAACAATATCATGTAAGTGACCACCTGCTGCTGTACAACAAGCTTCTAATCTTTTCCCAAAATTTTCGATAACTTTCTGGCTTAACTGCGGTTTAATTATTGAAAACAGTCAATAATGTTCTCCTTTAGGTCATCAATTGTTGTGGATCGTTGGTATAGACCTTTTCTTTCAAATAGCTATATAGGAAAAATCTAGAGGTGTTAGATAGCAAGATCTAGGGGGCAATTAATGTTTCCTCTTCGAGCAATTATTCGACTACCAAATTTCTGTTTCAAAAGATTGATTGGTTCTGCTGCTGAATGACATGTTTCACCGTCCTGCAGGAACCACATATACTGCACATCAAGATGCTCCAATTCATCAGCAAAAAGTTACTAATCATCGTTCGATATCGATTCACCATTCACAGCATTTCCATTGTCATCTTTAAAAAAGTATGGCCATTCACTTCGCCCAAAAACCACACCAAACAGTTACTTATTGTGGATGCATCGGTCTTTCCATTATTTATCGAGTATTTGCTTCACCCCCGATTTTTACAAGTTTGCTTGTTAGCAAATCCACCAAATTCAAAATGTGCTTAATCTCTGAAGATGATTTTGTTGAAACAACAACATTTTCAAGTTTCTGTTTGTTGTATGGCCCAATTAACGAATTGACGACGTAAACCAAAGTCTGTTGGCTTTATTTCTTGCGTTATCTAAATCTTCTAAGCATTTAAATGAAGATTTTTGGGCAAAATTCTAAATAAAGTGGTTTTTGGAATGTTCAATTGCTGTGCACGATGACGAATTGATGTTTTCGATTGTTCAACAACACTAGCAGTAACAGCTGTAATATTTTCCTCCGAACGTCCACTACGATGATATGTTTTGCTTTTTTCATCTTTTACTGAACCAGTTTCCACAAATTTTTGAACAATTTTTCCAATGGTAACATTTGACGGACAATTTTCTCTTCCATATTCTGTACGAAATTTTCTTCCAACTTCTGCACAAGTTTCACCAAATTTAAAATAATTTTTAATAATAAACAAGCGTTGCTCAATCGTATATCTCTTTATTTTTAAAAACCGGAATATTCCTACTTGGCATATGTCAAATAACATATGATATTCTAGTATAAAAAACATATATGGCGGCAAATTTAAAAATTAACCTCAAATTGGAACACCCTGTATAATCGATAAGATTGTCCAGCAACCAATGATTCCAAAGTACAAGAAGTCGAATTTATGGGTTATGAAAAGTAAATAAAACTGGGAGTAATCTGAATCTCAACAGCTGGATATATCTTAGCACGACAAATTCAACAATCTGCAGTGAAAGCGAACCCATAGGAGAAAAAGCCGACATTACGCTGAAATATTTCATAAAATTGGTAAAGTGTCCGTTACCAAGGACAAAGCCGTCAGAATTATGATAGAAAAATACGAACCGCCTAATTACGTTTGGAGTTAACTTCGTACTATCTTTAAAATAATCCATCTTTGACAAGCACTACTATAATATGTAGGAGTTCAAATGAGAGCCTTTTCAACATCTCAACACTTTTAGATAAACTGAGTGGTACACATCATAGAAAAGAATTCACAGTGAAGGTAGAAACTATTAATTAATTTCCACAATTCAATGTCCTATGAAAGAGAAAGGAAAATAACTGACATCAACTAGAGGCCGTCATTAAGATGTTGGGAACCATATTTTAAAGGTTAACTAACGAAGACTGCTAGGAAATATATTTTCTAAGAACAACAAACAGCCCTAAACACTTAACACGAATAAGGTGAAAATCAAGCACTGTGTGCAGACTGCAGTCTTAAATAGGACAAATTAAGAGAAAGATTAAGATTAGACAAAATAAGCACACCAACATTATACGGAAAACAACACCAAATACACAAGAATCTACCTCAATTTTATAGAGCAAATATAGGGGGAAGCAATTCGCATCTTGAAGGGAAGTCTTAACATATGGAAAGAAATTAAAAAATATTCCCACTCTAGGAACATGTTACTTACCACCTTGTGGTAGGGGCGCTTAACAAATCAACAAGCAACTACTAATCAGCGAACGATGTATGAGAGCACTGCGTGGCAAGGGCTAACAATAGAGGGTCGGTTGCAGATTCAATTACGTACGATCAAGTGCAGGCCGATTACTTTGAACTATAAGCCGCACTCAGTTTTACGAATTTTTGGGAATGACATCAAATTTGAGAACAAGAACCGTATATTAGAAAATCCAAGCGTTTCAATTCCGAGTGTGACCTTGTTTTCAATGGTTTTCAATAATAAAATATAAGTCAATTATTTTATTGTGACGATAATTCAACCGGTAATTCGTGGAAGGGCCATTCCTCCGATATTTCTGGGAAGTCCAAATGTTTGGCTGGCCTATCGAGGTCGGCGGTTTGTTGCTTTGATGTAATTCTCGAAGAATCTAGCCTGGTCTGGGCGGCTCTTTGACGTTCTGGAGAATTCCGAGAAGAAATATATAAATACAGAGAGCTGAGGAAGGATTCATTCAGTATTCGACTGCGGTATAGTTAAGATAAATTGTAAATAGTTCCGTGAATATAAATTGTTTAAAGTAGTGGAAATAAATTAGAGTGACTTGGACTGTGATTTTAAATAAATCCAAGAACTGAACCGAACCCAAGTGTGAAAATAAAAACATTAAAATATTATAATGCCCATATAATCTGTAATTTAACAAAAACTATTAGAAACCTTAATGTAAGATGCTCTATTCAACTATTTTCTGAACATGAACAATAAATACAGTCTGAGGACATACTATGAAAACGCTTGAAAATACCAGAAACTAAAGGTTTCCGGAAAAAAATGCAGAGACAAAAACTTAATCAATATTTAATTGTTAATAGAAATGTAGAAATGTTTACCCTGGAAATCAAATGACTGGAACATTATAATTTGGCGATGATCTCTACACTCCGTTAAGGTCAAATGTAGGGACTGGGAATAACGTATGGAAACTACTGAAAATCTCAGAAAACTAGAAGTTTTTCGAATGAAGAATGATATAGACAAGGATTATATTATTTAAAAAGTAACAAGTTTACCGAAAATTCACTTGGACAACAGAATTGATAATGAACCAGAGAAGAGGTCCCAAACCATAGGTATTGTACCATTTTCAAACAGTTGTGAGGAGTAAAAAATTGAAGGTACGGTTCTAGCAGACCTGGGTTGTAGATGTAGGGACTGAATAATTAATTTCAATGCACGGTATGAAATCTAAAGATCGTTCGATAAATGTATAAATAAATCTTCCAAATACTTATATGCTAAAGAAAAATATAAGTGAATTTCATTTAAAAATGCATTTGATATTGTGACGCTGCTATTAAACATATCCACATCCACACCGAGGTTTGAGAGTGCGAGTATATGTCTTGTTTAACTTTCACGATGACTTTCAACGAAAAATTAAGATAATTTTGACCCCGAAAATCGTATATGCGGTAACTTTTTCGAAAAGTTATTATGACCCTGTGAGATAGCCCTTAAACTGCTTGAAGGTCAAATTCTTGATATCATAGATGAGCTTTCCGAGAATCTAGTTAAACAATTAAGTTTAATACTATCATCACAAGAAAGTTTCTTTTTTCTAGATTCTACAAGTCAGTATTTGTGAGTTGAGTGATTTAATTTGCTTTCTTTCCATTGCGTCCTTGCTTTTCTGTTTTTTCTTGCTTGTATTTACTTCGTTTTTATTTTATTATGATGATGCCTCTTGTTAACGATACCTGGTTCTTCTTGAGTCAGCTTTGGAATTGGAGTCTTCTTCTTTCGTTGCTAGCTTCATTACTTGTTGTATAAGCACACTGTAACTCATAGAACAATTTCATTCTAACATTTGCAAGTATCTTTTATTAATTCATTGACTAACAGTCCTAGTATTCTTGTGTTTCCTGATTTGGCATTTTGTCGCTCTACACTGCAAAAACCGATTCAGTTTATTTCGGTAAATTAAGAAAGGATTTTACATTAGTTGATTAATTTTACACTTGTAATGATAAAGTAAAAAGTATAAAGAAAACATATATATTTTTGTTGTGCTCATTCCATTATATATTAAACAATAATTAAATCATTTTTAGGTATAATACGCAAAATTAAGCATTCCCTAATAATATTTAAACATATAATATCGGCACTGTAGATATTAATTATTAATTTTTGTTAAGAATAATATTGTTTTATAATTTAACTTTTTTGTTCTCAGTAGCATTGAACTTTAGCGCCGTTCATCATAAACAAAACAATAAGTTGAAGTGCTGAAATACCCTGCCTTGAGAATGTAGCTGCAATCGATGAAAAAGTATGATTTATTTTAATTTTGATTTAAAGATGTTTCTTTATACAAAACTGATTATAAATTTCTCAGTTTCTTACTGAGTTACAATGAATTAGTTATTACACGACTAGATAGTTATTACAACCATTGAATGTCATTAACAAAGCCCTTCATTTTATTAAAATATAAATAAATCTGCCCGCAGAATACTTCATATCCACATGACTGACACATATTCTAAAGAAACAAAAGATAAATCTTATTTATTAATATCCTTTGTTCGTGATAAGTCCACTGTTTAGTGAGCTTGCCACACATGCATTTATGAAAGGGATCATTTTTACATAATCTCGTTATTGCTAATTTAAAAAATGTGTTGACTATTATTTATGTGACGTGAAATTGTGAGCGGTTTATTAAATAAATAATAAATATTTATGATACGAGACCCCGGAGATATATGGCCTAATAACAATAAATCACAGTAATATTGACGCGAGTGTTTTTTTGGCTGTTCGTGGTATACTATGAGTTGTATATGGACAGATGAGTGGGCGTTGCCTTGCTATTTAAATGAAGTTTACTAAATTGAATGTAGTGTCTATTATGGGTTCCAAGCATTAATTCCAAATAAATTAATGGTTTTATTATTTCAGCCTTACAAATTGTTAATTATAATACTGAAGTTTGTATTTATGACAACTAGTGTTAATATATAATTTTGACTTCAATAACAATCAAAATGTTTTATGGTACAAAGGCTACAATTAGTTGAGTTTGGCCTACCTTGTGAACACTAGGCAGGATTTCTTTAATTGTAATGTTGATCTATGCTAGTGTGACCTTTTTGTTATCTACAAAACATATTATTTGATCAATTTAGGCTTAAATTCAAGTGGAAATAATTTGGTCAAGTGCGAGTTGGACTCGGATTGTAAGGGTTCCGTACCACCTTCAAGATTCGCTGTATTTAGTTTTCTAATTTGGCCCCCAAAAATTAACATTAGAGTTTTATTTTACTAATAAACTTTCAGGGAAGCCTTTTATAATCTATTGTCTGAATTTTGAGGCTCTATAGATTGGAAGATAAAGGGCACAATAGGTCAAGTTTTAAATTATAAATTATTAAATCTGTTATTCAAATTATTTAAAAATACAAATAAAATATATTTTTCAAAATTTAAATAGTATAGTTTCTAAAATGGGAATTGAGTCGATGTTTAATATCTTTGCTAAACAAATGATTTAAAAATATGATATATTTGTAATTCACATAATGAGTCTTTTATTTTCGTTTCAAAATTGAATTTTTATTTTCCATTTAATTGTATAATTTGTCCCTAAAATTACCATGGAAGTTTTCTAATAATTTTTCTTATGAATTTCAAGTGAGCCCCAGTACCCCTAATTATTTTCAAAATTTTAGGTGGTTTGGTTTCGGAAATAAAGCGAGAAATGAGATTTTTTTATATCTTTATGTTAATATCTTGTAAACAATTAATTTTAAAAATATATATTTGTATTTCTCATAACGAGCCCCTTCATTTGATATATTGCATGACACGTTAAAAAAATATTTTTATTTTCCGTTTATTTTTATAAATTCCCCCCATTATTAATATTAAAGATTTCTTCGTATTTTTCCTGTAAATAAAAAAAATTAGGTCTTATAGTTTGGGGAATAAAGGGGGGAATGGGTATTTTTTAATATATTTTTTAATATATTTTAAAATATTTATTTAAAAAAAAAAATAAAAAAAATATATTTGTATTAGTCATAATGAGCCCTGTGATTTGATATATTACATGATACGTTAGAAACAAGTTTAATTTTTTATTTTCCATTTACACACAAATTATAGAATAATTTGCCCCCCAAAATGAATATTAGGGGTTTCTCCTTATTTTTCCAGTAAAGTTCAGGTGAGGCGCTATACCTATTTTTTTTCAAAATCTTACAGCTTATGGTTTCGGAGATAAGGGGGGGGGAATGGGTAAATTTTTTTATATTTTTGTTAATATCTTTTAATTTATTTATTTTAAAAATATGAAAAAAATATGTTTATTTTCGTCGTAATGAGCCCTTTCATCTGATATATAACATGATGGGTTAGAAACAATTTTAATTTTATATTTTCCATTTAATTCTGTAATTTGCCCCCCAAAATAAAAAGTAGATGTTTCTCCTTATTTTTCCAGTAAACTTCAGGTCAGAATCTATAAAAGTATTTTTTTTCAAAACTTTACGTTTTATAGTTTCGGAGATAAGGTGGGGGGAATTGGTAAATTTTGGTATATTTTCTTTAATATCTTTTTAATTAATTTTTATTTAAATATGAAAAAAATATATTTGTGTTCCTCAGCATGAGACCTTTCATTTGATATATTACATGATGAGTTTGAATTTTTTTTATTTTTAAATTTTTATTTAATTCTATAATTTGCCCCCCAAAATTAATATTAATGGTTTCTCCTTATTTTTCCTGTAAAGTTCGGGCAAAGTTCTATATTTACTATTTTTTTCAAAATTTTAGGTTCAGTAGTTTCGGAGATCAGGGGGGGGGGAACTGTCGATTTTTTTAGTTTTTCCCCCCAGAAGTACACCAAAAATTAATTTTTTTTCTTTTACGATATCTGCTCTTGATCGGGTCACCAAACTATACATTGATACCAAATTTCAACCTCTCCCTTCCAGTAGTTTAGGAGAAAATTGCTGTGATGTGACAGAGACAGAAATCCTGAGTGATATTATAAGGGTATCCGTATACTGTATATACGGAACCCTAAAAATGGAGTTTTTCGCGATTTTCAGCAAAATTACCTCAGACAAAAATTGTAAATCATAAAATTCTCTACAAAAAATGTATTTAATAGTTTTTTTCCTAACAGCCACCGTTTTAGACATATAACGCTATAAAAAGTTGAATAATTTGTAATAATTTGCACCTATGAGGTTTTTTAACATGGTTTCTCCAGTAGGCTTTTTCCACGTGTCTGTTGTGATTTTGTTTGTTTCGGAACTATTTCAAAATAATATTTATCAATAAGGGTTGGTAAAATATTAAAGCTGCAGATCAACGTCGTCAAACTACGTCTACCTCTTCTGATATTATATTCTATGAATCTATGACGGTTCCCTCCAGTCAACAGAAATTCCTTGCCAATAGTCACAACAAATCTCGGTTCATTTCAATGTTGAAAGCAAAGTTTACTGCTGAAAATATATCAGTTAAACAAGCTAATAATTATGCTGATGTACTTATTATTGAAACAGCAATAGAGCAATTTAATGTGAAAAATAGAACTATTGTTGTTGGTGATGATGTTGAATTTTTTTTTAACCAGGAAATACTCAACATCAATGAGAAGCATATTCATAAAAAAGTTTACCTACTTTTGATAATTGTCACAATCATGTACTAATTTTACACGCAATAACTGCCTGCGATATGACATCTGCATTTTACAGGAGAGGAAAAACAACAGTTTTCAAAATGTTTGAAAAATAAGATTTAGTTCAATGTGCTGAAGTTTTTAAAAATAGTAATTGTACTGCACAAGATGTTAGCACCAATGGAATTCGCTTTCATCTTTCTATGTACATAGCTCCTAAAAAACTACATGTTTAGATAAGTTGCGATACTTGTGTTTCGTTTAAAATACTCGAAACAAAAAACAAGTACAGTTAGCTTCTCTTCCTCCAACCTCAGTAGCTGCTCATCAACATCTTTTTCGGATGTATTACGAAGTTCAAGTGTGGCTTGGTAATCAGCTGGACCCTAAAGACTGGGGTTCGAAGTTGGTTGACAACACATTAGAGCGAGTTCAGACTTTACTTCCACCAGCGCCAGAGCAACTGCTGAACACAATATTTTGCAACTGCCAAAAGGGATGTAATGCTAAATGTGATTGCAAATGTTGAGTCACCTACTGTAGAGGACTCCTATGATACCAACGAGGGATTGCTATTGGGGCAATTTACTTGCACCCAAAGTGAAGAAGTAGAAGAAGATCAAGAAGAAGCAGAAGAGGAAGCAGAAATATTCGAAAGTTATGATTCACATGAATAAATTTAGGTACTTTTTTGTAATTACAGCGCTTTTATTTCAACCAACCCTTATTAATAAGTATAATTTTGCAATAGTTCCGAAACAAAGAAAATCAAAACAGACCTGTGGAATAGGCCTACTGGGAAAACCACGTTAAAAAACGCGCTAAATACACTACCCACTAGGTGGGTCTTGGAATTTTGTGATCTACAATTTTTCTCTGAGGTAATTTTGCGAATAAAACTCACCGTTTTGCTAAAAATGGCGAAAAACTCATTTTTTTGACCTTTGACCTAAAGTCAATTTTTTTCACAGACCGGAATGATGAGGACTTTTGAGATTTATTTTATAATTGTATTTTGGGCAATTTTACAGTTACAACCTCTTATGAATTTTTGTATCTTCGAATGTCTAAATATACCGGATTAATAAATAGAAATATCCGATTTAAAGTATATTTTTACCAACCCTTTGTCACAACAATGAACTTGCCATATGAGTTAATATAGCAAAATAAAGATTGCCATGTACAAAATTCATAAGATAACAACTTTACACCGGGTTTGATTGCACAATATTTAAAATTTATAAGAGTATTAAATTGGTAAGGTATACATTCTGTTTGCAATCTACATTTCAGCAAATTGTTATATGAGGTAGTATATGTGTTTACAAATAAATAAAATTCAAAGGAATTAAAATTAACTAGTGGTCATCCACAGGACGAAATTCGACCGCATTACATCAAGTTTTTAAGTTTCAACATTATTGAGGTTATTTTATCAAAAAGTATATCTCTATAACAAATAAAATTGACGAAAATCGTTGTGGCGTCTGATATCCGTATTACTTCACTTGAATTAAAATTGAAGAAATAATTTTTTTTTCTTATGTTATAGGAGATATTTATTTACAAATATTTTTGTAAATAATCCAATGAATTACAAATTATTATTATTTTTTCGGGTCTATGTGAAATTTTTCATATAATAAACTCCCTAACTTAAAAGTTAATTAATTTTCTTACTTGATATGTATTGAAGATTAGGTATAGGTGTTCATATCATTTTAAAAATTCGTAAAATCTGTTAGCAATGGACCCCATCATAAAATATCAATTCCACATATAAAAACTTTAAATCCCCTTGAGTATTCTTTGTTCCATTAAAACCAATTCTCAATCCTGTGGAAGGCAACACTGATATATTATACTTATAGAGGTTATACCTAAAGATAGAGTGCGTGAGGTATGTGAGAGAGAATAAACCGACTGGGCGTGTCTGTCTCTATCTAGAGCTGCAAGCAATAGCTAGAAGTCACTTGACTGACGCAAAAAACCACCAGTCAGAAGGGAGCTTAAATAGACTTAGATGTGCCCATTTGGTTTCTTGTTTCTCTCACAGTGGTTTACGTTTTTCCCTATTATTTAATTATTATCTCATCTCGATGGTTATACTACGACGTCTTTATATTATATTTTGCACTATGGGAGTAGAGAATTGTATTGCATGCCAATAAAAAAAATTAGATGGAATCTATAACTATATATTAAAGAAATGAAAACGCAAATAAATGGGCCAAACTAATGTCTAACAAAACCGCCTATAATTATATTGATGGGAGAAGGCGCCCTCTGGTGTTACTCAATCTCATAATGAATATGAATACAAATCGATTTGATTTTCATGCATAATCATATGCGACCCTAAACAAATTAATATAGAGTTGAGAATCTTTAAAAAACATTTTTAACAAAATCTATAGTAACAGACAAAGAACTCTCAACACCCAGAAGGAGATGTTTAAATTTAATATTGCGTTGATAAAACATTGATGTCACAGTAAGGAGTAAATGATTAAAATTTGGTAAAGTTTGGTGAATGTTTTTCATGTAAACTTTTTTTATCAATTAATATTGTAGTAGTTTTTTGCACTTTTTTAAATTTACCAAACAACAAACTGTTTAATGCTATGTTTAGTAATGTTAAACTGCCTAGATTACGAGTTCACCGAACTGTAGAAGTCGCTAACTGCATGAACAGAAATCCAACTACTGTTATAAGATGTTGTCGAGAGTCGTTTGATAAAACCCAAAATCGAAGAAGAGTAGGCACCGGACTTCGAAGGAGCACAATTTGGCTGATGAGTGATTAAGAGAGCAAAGGCATCTTGTGAGTGTCCGAATTGTTTGCCGCCGTATAAGATCATTTGGACTGCAGCGTTATCGACCCCATCTTGTTCTACCTCTGACTGCTAAGCATCGACTATAGAGGTACAGAGAACGACAACATTGGAATGTGGAATGGCACTAGGTCGTCTTCTCTGATGAATCTCGATTCTGCTTGGGTGGACATGAAGAAGAGTTACTCGACGTTGAGGAGAAAGACTTCTACCTAAATTTGAAGTTGCGCGACATGTACACAGAACAGTAGGCACAAACATATTTCTAACAAACTTAATAACAGAAAAATTAAACCCCTTGGTTAATCATTTACTTCTTAATCTAGCATCCATGTTTAACCAAAACAATATTAAATTTAAACATTTTCTTCTGGGTGGCGATTTCATTGACACTGAGTATATTAACCGACTTCAAAGTAGAACTACAATGTTGAAAGTAATTAATAAAATTAAGACTATACAAAAAGTAGAAGGGACGCTGTTTTTAGGTACCCACATACAAAGTAAAAAATGTAAACAGTAAAAGGTGTTTATTCTGTATAAATTAATTACCTTCCTATCTAGTATATTTTCGAAGTTGGTGAATATTCACGAAAATCAAGTCATTCGTAGTTCATTATTAAAAAAAAAACAGCAGCGACAACAGAACTTTGCTCATAGATTACAACTTTGAAACCATACTGATGAAAAAGGAGAACAATAATGTGACAGTAGAACCTCAATTATCCTCACATTCAAAAACAAAAAAAAGTGTCAGAGTTCTAAACATATCACACATCTTTTTTATATAGGAACAAAAAGGCAAGTAAATACAATTATTGCTCAAAATTTAGTGCATCTTAATGGTTGAGTAGTAAATGTAGTTTCAATTAATCAAATGTTGTATTTTATAGTGATTATATTCTAACATTCTGGAAAATTATTTTTTTATTAAAATGAAATTTTCACTCATGACTATTACTAAACGAATAAATAAATATGCTGACAAACACCACCTAATTTCAAAGATAATATTACACAGGTGCATTATGTTTGCTCTAGTAAACAGATGTTTTTTTGCAGGATATTTTCCAGAAGCATTGAAAACTGGCGCCATAAAGCCAATTTTTAAAAATAGTGACAAACATTTAGTTGATAATTATCGGTCAATAACACTAAACACAATACTGCCACAAAAAAATGAAAAAAAAGTTTGAGCGTAAGGTTGTTAAATTCTACAAACACTCTGTTATTGCCCAAAAAACATAAAAGTAATCAAGAATATGCCACAAACAACGTTTAGTAGACAACTCTGTTATAACTTAATCAAAAGACGCTATTTGCACTTTTACTTTATTTCACATGAACTATTATTAGGAATCAGAAGCCCCATATATAAATTGATGAAAAGTTATGTAACGTGTATGTATATCCGCAAACAGTTGATGTTGAAGGTGTGGAAAACTAAGCAAAAAATGTGTGTTGTAGTTCCCCATGGCAATTATTTTCATCGTTTAATTCAATATTTGTTGAATCTTAAGTTACAGGGAACATCCATTTACTTTTCAAAAATTTTGACAAACGAGAAAATCAGCATCAAAGCGAACATTTTAGAATACAAAGCGATTAACTCCAGATTTGGGGTTCAAAAGTTTCAATAAACAAATAAGTATAACACAATATAGAAAATACTATTTATATACACGAATACCGCCGGGCAATTTTCCGAAATTGTCTTACTACATTTGTTCTCCGTATACAATTTTCAAATACTTCTCAGAAAATAATCTGAGGAAAGAGAAACCCTAATGAACAGGCAAAATAAGTAAAATACTCCAATTTGCAACTGCCCAAACAATCTGTAAATATACGTAAGTTGTAGTAGAGCTTCTCAGGTACGACGGGATTATTTTAATCGCTAGTTTCAAAACGAATTTATTAGTTTTGTCTAGAAGTGAAGTTCACGTGTATGTGTACATGCACTTACATTTTGTATTTCATCGAGATGATCTTCACTGAAGAATATTTATGTGGCTTGTCCAGAACAAACATCTTTATTTGTCAAAACAAATGTATTCTCTGTTTTATTTATCACCATGATTCCGGCGAAAACATCGCTGCATCGCATCTGCATAATTCCCACATTTCTCAACAACTATATGTATTGAAATATTATTGCTTCTTTATTATCAAGCTCGTGTGACAACATCGCCATTTGGACAACATCGAAGTAGGCACATAAATCACCGGGTCCAAGCACCGACTATTTGCATACTTAACTTGATAATTATATGAAATTTATGTTTTTTTCAGGCGTGCCCATAGTAGAATTCGTTTGTCAATTTACCTCATTTGTTTTTTTTAGTCTTTAGCTCCGTGACGGTTTAGCATAAATGAAAACGGCGGGTGGCCGTGGAATCTTTTCCGATAAATCATCCGAAAATTAGTAAAAGCATCTGAATACAAGATAATTTTATACAAAGCTAGTTGATATATTCCAATTTATATATTTACTATGCAATTCATATACTGCATATAGTATAATACTAAAAATGACTTACTTAAAAAGCCTGTAAGTAAAAAGTGTTGAGTGTTACGCAAGTTGCTGATACGTAGTCCGCAATGGCACATTGTTGTTTGTCTCTGACGGCCTATTTTTCAGTATGCTTCTTCTTCTTAGTCCCATTCTCATCGCGAAATAAATTCCGACATCCAGGAGTTACAGGAAAATCTAGCACACAGAGACTCCAAATAGGGAGTCGTACTGTGTGTAATGCCGTTTCCTTGTGATTTGTAGGGCAGAAATAACACGAAAAAATTCGTAGGTTTACTGTCAAAGAAATTACGATACTAACTTTTCGAGTTTTTTCAATCCATTGAACGCAAGACAATATACCATTTCTAGTCGAGAACATTCATCAGTTGCGCTGCCCTCAACTGACTGACTTCTCGAGTAAATATTTATGTATATAGGACATATAACTAAATTTAATATTTTATCGCGAAATGAATTCCGACATCCAGGAGTTTCAGGAAAATCTAGCTCACAGAGACTCGAAATCGGGAGTAGTACTGTGTGTAACGCCGTTTCCCTGTGATTCCTAGGGTAGAAATTACACGAAAAACTGTGTAGGTTTACTAAAACCTGTCAAAGAAATTACGATACTAACTTTTCGAGATTTTTCAATCCATTCGATACTCGAGAACCTTCATCAGTTGGGCTGCCCTCAACTGATTGAACTCTCGAGTAATTTTTTATGTATATAGTAGATATAACTGACTTTTAGGAAAATCTAGCTCAAAGAGACTCCACTTCTTTGGGTAAAATATTAAATTCAGTTATATGTACTATATACATAAATAATACTCGAGAATTCAATCAGTTGAGGGCAGCGCAACTGATGAAGGTTCTTGACTAGAAACAATATATTGTCTTGCATTCAATAGATTAAAAAATCTCGAAAAGTTACTATCGTAATTTCTTTGACAGGTTTTAGTAAACCTACTAATTTTTTCGTGTGATTTCTACCCTAGGAATCACAGGGAGACTGCGTTACACACAGTACGACTCCCGATTTGGAGTCGCTGTGAGCTAGATGTTCCTGAAACTCCTAGATGTCGGAATTCATTTTGCGATAAAATATTAAATTCAGTTATATGGACTATATACATAAATAATTACTCGAGAATTCAATCAGTTGAGGGTACAGCAACTGATGAAGGTTCTCGACAACATATTGTCTTGCGTTCAATGGATTGAAAAAACTCGAAAAGTTAGTATCCTACAGTCAGTTCTGAGAAATCGTGCTCTCATGAAATCCGGTACATCTATTTACTTTTAGTTTTCCTGGTGGTCTGTACATTGTTTCAATTAGTAGGATTTGTAGTGGTACATCTGTAATTTTCATTACTTTGTCTTTCCATCTAACAGGTGACCTGCCTCTCGCAACCGTTTACCTTCCACCTTTCTCTGTATTGTAATGTTTTTATCTTCACACTCGGGTTCTGTTCAGTTCTAGGATTTATTTAAAAACACAGTGCACCTCACTCTAATTTATTTCCACTACTTTAACATAATTTATATTCACAGAAACTACTATTTACATTTTATCTTAACTATGCGATACAACCGACGAAAACTGAATCCTCCTATCGCCAGCTGTTTCTTATTTATACATTTATCTTGGAATTGTCTGGTACGTCCACGAACCATCGGGAAATTCCATCATGTTCTGGAAGCTTTAAGGGAATTCCCAGTAACGGCAGCGGTCCGCCGGTTGAGAGACAAACATTTCGGGTTCCCAGAATTTATCGAAATAATGTCCCTTCCATGAACTGGTTGATGGCCGATAGAACCAGCTGTCGGATGAATTCTCGTAACAGTACTATTAATTTTTATATGTTGTTTACAACTCGTCTTGTAGTGCATCCAAAGTATTTTAGGATCTGTCGGGGACAAATTGTGGACAATCTGTCTTTGACCTTCAACTTCTTTAATATGCGTTTCTCTGCTCATGAAATCCGTAACATATGTCATCAGCACCACCATTTCAAACCTTAGATCATTTACCATCTGGATATAGCCTGTCAAGCATAAAATCGTGGCAACGCTAGAAAGAGAGGGCAATAGAGACAGTAAGAGGCTATTTCACTTAGTGGGTGGAAGCAGCCAATGAACAACATGCTGAACGTATTTCATTGAAAACAACCGAGTGAAATAGCCTCTTGCTCTCTCTATTGCCCTCTCTCTCCTTAGTCTTATTACGGCATTTGTGCACTGCAGGCTATCTCCAGAAAGTACATGCTCTAAGTTTCAAACGGATCTATTCTTCGTATGTTTGATCGATTCCGCTCTATACAGAATGATTGAGAATACGAGAGATTTGACTAAAATGATGTAGGTGTTTCTTGTTATGTGACGATCTTTACATATTCTGATAAGGTTGCTCATGCCTCCTCATGCCATTGCAATTCGCCTTTTTTTCATTTTCGAACCCTCCTTGACTTCGTAGGAAAACACAAGTATACCAATTCATCTACATTTTCTATATTTGGGATGTTCGGTCATGAGAGAATTTTACCTTTGTCTATTAAACTTGCTTATTTCCAGGCCCCGCTTAGTACTTACTCTCGTCACTTTATCTAAAACTATTATTATTTCTGCCTCTTCCTTCACCAGTAACGTTGTAAACTCTGTGTTTGGTAAGTTTGTTAGGTTCGTATTAGATTTACTAGGTGATTAGCTACTCCCATTACCTTTATTATCTGCCACAGGCATTCCCATTTTACGTAATCTAATTCCTTTTTATAATTGATAAAGCACAGCAATATTGGAAATTTGGTCTCGTGTTCCTCTTCATTTGACCAAACTTGCTTGTTCAGGTGGTATTTGTGGGTCCAATTAACGTTGTAAGCGGCGATCGATTATTCTTAGATGAATTTTGCTTGAGTGTGATATGAAAAACACTGTCCTATAATTTACGCAGTTTTTGGTAGAACCTTTCTTATGTAATAAATGTGGATCCAGTCGCTTGGTGTACCAGATCTTATTGAAAGTGTCTGATAGTATCTCTATACCAGACTCTTCCAGTATCTTTACTATTTCTGCATTAATGTGATCTATGTGTTTTCAGATGTTGTATGGCTTCTATTACCTAATCCTTCAGTATGTTCGGTTATATTTCCCCTTCCTCGTAGTGTTCCGAGTATAGTCTTTTCAGATCTCGCCCATCGCTGTACAGTTTTTCCCAGTACTGTGTCCACGTATTTAACACTTTCCCTGTCTCGCATACCGCTGATCCGTTTTTATTTTCTATTGTCATTGTTTTAGGATTAAAATTTCTCGAAAAGATCAGGTGTTTGGTTAGCACTTGTGTGTTCTTCAATCTTTTCAATGAACTTATCAGAATGTATAAAGGACTGGAAGAATCACTGTTCCTCCTGGTTAGCGCGACCGGCTAGCTCCCTGTCATCTGCAAAATTATTTAACAGAAACCCCGCTTACGAAAACTGAATATAAATACAGTTACATGGCTGTGCAGGCCATGAGAGCTACACTAACTGAGGTTACTGAAAGTCTGAAAATGGAGGAAAATAAATGGACAGGGAACAACTTATCAGCAGGAATTTTGTCACTTCTGCAGTAGAGTGGAGGGCAAAATAATATATATGGGAATCGTTAGCAACATTTAATCTAAAAACATTAAAAATTGGCAGACGTGTTTCAATAAAGACGGGTAGTTAAACATGAAAGTTAAAAGAAAAAGTAAAACGCATTGGTGACCGGAAATAAATATTGATGGAGCGTGGCAGCAAATTAGCCAAATAGTTGGACCATTAAGCGAAAAATAATTATGGAGTATTAGTGAACGAGTGTGGCTATTTGATGCTAAAGTCATTAAATTGACAATAAAATAAGAGAGAAGACTGGTAAAATTGCAACATAGGTATGTATCAGCGGCTGGCGATAAAAAAACTACTGTCAAACAACGGTATGCTAGACGAAAAAAAAGTAAAGAAAGAGTACACAAGCAAAAATGGCATATACAAAGCAGCATGCAGTAGTGCAGATAGAGACTTAGGATCCACGTAATCTGAAGAAACATGGACTGTTTTAAAACAAGTAAGGCAACCAGTACGGAGTGCAGCGAGTTCAACCTTGTTAATGCTGGAAAGTAAGATAGTGGAAAAATGTTAAGCATAAACGATAAACCACAACACCACACTTTAAAAGAAAAACAGAACATAACAGCAGAAAAAACTAAAGCGATCTGTGGCAGTCATGAAAAATCTAAAGGCTCCTGGTATGTTTCTAGGATGTGCGGAAGTACTTCCGAACTGGAAAACAGTCGACCGTGATAACATGTATAAGGACAGAGGAGATTGAAGAGTATGGGCAAATTATTAAGGACTGTTTTTCAAATAAAGAAATTTGCTGACAAGACTAAAGTTGTAAAGCTGGTTCCGGGGGGTTTTTTCTTGTGTACATAATTTATTCTGTCTAGATAAAAATTGAGAAAAGAACCAAACACCATTTGGTGTTCATCGAACTCCAGAAAGCCTAAGAGTGTACCATTACGCACATTTTGCTAGGTGATGAAGTTAAAATCTACATAAACTGTAAATATCATTGCAGTAAAAGAAGAATTAATGATCAGTTTGTAGAAATTCTGACAAATGGTGTGGCAAGAGTCTAGAGTAACAAGAGGGCTCAGAAAAGAGTGCGGCAGCTTTTGGGAATAGCAAAATTTTACAGCCTATTTTGCAAACAGTTAGTTATTTTAGCTGACGATGAAGAGTATAGTATTTAGAGCTTAACTGTAAATCCAACAAAGACTGACTATCTAGAAGTAGGCAACACGTGTAACAATTTAATATTGGAAGACACGGATACTAATGTGACTCATCACTATAAAAAACTTTAGAGTTAAGAAAACACACAATGGACGAATTATTAAGGAATTAATATACATCAGCTTCATGTCATTATATGTAACGTCACTTGAAACAACAAAATAATATGCCAATTTGTTACAGCAACATATAGAGCGGAGTTACGGTTAATAAATAAAATATATGCTTCTAGAATACAAGCAATGGAATTTATACATAGATAGACATTCGACATGATCAATCCCCATGCGCCTTCGTATTTCTGAATTATTTATTTTTTCTTGTAGGTTGGTAGCATTTTCACCAGCAGTTCATTTTCACTGCTTGTAATCTAGAAGCATCTCTTTTATTTATCATAGCTCCGCTCCGTAGGTTGCTCTACTTTCTGTAATAATTTAAATGGTGCTTCTTTTGGTGATTCTAGAACCCGAACAACCATCACAACAACAGCCACACCAACAATGGGACCAACAGGAACGGACTAGAATCAAAACGAGAACGTTTAGGTTGCAAAGGGTCAGCAGCATAATGTCCGGAAAAAGAGATCAGTTGCTCGTTATCAACCCATACAATATGTTAGAAAGGCCACACCATGAAATACTGGCTGAACTTATATATGGGGAAGTAACTAATTGGAATAAAATACTGATTCCTTAAAAATAAGTTTGAAAGTCACCTTTTTACCCCAATATTAACACTTCATAATCATTTAATGTCAAATATATCTAGTGACAAATCACATCTGATTTTATAAACAGTCCGATCTAAGTAAACCCATTTCATAAAGTCTTCCAATAATAATCTGACATTTATGTATTTATAAATTAACAAATTCACAGGATAAGTAGGTGCATTTTTAACTAAAATATTCTTTCAACTAAATTTCTGACGTTTTAGATGTATTTACTATGTTTTGTGTGAAAATATTTTTTCATTTGCAATTTTTATTGGAAAATTTTATTCAGTTGTCGTAAATAATTTTCTGAATAACACTCGTTTTCTGACAGAGAACAGAACTTGAAATATAATATGTTGAAATATTTAATTACCTTGGTTTTTGTTCATAAATAACCTACACACCTACTCCATTCCAGTAATCTAAAAGCGAAGCTGAACAGATCTACCAATTAGCAGCGAAAAAGGGAAATAGGAATTTTTAGTTGAATTAAATTCTGGTTCAATTAATATAAAAGAGGGAAAATCAACAATCATTAATTAACTAGATCTCCTGACAAAGGCTATGGTTGGTGAAAATTATGACGCTGCTCTAGTGTTTGCTTTACATGCAGAGCTGGAATCAGCCAATATAGATAAAAAATAAATAAGATCTTTAATAATATTACTTGACCTACAGTTTGGCATGTTTGTAAATTGTACCATTTACATCTGGTAAGTTATTCCTTTCATCACTGACAAAAGGACCGTGTATTTTTTGAGGCTTTATACATGTTTGCGCCTCTACAACCTTCGAAAGGCTACACCCAGTTTAACACGTATCTCAGAATTCTTATTTCTCCTAAAATTTTATTGGATATACAGTAGGGTGGAAAGTAACCAACGCACCAATTATTTCTTGAACAACTGGAGACAACAAAGTAAAATTTTCGAAATTGGTATGCAGTTCGTTCACCACTATTTTATGATTCTGACAACGTGATATGTTTAAATGAAATAAGGAGCAGAAATTGACCTCATTTGAAAGGTATTTTAGATTAATAGAAGCTTTTTAATTTGTGGTCACTTGATTTTTTAAAAATATATCTTTGGCGGATAGATAAAACTTAGAAAGTAAAACTTGTATTTAATTTAAAACAAATTGATATCTATGAAACCTAAGTCTTTAATGACTAAAAATTGTTGAATAAAAGATTTCCCAAAAATAGTTGAAATTAAAATTGGATAAGAAAATCAGTAGCAATGGTTTTGAGAAATGAATGAGTTAAAAAATGAATGTCGCTGACGAAGGCTCCAAATTTGTAATAATAAAAAAATAATTTTAACTGAAATTGTTGAAAAGCTTAATTTGCTAATAAGCATTATCGTTGGCAGAACTTTACAAAAAACAGTTTGCAAAGCCCATAAGAATGCTAATAAAGTCCTTTCAAATTAAAATGATGGCTCTCTGTCGGACTATTTACAACCGATACCGGAGTTCCTCGAAGTTTCCTTGGACTTCCTTCCACCGTCTTGAAATGGTTGATCTCACAACGTTTCAATAGCTTTGGATCAGGTGAATGATAATTTAAATATGCCTAATCATCTGATTTAATGCCATTTGATTTCTTTTCTAGTGAGTAATTTAGATAGTCAAAAGATTCCACCGGAAACTGTCCGAAATGTGAGCAATTACTTTAAACATCAAAAAGTTAGAACACAAATATTTTTTTACAAGAAATAATCTAGCATTAAACGATTGTTAATATAAAAAAGCGCGGCAGTCAATTGAGACTGAACGATGGAAGGGAAAGTTTCTCACGAAAATATTGTTCTCTCGTTATCTTACTGTCTTGTGTCACGCATAGTAATGGATATAAATATCACGTGAATTAAAATAATTGCCACTATTTTGTTACTACTCAAGGTTTAATCCTAATTTAATTCTTAAATTAAATATACTAGCTGTCGCCCAGTGGTCGAAATTCGACCAATTGTGTCAATATCTCTGGCAGGTTAAGTAACATGAAAATTTTATCGTGACATTCTATCCTAGGACTTTAGGGAGAACAGCAATTACACAGAACGGATCCAGATTCGGAACCTCTGTGTGATAGTTTCCTCGAAAATCCTAGATGTCGGTCTTACATCTCGCTTCTACAAATAAGTAACGAAATTCAAGTTTTTTTCAGATATAATTCATCGAACTTTATTTGTGTTCAAATTCGTAATTCTTAATTTAATATGACAACAATTCAACTGCTAATGGGCTACCCTACATATTTATTTTTCTAACACCCCTGTATAGCTATAATTGCACTCAATTCTCTAACGTTTATTAAAATCCTCATTATAATAATTTCATCTCCTTATATATTTCCACCACCCTGTATATGCAACTGCTTATGGACCACGCATAATATTTTTTAACATTTTTCAACCACCGGGTAAACCATTCTGTATATGCCACTGTCTATGACCCACCATATTTACCCTTTTTGTTTATGAAATTTTTAATTATCTTCTGTAACTATAATTCTACTCCGACCTATATTTCAATCATTATATATATGGAACTCTTCGTGGTCTACTCTATAAATCATTTCCTAATCTAACATTTTTTATCAGCATATATATATATATATATATATATATATATATATATTTGAGTGCTATACAGAGTCTTCATATCGATTTCCATTGAAAAAATAATAATGTTAGCAAGTGATTTTGGTTAATGTTTAGTCAGGAGAGGCGACACATATTAGAACAGTTAAATGTCTAATCTATTTTTTAATTAAAAATACACCATTGCAAATTTTATATTAATTTCAGTTAATAATTCTTGAGTCAGTTCCACTTAGTTGTAGACCAGTGTCTATCAGACAAGATGTGATCTTTCTTATAACTCTAGATATTTAATGCCAAAAGCATTAACACAATACCATGGCTTCTTTGTTAGGATCCTTTAAAATAGTTCTTACTGACATTCTAATTAAGTCGAGAAAATTTAGAATACGTCTCTGTTGTTTTCTTTCTGGCAACTGGTTATGTCAATAATTGATAAGAACTAGGAATGGGGCATGAATCTAATTAAAATTCTAGAAGGGTTTTATAAAATCGATTCGGGGCTCGTTGAAGAATTTAATTTTCTCACTTCTGAATCAGAAATGTTGACAGTGAAGTGAGACAAGCTCTGACGCGGCGTCCCATTCCCCTCCTCCTGGCGGAAAAACCGTTTGACGCCGTCGGAGCGTTTCCTTTGCGTGGAAAAATCGAGGAACAAAATTTGAGAAGGAGCTGAAGGCCTAATTGAAAGTCGATCGTCATGGTGAAGCTAATTTTAATTATGCATGGAAAGTTCCGAGAAAAGACAAAGGGTTCTTTTATAATTGTTGGTTATTGTTCACTCGTTACGTATCATTATGTCTTCTTTCCGGAGTGAATTGATCGGTTAACTATTACGGGTCACTAACCTCGAACTTAAGTGCAGTTTGTAAAGTTTTCCTTACTGTAACGTTGGTTATGGTAATGTTTCTAAAAATTAAAACCAGCATGTTTATTTACTTTTTTTTAGATTTGTAACTCATCAGCATAAAATGAAATACTAAAATGCTTGCATCATCAGCATTATGGCTGATACCCATAGATGTCGCCGTAAGATCACAATGATATTTTGAACATTTTGAAACATTAATTGCCTAAACTCATTTATTTAGTTAGTTACTTAACATATTATCTACCAGCCTCTCATATATATGATGTCTTATATTGTCCTTCTTCGGCAAGAGTCATAAATATATTACCGAGAACTAGTATAAAAGCCCTTTCTATATCTAAAATTTTAGTTCTTTGCTCTTTTTTTAACGAAAAGTTCATACGTGAAACCGCATGTACTAATGTGAGCAATGTGGTACAAAATGTAGAAACCATCAAAATGACAAGTTCAACTCCGTTAATTTCTTACGTAGATAATTTAAAGAATAAACGATATTTGAAATTTGTTACATTAACTGTAAACGTAAATATTTTTCTTTCACATCCACGTTCTAAAAAAGACACTGTAGCCTATGTACTTTTTGCAAAATAATAACTAAACTACTGGAAATGCTTTACCAAAGGGTCTTTTTGTAAGTATGAAAACCTTTGACACTCATGAAACCACAATTTTAAAAACAGATCAAAGCAAGACCAAACCCAATTTAGACAAACACCTCGAACACCACCTTTGGCAAAGGTTTGAAGGGAAGATCAATTCTCTTCGGAAAGACATCGGAAGACTGACCGAATACCAACGAGGAGTCAGGAACAACAGAATAGAAGGACTTGTCAAGACTATCATGGACAATAACCGAATGCACTCTCAGTAGGACGAAGAAAACATCACATCTCAGTGTCTGGACAGTTTACGACAAAAGATCTACGTCTACACAAGTCGATTGAGAAGGTGCAAAACCCAACAAGGCAACGGAAACTAGACAACATACTATTCCAGCAATCAGAAAAAGGGTTCTATAGAAAACATCAGTATTAATGAAGCCTCTAGCCATCCCTATAACAAGATTCAACACCAATCATTTACCACTGAAGACATATCCAACATAATGAAGTACCTCCATAACTGGAAAGCACCAGGACCAGATGGTGTGCAAAATTACTGGATAAGGAAACTGTACGCCACCCACGAAACATCAAAAGTCCTTATAAATGACATAATTACCCATCCACGCAAGATGCCTAGCTTCCTTATGCATGGTGCTACACACCCTTTACTATAGGACAACTTATGTACACAGGACCCTGCAAAGTACCGGCCAATCACTTGTCTCTCAACATTATACAAACTTAAAACATCGTGCATTAATCATCGCCTTTACAGACGTTGTGAACTAAACAACATAATTGCTCAACAACAAATGGGATGCGCGAAGAATTCGATGGGTTGCAAAGAACAACTCATAACATGGCATATGTAAACTACAAAAAAGCCTTTGATTCAGTTCCACATGATTGGCTTATTCCGGTATTGAAAGTCTATAAAGTGAATAATTGTATTATTAACTTTTTAGAATACGCCATGTCCACCTGGCAAACCAAAATTTTTCCGAATGAAGCCGACTGTTCGATACAAACTGACCCCATTCCAATCAGAAAGGGTATATTCCAGGGAGACTTTCTTAGCCCGCTGTGATTTTGCCTTGCCATTCTCTCAAACAAATTGAACTCGACTAACTTTGAGTTCAGTCTCAAACACAACAACGGAAAAATTATTATTATTATTGAAGATAAACCATTTGTTATACATAGATGAATTAAAGTTGGTGGCAACTAGGAAACAACAGTTGCATGATATGCTTAAAATAGTATAAGGGTTCTCTAGTGCATCCATATGCAATTTGCCCTAGACAAATGATGTATTATTAATATAGTTAAAGGCAAAATACAGGAGTGATCTTACGAAATGCGAGAAGGCACCTCAATTGAATCTATGGAGGAAAGCCATACATATAGATACCTTGGAATAAAGCAGGCCCAACGTATTGATCATTCCACAATGAAAAATGACCTAAAAGCAGAGTTTTATAGAAGGGTAAGACGACTGTTGAAAACCAAACTAAACAGTAAAAATCTGTTTCAGGCTATTAACACATATGCGTGTTAAGTGCTCAGTTATTCTTTCGGTATAGTTAACTGGTGCAAGTCAGACACTGAACAATTACGACGAAAAGTTCGAGTTTTACTAACAAAAGCTCAAAATCATCATCCAAAGAGCTCTGTCGAACATACAACTTTGCCATGGTATGAAGGAGGAAGAGTAGTGGCAGATCTAAGCAAACTATTAGATCAATAAATTTTTATTTTGCGCAGTCATTTCCAGAAATTCTAAGAATTTTCTGATCTAAACACAGTCATCTGCAAGGTTGATGACTCAACACCAATGCGACTGAACCAACAACACGTCCAATTACCCCACCAGACCACTGATTAGAAATGGAAAGATAAGACCCTTCATGGAAGATATATAAATGATGTCAGCCATGATTATGTTAACAGTGCAGCGTCGAACTACTGGTTGATCTCTGGTTATATGTTTCCTGAAAAGAAAGGCTTTATATTGGCAATCCAAGATCAAGTAATTCCAACTAAGAACTATCTAAAGTACATCGATAAAGACCCTTCTATTAACAACGACAGGTGCAGGTATGGTTGCCAAACATCTGATCTATCCAGCATATCACAGGAGGTTGTCATGCGTTCACAGCAACTATACCATACTATAAATACAAACCAGAATGTGTTTTAAAAAATAACAACTTATAATTTCAAATAAAGACTCAGTGGGACATGAACAGCACAGGAACTGTACCAATTGTTATGTCAACGACAGGAGTAGTACCAAAACATCTATTACACAATTTAAAAGACCTCGGTCTGGTCGAACACCTTTACCAAATAATGCAAAAAGCCGTCCCGTTAGGAAGAGCCTGAACGGTCAGGAAATTCATGGGAAACTGCCGCTGCTACTCCAACTACGGGCCTGAACACCTGGCAGAGGCTCTTTTGATATCCAGATCTGGGGTTTAGTGAATTTTTTTTTTTTTAGAGAGGGGTGCTGCCATACATTGTACGGTCAAGTCGGGATAACAGTACGGTTAATTATAGGTGTTCATGAATATGACCATGATGGGTATATAAAAATATTATTGTCGCATAAAAATCTATCAAATACCACTTGACTCAACGTTCGTAGACTTCGAGAAAGCGTTCAACACCGTATCTTCGAGGACAATAATCGACTCCTGTAAGAACAAGGTGTACACAAGATATACTTAGACATACAAGCCAAGGTCAAAATCTGAATATATGAAGACAGCCCAAATTTTCAGAATAAAACAGGAGCCAGACACGGTGATGCAATATCATCGAAGCTGTCGATATTATCTTTCAAAGATATATATAGAGAATATAGCAACCATCTGAGATTTGCTGAGGACATAATTATCAAGAATTAAAGAAACAAACAGATTAAATTAAAGAAAAGAACGCAAACAAAATTAATGTAAAATGAACACTAGATACTCAGAATATATCAATAAATAATACAATCCTGGAAGTACTAGAATAATATATATCACTGGGTCATTTAATACATAAATCAACAGACATAAACAGAATGATCAAAGTTGCGCGGATGATATTCTGGAGAAACTCTATAGTATAAAAGGCCAAACTACTTCCAGAAAAAAGTATTTGCCCAATGTGTCCTACCAGTACTAATATGTGCTTGTGAAACGTTACAGATAGCATTTCAAACGAAGCAAAAGGTATGGGTGTTCAAATCGGTTGATTTGTTTTTGTATTGCCAATCAATCCTGAAGATATACAATACTTCGAGGACTTCCCTGTTAGAGTACTTAGAAGATTTGAATATTAACTATTAACGTTAACATATCAAATAAATTTAATTAATCAAAACTTATAGGAAAGTCTCACATCATAGAGCATGAACCCTCTCCAAAACTTACAAAGAGGAATAGAGGGCCCAAATTCCCTGAAATAACATTTTGCAAGACTACAATTGGTTAATTATTAATTATTATTTTAATAAGAACGAATTCCTTAATATAAATCTGATATTTTTAAACAACACGAAAGTTGAATTTTCTCTAATTGAAGAACCATGCCAACATTTATTTATATTATTATTATATGTAAATGATGCAAATGCACTTTGTGCCCTGAGAATGAAAAAAGCTAGAAATAAAAAATATTATAGGTATATTTTGTAAATTTATGTATCTTAAAATACCATTACAAGTATAATTTTGGCTGTATTTATTTAATAAACAAACGGTATAATATGACACAACTGCATCGTGACGATAGTATGAGAATTATAAATTAAAAAATAACACATAACAACTAGTTTTTCAGTTAATTTTTGCTGAACGAATTCTCTAGTTAAAACTAAAGAAATTAATATCGGTCTAACAGTTGGTAATAAAATTAATTATTGAGTCATTGTATTTTGATTATTGTTCAGGTTTTTAAACTGAAATTTTTGAAAATATGAATTAAGGTATAAATCTTCTATATTATGAATAATAACTCTTAAGGCTTGGTGAACTATTTCTGAGATTTCGATGTAGATATTGATTTAAAATGTCTATGTTTAAAAACGATGTACCAATAATAGATTATGTAATGTGAATAGGTTATGTATACAAAGTCTCAAGTCTTACTTATACTGAAACTATAGAGAAAACAAAAACAAATTCCTACGCTATGCGTTCAACAAAATCAAAATCTGAGGTAAAGTAACGAAGCTTTACTGATTTCTACTGTGCACTGCAGTGAAACTGAACATACTGACATAAGAGAAACGGAAATAATTGCTTGGTACAATCGTTCAAATTTGTACATTCCATATGCATACCCAAGCATTACTACCATGTTTGGGCAAGATTTTCTGTTGTCGAGAACATCACAAAACTAAACAAAGCTATAAAAAATAGTATATATCAAGTTCAACACATCACTCTGTTTGAGAACGAAGTAAAGTTGGAAAAGAAAAGGTAGGCACTTGCTTTAGCCACAGAATACTAGGTAGATTCCTATTTTGTTTTTGGGAAGGGTAGATGCAGATACCTGTACGTTGTTGCCCACCGTAGTGGTAGTCGTAATTTTTTTATCGCAATTTTTATCATTGAGTTTCCCATTTTTTCTCACTCTCTCTTTTTTCTCTTTGTATGTATCTGTGCGCAGAAAAATCATACCCAGAAATTCCCCGTTCTCGCCAGATACAAATTTCTTTGCGCACGTGCAAAAAAGCCATTGTTTTGGCAGTAAGTTCAAGTTAAGATCAAACTACCGACTATTTCATGTACCAGATATTATTTCTTGCAATGCAGGTTCTGATCAAAGAACGTAGTTTACAATTACTTTTGTTGTTCAAAATATTTCAAAAAATATTATTGTGCTGTTCGAGTTTACTTCAGCAGTCAAAAAACTATAACAATAAGCTTATTGGCATACCTAATAATGCAGAAAGTGTTGTATCATATTTTTTGCATTTTTATATGTATCAATTTTATCAATTTAATATTAGTGACTATTTGGTATTTAATTTGACTGCTCGGATTTACTGCCAAATTAATGGTCAATGCCACGAAATCTTAACCCAAAAACATCAAAGGTTCTGACAACTTGTGGGTTTGATTATTCTGCTTTAGCTGTAAAAACGATGTCTGCAATGCTTTAGAAAATATTGCATACTTTGTTGCAATGATGATAAATAGGTCAATACGATTACGATGAGATTTAATTTGTAGGTTAGTTTCTTCATTATGTATTGCATTTTTGCATAATTTATCATTCTGTGAGGGTACAGAAACAGTTTTTTAAGTTGATTTAACCCTTCAGTTTGTTTCAGAATGTTTACAAAAATTTTTGAATATTTTTGGTATGTAACTATTATACTTTGTTGCTTTTTTACGTGAATCTTTTAATTTTTCTTCTGTGAGGCATTATACAGATAGATTCATTAGACAGTTTTAAAATGAAATGTCAACCATTAAGGATTAAACTGCTTTAAACAATTAATAATATATCTTCATTTCATGAATATATGCTGTCTATTTTTACTATAACGTAAAGCTGATCATCCTAATCTTGAAGAAATTCACATTAACAAATCGAATTGTATCGAAAAAATTATTGTAACAAGTGTAAGAACTGTGAAACTTCATTTGCAACATCACAAACCACAATTACATATTTCTCCATCTACATACCAGCAGCATCTTTTATTCGTGTTTTGTACGTTAGCGGTTAATATATTACGAGTTCGTTCTTGCTCTGCTTAGTTATTATTCTCTGCTACGAACTGTTATTATCAGATATGCTTCGATTGATATTCGATAAGCAGCGGTAATTACTAGTTAATATTACTTCTTCTTGTGCGTTATATTTACTTTTTCAACAACGCTTATGTGATGCCTGGTAGGTTTTTTTTCCTGTTTTTCTTAGCTTGGGGATCTTGTAACCACGATAATTTGAATGTGAAATCGATCAGTAAGAAATTATTTAAATTATTTAAATGAATGTATCTGATGGCATATATTTACAAGCCAGTTTTTTTCCTTGGAAAAGAATTGTGATAACGAACGCTTGTATTTGCTAGAATGAGAGGAAGTTGAAAAAAAGTACACGTATAAGATCTAATAATATGAACTTTCCTAACAAAATCTATTTAGACTTCAAAACAAATTAGCTTAGATTAATGCAGGTCATTGTACGATTAATAAATAAGATATAGAATGAAAACAGCATGGATGAATATAATAAATGTATCGAGATTAAACATAAATCTAAAGATACCAGCAAATATCTCATCTCATTAGTGCACATACAGTATGCTTATTTAAAGTGCAAGATTAACATCTGAAGAACCCTAGGCAAATATGTATCGGAAAATTATCTACAACGACATTCTGGATTATGGAGACTCACAATAACTAATTTCTCCTATTCATTTCCTTGTGGATTTTTTTTTCAATGTTCTTGTATGTTTTTTTCTCACAATGATCTATAAACAGCTACGGTAAATAATTGGAAATCAAAGTATAATAAGGACAATTTGTGAAAATTGCCTGGAATGCTAGTTACCTTACTATAGAAAAAAAATTCTTTGCCAGGATTTGTCAAGTAGTTTTCCTGTATAATATGCTGAATGTATATTTCGATGTACCTATCTGTTCACTGAGTCGTGACGTTTCGATTATCAAGAATCGAAAAATGTTTTGCTGAAGCAATTTGTATGTAAAGTTGCAGTCGCTTGACTAGTTGATTTCGAAGTTTCCTTTTTGATGTTTTTTGGGTAGAATCTGTTGCCATGATACATCTAACTCTATAGATAACCAGATACAAACAGTTTGTTTCAACTTACTTTTTTTGCATGCTCTTCTTTAAGTAATGTCTGGGTCTCGTTCCAGTTCATTTTCAGTTAGTACATGACTTGCAAATGTCGATCTATCTTTGTGTATTCTCAAGATTTTTTATTGGTGTTCTTTTTTGTTAGTTGGAGCTTGATTAAGTATTGTTTTCTAGTTTTGTTTTTGTTAAATTATGTCTTAGGGTATTGTTCGATAATCATATAGTATAATATGTATAATTTCGGAGTTGCTATCAGTTTAGAAGTACTTTGTGTTGTTTGTTGCTTGGTTTGTGTCTTGTAGATTTAATTAGTTATTTTTTATAAAATTTCTTCGATATTAAGTATTTCGTGCTGAAACCTCCTTTACAAAAGATAACGTACTCAAAAGTTTGAATTGTTGATGAAACTCTTTTTTAAGAGGATTTCATTACACTCACTCAACCGCCAAAAAATGCTAGAACTAGTGGGCAGCAACTCAAAAGTATATGAATTTTTCTAAACAAGTGTCTAGAAAGTGGGAAAATTGCCGACAAATGGAAGAACTATATAAAAAAGAAGATAAAGCCAATATTGATAGGTCTCCTTCCACATTCATGTAAATTATTCGCAAACATAATTAAATTAAATGACAAATAAACTATTAATTTGATAGTTATCATTTCCATTTGGCTTTAATCGGCTATAATAAAGCGTTTGACTCAATCCAGTTATATTTCAAACAATAGACAACGCAAAAATAAATTAGAGACACAAATATGGGAAAAAAATTGCTAACCCGAGTGTTTCGTACTCAGTTTGGTAAGACAGGGACATACCATCTCTTCAAAACTTTTCAAACTGGCAATGGCAAAGGTTTTTGAGTAACTCAACTGTAACCATGAGGGCGTCAAGATTGATGGCACTCTCTCTTTGCGGATGACATTGTGCTAATCAGTAATGACTAAAAGGAGTTGCTGAAAATGGTCTCAAAACAGAAAACAGCGTCGGTAAACAAAGGCTTAAAAAATAATTTAATAAAGAAACAGAACACGAATTCAATTAATAAATTTAAAAGTTGAAACGTTTCAAACCAGCAAGCCAAAATCGATAGAGTACGAGTGACTTGGGCCGATATTGGCAAGCATAACAGTCACAAAAATTATAAAATTCCAATCCATTTGAAGATGATAAGATAACAAACTCCGGAACTCAAAGGGCAGTAGAAAGCATGCTGGGAGTCAGCCTAAGAGCCGTATTCGAAACGAAGATATGAGATAGCAAATGAGAGTGATTCATGTGATAAGACGAGCTGCTGCATTAAAATGGACTTGAGCTAAACAGATGGTCAGCTTCGTTGGTCAAGACATATTATGCAGTGAAGACGTTGGGCGAACCCTAAAAAGATGAATGGATGACATTGGAACAATAGTGTGTCGAACCAGGTAGCAGATATCTAGAGACAGAGAAAAATGGAAAAGAAGAAGGGAGGTCCTACATTCAGGAGTAGATGTCTAAAGGCTGATCAAGAAGAACAATGAATGACCCCTATTTTAAAGACTGATCTGAATAGAAATTTAAACGGCTTGGTTTTCTGTACAAATATTGATTAATTGCTCAATTAATACGTCCATTCTCTATTTCATGAGTAAATTTACAATTAACTAATGTTTAAAACTGGACAGTATTTAACCCGTCTGTTGTTATGCCTACATAAAAAATATGCAAGGGACTTTTTGTCAGTTTTGTTGATATTGTAACGCCAAAACCATCATGACGCTTTTACTAAGCCTAGACTGAAATTTGATATTCCAAGAAAAACTCTAAAGCAGCTTTTGAAGACAAACAACCTTTTAAAAAGTAATTTGGGTTCAGGCACCATATTCGACAGAATTTTACATCGTATGTTCGAAATGCAATCTGTGGGAACTCCCGGGACTAAAAGCGATCTAAGAAGTATTATATTTAAATTTGACGATTTGAATCTAAAACTTAAGTTTTAGATTGAATACAAAAACGAAATATACTTGATATAACTTAAAAAATTTTTAGAAAGAAATGAAGACATCAAAATTTGTAAATCGAATGGCATACCGGTATTGCTAGCTTAAATGTACTGTAAAGAATTTTTTTTTATTTTAACCTACTGAATACCGATCTAAAACCCCCTAAATTATTTGGTAATCATTCTAACATTTTTAAAATGGACGAATTTTGAACGCAGTAATTTTTCTCTTAGATCCAGTATTTTCAGATATATTGTCGTTGTTGTCTGAAGACGAGTCAGTTATTTTTGTGTTTCTTTGGGGAATAACACCACAATAGAAATAAAACTACGTATATTGCAGGAATACCAAACGTTTCAAAGTCTATTCTGACTTCGTTGTCAATGGCTTTATGAATAGACTTTGAAACCTTTGGTATTCCTGCAATATACGTAGTTTTATTTCTATTGTGGTGTTATTCCCCAAAGAAACACAAAAATAATCAAGAACATGCCACAAACAACGTTTAGAAGACAACGAGTCAGTTAATATAAATTAACACTTTTCTCGTGAGATTATAAAATGAAGTAAAGCCTAACTTATAATAATTATAAGTACTAATAATATTGTTTACACTTGATAAATTATCCTTGCTTTTAGCGTCTTTCATCACTGTGTTTTGAAATTTTGAAATAAGTTTATCATCTTCACTATTGTTTTCGTCAACGACTGCCTTTTTATCGGCTTTTCCAACTCAACAACTGTTCAGGGCATCTTTTTAAACATATAAGCAAAACAATAAGTTCAATCGAAAAGCAGATATTTCATGCAAAAATGAGTACTTTTGCTTTCTGCCTTTAGAATGAAGGGCAAGAATAAATAAGGTGTGTTTAAAGATGTCTTGCTTCCAGGCTCTGTTTTCTGTATTTTACGGAAATCTGAAAACACATTTTGGTTGCCAGCAGAAAACTAGTAAATTCAGAGGCAAAGTTGATTGTTGATTGATATACTAGGATTGTTTGAAGTTGTGGAACTAACTGAGGCAAATGACATCGCTTTTCTTTATTTAATTCTTAGAGTTTTTTCAAGTCCTCAAAATCCAATTTCTATCAGCAATGTGGAAATTAATTTACAATTAAGCTGCTACTAAATTGAATGGTTCTTATTTCTGCTGTGCGGAATTACACCTATTTAATTTATCAGTTAGTCCTTGGTTTTTCATATCAGACTTCTAACATTTTCAAAGAGAAACATCAAGCAAGTACATAGGCTAGATCGTCCAAATCATAAGGTGGATGGTAATGAAATATGAAGATCAAAATTTTCTCTCAATAAATCCATAAATTTTAATATCAATATTGATTAGAAAATCAATGAATTAATTGTTTAAAATTTATCCAAATATTTTTGAGTAAGGAGTAGGTCAATTATAACACTCGTTTACCCATAACCTAAGGATGTGTAGAGCTGATACATTAACTGATTCTTCTTGATTACCATTCATAGAAGCAAACCCTCAGTGTGTTCCTGGACACATTCTGATTTAACCTTAATAATTTGTGTTCTGTTCTGATCTGGTTATGGTATTCGCGGACGCATTCAGCCAGCTTCAAGTTAAAAGAGGTGCATAATTAAATGCGTCTGGGATTACCCATCCTCCTCTCTATTAGCAATTTCTATAAATCAAATAAAACAAGTTTAATCTGTCCAGCTAAACTAAACTCTTCTTCCTTTTAATTCCTCAATTCTCTAATCTAATGTCCAAATATGACTAATTCACTTATAAACTCGACTAATGAGTATGGTTGGTTAAATATGGTCAGACAAACTATATACAGGATCGAGACAGCCTTTGACATCCGGCTTAACAAGCACTAAATACTAATTATCACTACACATTCTTAGAGCGTCTTTAATCACTTCCAAAGCGTCTTTAAAGATATGAAAAGAATACATAGTAACGGCAAAAATCGCGTTGGGGGAATAGCAGGGAACTAAACCTAAGTTATTAACCTAGAACATTCACACACATGCGGCTGCCCCGACATCTTGACCTGAGGTCACCCAACCTTAATTATTTTATTTTTAACCTATGCGGTAGAGTACTCCCAAACTCTGGTACCAATATCAAAAATTATCAAGTTGATCTGAGATTTCTATTGCAGCGCCCCCTTCCCATTAAATCAGATTTAGTGAGATTATGTCGGACCCATACCCTTCTATTATATTATTATTATTATAAAATATTAAATATACCTAATTCTAGCTACAAAAAACCCATGACCCTGAATTAAGTTAAGCAAATTGAAGAATTTTCAAGAACTTACACAAACCTTTTATTTAGGTAGTTTAAAGAGCCTGTAAACGGAGATGTTTTCCTTTGCTATGTAGGAAAATTATTACCAACTGATTTACATTTGTTCAAGTAAATTTGATATCCCTTTCGCAATCTATTATTTTTAGTCTTAATGCTATTTCCTACCTGCCTTGCCTTGCTGAATTTGAGCTCAGTGTAATTATTGTTTCACTACAGACGGAAATTGGAGTCTGAAACAAGAAAATTACATGTTTACTTTGAACGTGTTATTTTGTTGGAATATGTATGTTCGTAATATTAACGGAACATATATGAATGTGGGATAAGATAGATTAGGATAAAATTGCTTGCTGCCAGATGTGCCGACTTAATTAATTATACATTATACGCTACAGATTTTCTTGCTACATTGAAGGAGAATTCTTAGATTTCATTTGCATAATTGTTGAGAAATTGCAAAGCCGCATGTATATATACATCAACTCATTACACACAAATATTACTTGCGTTTGTTAGTTTCTATCTCTGTGACTAAAAGTGTAACATTAACTAGTGCTCACCCTGTAACCGAACTTCAACCGTATTTCATTAAATTAGTGGTTACTAAAGTTTTTTGTCGAAGAATATGTCTCGATAATAATTTGATAATTTTGTTTGTTCAAATGAATTAAAAAGCAGCAGCTTGTATACTATATACAGGGTGTTTTGTAGAATGTTCGCCAAATATGGAGAGCGTTAGGCTCATGGGCAATATTATCTAGCCCATATAACATCTAGAAAGCTAACTGCATTTTTATTTTTCACTGTATCTTTACCAGATAAACCAAAATCTAATCTATAATGTTTGTTTGATCTTCTGCAATCGATATTTTATATAAATAATTGGTTGAAAAAATGATATGAGTCTACAAATGGCGAGAGTCCATAAAAAACATATTAAGTTAAAGACTTTACCACATTACAAAACAAAAAAATAATAAGAAAAAAAAACTTGTATACTTCAGCCACTTGCTAACGATATACCACATGTATTGAAAAGTAATTAGTATCGTAATAAAATTTGAGATTGTAACTTCAACGGTTATAACTACGAAAAATAAAACATACAATAATTTGTTATAAATTTTGTTCAAACTCCTACCGCTACGGATGCAAGCTCGACATCATTTTCTGACTGCTACGGTCGGAGTCTCTAGTCGCATCTCATCCCTCATTGTTTCAAAAGCAAAACTTATTCTTTCTCTTAATTGCTCCTTGGTTTCTATTTCTCTCTCATAAACAAGTTGCTTGGCTCGTCCGTATACAGAAAAGCAAAGGGATTTACGTCTGGGGACCTTGGAGGCCAGAGTATAGGGTCAGCTTTCTCAGGCCAAGAGTTTGGGAATGGATTATTCAGGAGCTCTCTGACAGTTTGCTTATAAGGTGTTGGGTATCCATCTTTTTTTAATATTATTGGTCTGTCTTCCAATAGGACTTCATTTAATAACATCGATAAATCGTTCATTAAAAATTCAACTGATTTACGAGATTAAGCGTTAAGAGAAATAATAAAGGTTGCGTTTGAAACAATGCGGGATGAGATACAACTAGAGAATACAACTGTTGCAATCAGAAAAAAATTTCGCGTTTGCATCCGTAGCGGTGGAAGCCAGTTTGAACAAAATGTATAACAAATTATGGCAACTTTTATGTTTTTTTTTGTTCAATAACACCACAATCGAAATAAAACGAAGTATATTGAAGGAAAACCAAACGTTTCAATGTCTATTCTCACTTCGTTGTCAATGGCTTTATATACTACTCAGAACAACTACATTACAGTTACAACTATACCATATATACAGGGTCTGTCAGAAAGATTGAAAAGAGTGATCAACAGATTTAATGTTAAAACAACATTCCAAACAAGAAATACACTGAAATCTCTAGTATCGAAAACAAAACCAACCAACAAAACCCAGAACTCAAGAAACTGCATATACAAGATTCCTTGCGAATGTAATAAATTTTATATTGGAAAAACATCGAGACCATTAAACGTACGAATAAATGAACACAAGAATTACATAAAGAAACGACAATTTGAAAAATCGAAAATTTGTGAACATGCTTGGGACCTAGGCCATAAAATACAATTTGACAATTCAACTATACTTCACAAAGAACAACATAACACAAAACGAAAAATAAAAGAGTCTGCCTTAATCCTTTTGAATGAAGACTGTATCCCTTCTGTTTCTGTAAAATTTAATCGTATCTGGTTACCGACAATTAAGGAAGAAATTATTAATGGTAACCTCCTTTTGAACAACCCAGTTTCGGGATAGTTCATAAGGTTTTTCCTAGGTTTTCCCTTATGACGTTAATGGGATCACTAAAACAATAGAATTCTTTGATCGAATTTTTGGCGAATGCGCTATCTTATAACAAAGTCGTACCTAGGGACGCCACTTATAAATTCTAATGACAACTCTTTCAAATTTTTCTAATTTGAAACCTGTTTAACTATAATACATGATGTTTAGAATTTTTTGTGCTACCTTTATATCTAAAAACAACGAATTTCTAATGTCAATTTAAATGTCATAATAATTTTCGTTTTGCAATTTACATCAATAAATATAAAGCCATTGACAACGAAATAATAATTTTCGTTTTGCAATTTACATCAATAAATATAAAGCCATTGACAACGAAGTCAGAATAGACTTTGAAATGTTTGGTTTTCCTTCAATTTACGTCGTTTTATTTCGATTGTCGTGTTTTTGCCCAAAAAAAAAACAAAAAAGTAATCAAGAATATGCCACAAACAAGGTTTAGAAGACAAATTATGGCAACTTGTTGTATATTTTATTTTTTGTAGTTCTGACCTTGTAAATTACAATCTCAAATTGTATTATAATAATGATTACTTTCCAATATATGTGATATATCGACAGAAAGTCAGTAATAAGAAATTTATTGATGTGTACCAAATTTTAAATATACAAAAACAAAACAAGTTAACATATGATTTTGACGTTTTCTTGTTGAACCAAATTACATTCTAGCGAATGAGCTTTGATTCTACTTCAATGTTGAAAACAGAAATGTTAAATAAAGTACAACTGTGAAATAAGGGTAGAACCAAAGTTAGAACTGGTAAATCGCTGCAAATCGGCTATTGCGAATCTCACGATTTTAAAACATCTTGATTTCTCGACATAATTTCTTGATTCAATTGTGTAATTTTAAAAGTTTAAGATTGCAAAAGTAAAAATAACAATTGAAACTGTGCTGTTCAAGATAATAAATTTGTTTAATGGATTTTTTATATCTTCCACCATTAGTTGGAATTGTTAATTTTGACAAATTTCTTTTATATGTACAGATATATATCCACATTGATGATTGTTTTAGTCTTCACTTGATGAAAATTCATTTTTAAGATTACTTAAAAACAACAAACACTTGTTTAAATTTTCACTTTTTATTTATTTAAATTTGACATATGTTTCGCAAAGTCTGGCTTCATCACATTGTATCTCCAATTTCTGATGAAGCCAGACTTGGCGAAACATATGTCAAATTTAAATAAATAAAAAGAGAAAATTTAAACAAGTGTTTGTTGTTTTTAAGTAATCTTATATATCCACATATTTAGAACTATATCATTCAACGTATGACGACCGTTTCGAACCAGGAGTTCTTGTCAGATACGCTTCCTTGAATGACAACTTCTAATGTGAAATACTTGGATGTAATACACAACCGTAAGACAACAGTCAGTGTATTGAACCATCTATCAAGAGTGTGGTATGTATTATGGCATAGTATGACTTCATATACTTAAATTACTCACTAGACGATAGATGTGACCGACATCTATTAGGTTCAAATTTCTTTTAATTTCTTTGTCTAATCTAATAATTTTACTTACTGTTTTGCTTGAATGTTTTTGTTTTATTTTTGTTATTATTCTAATTTATCTTTAATCTTACTAAAAATCTCTTCGAATGTCATCTATAGGCTAGGAAGAATTTACGTCGAGGGTAAGTGGTTTCACCATACAGATTTTGGTAACAGTTGTATCTTGATATTTCTTTATTATTAATTCATTCCTAATTATTTAAATTTTTTATGTTCTTCAACTAGCATTGTGAACCTTATGCTCTATTCCTACTACTTTGTCTTTGTCTTCAGTATAGGAAACCAACAGCATTTTTTCTATTTAAATTCCTTTTTTTATTTATGTTATTTTGTTCACAACTAGTGTTATGCATTTTTGTTTCATACACCATTAGCGGGAATTATTAATTCTCAAATTTCATTAATTTCCTTTTTTCTTGCTGTCCCTAATCTAACAATTCTATTTATAGTAGTTGTTGAAGTTTCATGTTGTAGTATCTGTTTCTATTCTAATTTGAAATTAATCTTACTCAAAATCTCGTCGTCTTGTGTATCCATTTTTCTCCACTATTGTATTTACATTATTTAAATCCCAGTTTGTTATTTCAGTTTACCGATACCAAGTAATAAAATGTTTTGGGGTGGGGTCGTAATCAAACTTGTCTTCAACAATAAAAACTTTTCCAATTTGGCAGTTCACCACACAGAAACTAACTCAACAAAATTGTTCGCCTGTTCTCTGGAACTTACTTAAGAAATCCGGCAACCAAATAACAAACCAGAGCCGATCGTGTGGCATGTTTTTAATGTAATAGCATAGGAAATACCATATATCAAAACCATAGAGAAGCCCCCCCCATCTGAGAAAAAAGTACGAAATTATGCCCCCTACAGTATGAAATCACTCTCCAAATGAGAAAATTTACTACGAGGTCGCCCCGCCCCCAGCATAAAATCTCACCGGAGGCTCTTGTTTGAATTGACCCCTGTGACAGGCAGATATACTAACTTTTCGAGATTTTTCAATCCATTGAACGGAAGACAATATATTCTTTCTAGTAAAGAACCTTCACCAGCTGCGCTCCTCAACAGACTGTATTCTCAAATAATTATTTATGTATATATATTCGAGGGGAGCGCAACTAATGAAGGTCCTCGTCTAGAAACAATATATTGTATTGCATTCAATGGATTGAAAAATTTCGAGAAATTAGTATCGTAATTGCTTTGACAGGTCTTAGTAAACTTACGATTTTTTTCGTGTGATTTTTATCCTAGGAATCACAGGGAAACGGCTTTACACACAGTATGATTTGGAGTCTCTGTAAGCTAGATTTTCCTTAAACTCATGGATGTCGAAATTCATTTCGCGATAAAATATTAAAGACAGATATAATCTTGATTGTCTCTCCTTAAGAATAATTTCAGCCTCCTACATTAATTGCAATTTATTCTATGCAGAAGATTATGAAAAAGAATGCTAGATTCAAGTCACAGTGCTATTAGAAATTCCAAACAGCTTTCAAACAAAACAGATTTTAACATTCAGTGAACATAAAAAAGGAACTGTTGGATATATCAAAGGAAAATAATTCCTCACATATGAATTCAAAAGCACTATTCCTTATATATCAGAGATATAAATTCCAGAAAACTTCTGTACATTTCATATCATTTGTGGACCATTCAAAAATCGTTATAGCATAAATCTCCCGCGGAACATCAAAGAAAAATCCCAGATACCAGCAATACGGCACCACACAAAACACAAAATTGATCCTCGATGTCACTTCGCCGTCTTTCTTTCTTTATTTATGGCATTATGGCCTCCGAAAACGGCACTTTAGAAAAGAGAGAGAGCGTTGTAATCGAGCCCTCATCCTTAAAAAGGGGCGCTCAGGTGACAACCGGAAACGTCGTTCTCATATTTCGCCAGCGCTTCTTGTGTTAGAACGCGCCGCTTCACGATTAAAATTGAAAATTATAATTCGATTCTCTTTTTTGCGTCTTTTCTCGGCTCAAAACTGTACCTTTATATTGCTTTTTTTACCGAGGATTATATGTTTTGGTCGGCTTTGATGTCTCGCGAAAGGGCCGTTTTATTGGATATCTTTATCGGAAAGAATACGACACTCATAGCAAATCGCATTTTCAATGACCTTTTTAAGAGAAAATTGTATTTGAGTTCGCCGATATCCTGTGCTCGGTCTCGTAAGAGCAATCAGATTTGAATAGGTGGATTCATGTTTTCGCTATTCTCTTCTTTGATAGTGTTTGAAAGGAGAGTTAAGGAAATACTTTATTTGTGTATTTTTTTGTGATTTCCAAATATTAGAATCCAAATATTAGAATTTTAAAAGCCTGTTATGTTTGCAAGGGGACCATATGATATTACTTATCCGGCGGTTTAAGTCTTTTTTATTTCATTAATTTTTTTTTTTCATATTCACAAAATTTACAAGAAAAATTCGAGTGATAAACATCACTTACAGTGATAGTTATCTGTGAGAAAACTTTTTGTTAAACCAGGATCAGGACAATTTTCCAACCTGCTCTGCCACAGTTTCATTCAGGTATCGATTGTAATAACAAAAAAGTGACAACAGGGAATTTCATTAGACAAACAGATCTACAAGTTGATTTATATTTTAACATCAGCTTACAAACTATATCACTATCAACATCGGTCAATATCTGTTGCCTGTTTTTCTCATCCATTGGGTTCCTTCACCTAAGGTCGTCTCTTCATTTTGTCGCTGGTCTTCATGCATTTTTATGTTTTGCCGAACTGAAACGAGAATGCACCGAACACGTAACCTGTAGAAATGGTGATAGATGAACAAAGCTATTCCTGAGGAGCATGAAGACCAGCGACAAAATGAAATGACCTTAGATGTCTATTCTAGGAACCATGACTATACTCTGAACATGTTTTTTAGTGAGACATGCAGTGTCTGAACCAAGTTCGCTCTAAGATTTAATTAATTGTTAAACCTACTAATTTAAAATAGTCGTCTACCAGTTCATTATCATAACTTATTAGGAATCACATGATTTGGTTGTTCTCCATTGATATATACACCTTTGCTTGATTATTCCAGTTCTCTGAGAAAGATTTCATGGGCTTTTATGATGCATTTCTCTCATTTTCAGAATTGTAGATGTTTATTTCCGAATCAATTTAGGAATTGAGTCCTGCAAATAAATGTTCTTCATTAATATTGCATATCAGCTGATAACCCTACATTTCGTCATATAATGTACTCTTTTATAGTTGTTAAAAACCATGGAAGAACTGAATATTATGCCACCATTACCTACCACTCTATAACCGTTTGGTCTGTTTCATAGAATCTGATTGTCGTTGAAGGTATAGTTTTTATGTTTTTTATCAAAGCCCAGGTATGCTTATTCCTTAGACCGACAAATGTCTAGGAAATTCGCGATTGTTCTCATAAACATGTCGTACATACATCTAGGGAGGTAAGATGATCTGTAATTTTCGAAATCCTGTAAACATCTGTTGAATAGTATTCTGAAATATGTTGTCAAAAGTTGAATATTGGTAACTCAGAAAATAAGCTAGATTTTGCTCAAGCATCAGAATCACGTTCACCTGCTAATAACAACTTACAGAATATATACCTGATTGATACAGACGCTAATAAGATTTTCAAATCCCAGCAGCTTTGGGGAAATCAGTCACAATATTTGCATCAAAGAAGAAAAACTCTACGGACCTCGAAAATTAGCAGGTTTTAGGAGAGAATATAGCATCATGGAACACCATTAGATTAGAGACCTGGGTTGAAATTAAAGCAATGGAAATACCAGAATCGGCCAAATGTACATTGATTTAATAAAACAGATAATCACTAAACCATCAACGTTAATTAGATTCCACGAAATATAGGCTAAACGTTTAAAGAGACGTAGCGCATGGTGACATAATATCTCCAAGATTACTGAACCTAGCTGTTGATCATGATACGAGTGAGCAAAAAAAACCGTTGTTATATAAGGTCTTTTGACCCCCTCAGCAGTATCGATTATGTGACAGTCTAGTTATTATATATAAGATATCGTTGTTCAATATTACAGTAAATTGTAAATAAGAGAGTTAAGTTACCTAACAATTCCAGTGGATAACCAGGTTAATCCTTATTGACATTAGATTTTTGAGTAAATATCTAAGAAAATACCATAAATTGAATTGTTTTAACTGTGCTCAACCAGCATATATCCCACAATACTTTTATAACTGATGAAAATTAATAACTTTACTTACTAAAATAAAAGTATTTTTATGCATTTCTAAAAAAACCTGAGGATAACTCTCCAGGGATAACAATAATTACTATAGGTGCCCGAATAATTATATTTTTTAAATTTTGTTCGTCTCAATCTTTGAAAGTGCTCATTTTAGAAAAAGTTAAAAAGCAGAAATTTCAAATAATTATTTTTTTCTCAAAGAACAGTTTATTAGAAATATTGAAAACACGCAATATTTTAACAGCAAAATGCTTTTAAAAATTAAACAAGACTATGTTTAAAGAGATTTTTTTACAATTACGTAATATTTCAGGATATAAATATTTGGGTGAGAAAACTTTATTATATAGTGAAACAATACACCACATTCCATTAAAATTGATTGTACACTTTTACCCCAATAATTTTGAAAATGCCTCATTGCCCAAAAGAAAGCCCTCAGAAACTTGAAATGAACAAGCGGTCCGTTAGAAGGGCTTTCGACTTCAATTTTAGAGCGACCGCTCTCCCCCCCCCCCCTTTTTGTGTCTATTCCCCCATGCGCGGCTGATAACTTTTCCATTGTTCCCATGTTACCAATAACTCATAAGCTTATGTCATAAATTAGGCCGAAAACGGACCCAACTTTGACACCTTTAACTTTTTGCTACAATTAATAAGCGCGTTTCCCAGTAATTGTTTTGAATTTAATTCAAATAAAAAATCCCTAAGATATTAAGGTAAGTGTTAATTTACTTATGACTAAAAAAGGTTTATGACTTTTTTTATAAAGCAGTAGCTGACTCTTCTCGGTACTTGAACATTTGTTCGTTTGATAATTTTCACATCTCATACATTATATGGCCACAACGGTCTCTAAAAATACATTATTTTAGTATTTAAAATGGAGAGCAACACATATTTGACGTTTGAGATTTTTGATAGTTGATATTACAGTTTTCCCGTTTTGGAATCACTGACATTTTTAATATTTTTGGCGTTATTAATATTTTTGATATTTTCAACGTTTGGCAGTTAGACAGTTTCGCCAGTTTCTAGGTTTAAAATATTTTTGTCTTTTTTAATTTATTTTCATTTCATACGTTTTTGTAACATAACTTTTTTTCTAGTTCTTCATAAGATTCACCTGCTATTAATTAGATATTGAACACTTTTCAGTCCCAATCCCTGCCCTAAATTCAATATTGGCAAAATGACGAATAATATCTTTATTCATTTCAAGAAAAAGTCAGTTTATTTATTCGCATTCAATGAATATCTGGTACACCTGGATCATTTTTTGTTCCCTAAAAATTACTGAAACCTATCCCTCTATTCAGTAATAAAATTTTTGCAAAATTTCACATTAATTCTCTATTCATTTAAAGAGTTAAAATCATAATTCTCATATCTTTATTGATTTCGGGTCCTGACAAATAGTGTTTTTTTCTTTAAAAAACTTTCTATTGGAACACAGAATTTTGGCAAAATTATAAAACGCGTTAGTATATAGGATATTTATATATTCTGGAAGATTATATATATATATATATATATATATATATATATATATATTTTTATATCTTGTAAATCACTTTTGAGTTTTTAAAAAAAATTATTTATTGAAATATAAAAATTAAAACTTTGAATAAAACATTAAATTGAAAATTAAAATTAACTAACTAAATGGTACAAGTATACTAACGATAAATGACGACCGTGGGACCGCGTCGCTCTGATTTATAACATTAAGAAAGCTGACTAATCAAAAGAACGGTCAAGTCGATGCGTTCCCACGTTTACATTATGAAGCAGGAAACTGGTCAGCGAAATATGATACTTCGTATCATACACGTGCATGATATTTACGCCTAACAGCTCCCCTTTACCAAGAAAAGTTGATGCTGTAACATCAACTTTTGGAATTTACTGGATGCTAGCTAAATAAGCAAAAACAATACAAATATGGAAATGAAATAAAGTTAAAGTGAACATAATGATTAAGTTTAAATAGGTTACATAAAATATGAAAAATATACAAAACATAAAAGTCAAATAAGAATAGAAATGTATCAAAAAGGTTCTCAATTCTATAAGTCTGGATGTTCAGGTTCCTCTTCGATTTGGGGCCTCAGTTTTGGTATCAGCCTGGAGAACGGTTTTGTCAGGGTACTCAGACTCTCTGGATTGGAGCTGTCGTTTTTCGGAGGTCTCTTAACGTGCCTTATGATTTTCAATGAGCTGTATACAACAACAATTGTTACAATGATAATTATTGTAGCATACGTGAACCAGGAAATGTTTTTATTAACAAAGGGTTGGTTAATGAGATCGTCGAGATCCCTTGAATACTGGTCCAGCTTGTGGTTGGCTATGGACAGTTCTTCCATGTTTAAGTCGTCCAGCTTCAGGGGCTTAAGGTCCGGAATTGCAAGTTTCTCAGGATGAGAATTGCAGCAATTGAATAGAATTAAAACTGGATGAGAATTGTCCGAAATTTTCATGAATTTTTGTGGTTCGGCCTGGATTTTTGTGATACCAACAAAAGCACTACATTCCGTTTGTAACCGAATGATAGAATTGTTCGTTAGCACTAAAGTTTTAGCGTCAATTCCTGGACAATTAATGGTCACATGTATGGGTTCCGATATGATTACAATCCACGCATTTGTTTCAAGTTTTTGAACATTGTACCCTTCACTGAAAACGATGGCACTTTTACAAGTTTCGGGGACACTACGAATGTTTTTCAGGAGCTGCGCCTCACAGGGTGCATTTGAGTCTATGGGATACGCGTATAAATCGGAGCACAGTTTTCGGAGTGGAGTCAGCTGTTTGCACGCACTCAAGTCCTTGACTGGTATGTACATAAGAGAATCATCATTTCGCGCTAGATATTTTTGAGTAAAAGAAAGGATGTGATGAAAACCAGTTCTATCATCTAAAATCGGAATAGGGTATAAATGGTAAGCTGTATAAAGCTGTTGCTCTACTAGAGGGATTTTTAAGATGAATACTAGATCTGAGTGAGTTTGAAAAGCTTGTAGTTCAATTACTTCTAAATACTGTGCAACACTTGAAAATCTGACTGGTAACGGTAAATTATTTTTAACAAGGTTTTGAGAAATCTCCTGTAATGCGGCAATCAAATGATCCGGTGTAATAATAGATGAGTGAATAATTTTCAAACGTGCAAAAGTTATTGAATTTAAAATATCGTTAAGGTTATCTTCAAGAAACAAATAACTAGCCATTAGTTTTTCACAAATTTCAAGAAATGATTGTTTGGCTTGAATAGTGGCTATCCGGTCATTTAGTTCATGTATCGTGAGGTTGATTTCGTTAATGTCTTCGTTAAATATTTTCTCGTCTATTTGAAGTTTCTGAATAGTTTCATTAAAGTTTTTAATAATAGTGGTTGTAACGCTCATTTGATTCTTTAAAAGATTTTCGACTTGTAGTTGTCCTTGATTAAGTCTGTTTATGCTGCTAGTATAAAATTCGCCATCGGATGCGTCTAGGTTACCGGTTATTGCTTTAAAGATGGTTCCAGCACCGTCTATTAATCCGCGTTTTGGTCTTTTAGTGACTAGAAATACTTCTGAAAATTTTGTTTTGATGGAGTCGGAGATTTGTGTTAAAAGGCTAATGTGTGTTTGGACGTCCACACGAAAGGCACCTGTATTGTGAAATTTGAAGCCAGGCATAGGATCGACAGTTCGTTCTAAAGTATTGAGGATTCTGTTATTATTTTCAAATAGTTGATTAAGGGTTGTCAAGTTCCGGTGAACTAATAGAGTCCATTTATAGTTTGATACAATTATTCGACTTTCGTCATGGTAGTAGATACCGAGAGTGTTGTTAATCGGTTTGACGTCGTACTGTGAAACTGCTGATCCGAGCAGCAGAAGAAACCTGAAAAGAAAGTTAGTTTTCAGAATATGGTTTCATTCTGTCAAAGTTCACTTTCGTTCGTTGGTTAGTTCTTAGGTTTAGAAGTGTAGCAGAGTTATTGTGAATCTCAATAATTTGGAATGGGCCATTAAATTTGTTCTGGAGTTTGTCTTTTATTTGTGACTCTTTTACGTATACCTTGTCACCGATTTTGTATTCAGGAGGGTTTTTCGAAACGTGTTGGTCAAATCTTTCCTTCGCTTTTTGTTTTTGTAAGTTGGTCTTTTCGCGTGCAATTTTGTAATAGTAAGAAATTCGGTTATTTAGGTCTCGTACGTATTTGCTAATTAGTTCTTTTTGATTATAAAGAGTCTCTGGGGGTCTGCTGGAGGTATGTCCGAAAACGAGTTCGAACGGGGGGAAAGCCATGGGTCTTATTGGTTGAATTGTTATAGGCAATAATAGCATACGGAAGTACGTTTAAGGGGTGTTCGTCGGGATTTTCAGCTTTGTGAATGCGAATCATTTCTAGTAGAGTAGAATGAAATCGTTCCACGGAGCCGTTTGTTTGCGGGTGTCCCACGCTAGAGTAGGTAAGTTTGATGTCATAAAGTTTGCATAGATCTTTTAGTATGGCATTGTCAAATTATCTGCCATAGTCGCAGTGGATACGTAATGGTGTACCGAAATGTTGAAAGTACAACATAATAGTACTAACGACAGATTTGGCGGATTTATCTGCCAAAGCATAGGCTTGTGAGAATTTAGTCAGTTCGTCTCTTATCGTCAAAATGTGATTTCTATTAGGAATTTCTAAGATGTCGATGTTAATTCTTTCAAAGGGTGTTTTAGGTGTCTCAGTTATGACGAGGGGATTATCTAAGTTTTTTCGACAAGCTTTGGTTTGTTGACAGATTACGCAGTTCTTTATGAAGTTCTCAATGTCTTTAGTAAATCCCGGCCAGTTGAACCTCTCTTTGACACGGCGTATGGTTTCGTTGATGCCGCGATGCAAGTTGTTTTTTCCGTTATGATATTGCTCGAGTATTAGTGGAATTTCGTCTTTGTTAGGAGTTTTTGTGATGTTTTGGCAAATCTTCCACTTAATGTCTTTTTCAGAGGAAATAAAGGATAGCATTTCCAGAATTGGAAGATCAAGGTTGTTTTCTACACAATATGTTTTCGATGGGGAGAGAACGTCTTGATTTTTGAAAATAGATGTGAAAAGGACTTCATTTACGATTTCAGGATCGTTGGGAAGCGGGACTATGAAGTATTGTCTCCTGCTAACAGTTTTGCTAGCGAATACGTTGATTTTAAATGTTTCAAAATCAGCGACTTCTTCGAAAATATCTTCGAATATGTCGTGATGGAATTCCTGAAGGTTGGATGATTGGGGAAAGATTAGGATATTTTTATTTGCCTTGTCTAGGAGTTGGCAATTAGAAAATTCGATCTTACTATAGTCAATTAAGGAAAGAGTTTTGTAACGTTCAACAAAAGTTTTGAATTCTTGGGATATCGTTTCGGTAGTTATTTCGTTTTGTTCAGGTTCGGAGGTATTGTCATCGTCTTCGTCATTTAGGGGTAAGATTTTGTGGGGTGTTAGTTTAGTTTTAGCCTGGAATAGTACGCACTCATCAAGGTGGTTGATTTTAATGCGTGATAAGGCGTCGGCGTTTTTGGTTAATTTTACCCGGTTTGTAAATGATCTCGTAGTCATATTCTTCGAGTTTAAGTCTCCATCGGGCTAATCGACTTCCGGGGTCTTTTATCGAGAACAGCCACGTCAACGGGCGGTGATCGGTACAAAGTTGGAACTTTCGGCCATAGATTATCGGTCTCCAGTGCTTCACTGCCCAAACAATAGCCAACAGTTCTCTCTCAATAGTCGAATACCTTGTCTCGGCTTGACAAAGTGTCCTGGAAGCATATCCAATGGGTAAATCTTTACCTATTGGCCCTTGAGATAGTACAGCGCCGATTGCAAAGGCACTGGCGTCAGTGGTTAGTATGAAAGGTTCCTCGAAGTTCGGATAGATCAGTATTGGTGTCGAAGTTAAAGCACGTTTGAGTTCGTTAAAGGACGTGACGCATTCAGCGTTGAAATTAAACGGTTCATCCTTTTTGTAAAAGTTTAGTTAGGGGTTTCGTTATTCTCGCGAAGTTTGGAATAAACCTCCGATAATAACCAGCAAGTCCCAAAAATGACTTAATATCTTTGGGGTTCTGCGGTTGAGGAAAGTTTAAGATACAGTCGACTTTCGACGGGTTGGGTTTTACACCGTCTTTAGTTATTAAGTGTCCCAAATAAGCGACCTCCTTGCGGAGAAACTCGCATTTGTCAGGCTGTATTTTGAGGTTTGCCTTCCTAAGTCTTTTAAAAACGTCAGTTAGTCTTGCTAGGTGTTCGTGAATGGTGGGCGAATAAACGATTATATCGTCCATGTACACCAAACATCTTTCGTTCTGGATTCCTATCAGAATATTGTCCATCACCCTTTGGAATGTTGAAGGGGCATTTTTCAACCCGAAAGGCATGCGAACAAATTCAAAATGACCGTTCTCTACAGTGAATGTCCTTGGACTCAATTTCAATCTGGTGGAAACCAGAAGCTAGATCTAGGGTGGTAAAATACTGGCACTTGCCAAGTTGGTCTAACAGATCGGATATGTTGGGTAACGGATATTTGTCATTTATTGTCAGTTCGTTTAGTTTTCTATAGTCCACGACTACGCGCCATTTCTGTTTCCCGGAGGCGTCGAGTTTTTTCGGGACAACCCATACAGGGGAAGACCAGGGAGAATTTGAGGGACGAATGATGCCCTGTTCTAACATTTTCGAAACTTGGTTACGGACTTTCTCTTTGTGAATTTGGGGATAGCGGTACGATTTAGTGTATATGGGTTTGGCGTTGTTTGTGTCGATGGAATGTTTAATTTCATTCGTGAAACTAAGATGGTCACCTTCTAAGTAGAAAATGTCGGAAAAGTCAAGACAAAGTTGTTGTATTAGTTCGGCCTCTTCCTCGTTAAGGTGTTCGAGTCGGAGTTGATTGTTAATCTCCGTTTGTCTGTCGAAGTTGGGATTAGTTGCAAACGAAATTTCTTCACAGTGATTTACAGAGTAATTTTGAATGGGTTCTAATTTGATAGTGTCGAAATTTACAGTTTTTGGGCAGATATTGTTTCGTCTGTTACTTTCATAAGCGGAATAGTTTTGAAGTTGGTTATAAGAAGTTTTTTGTTAAAGTCAATCACACAATTATAATGTTCTAAAAAGTCAGAACCTAGTAGACCATCGAATTCGATGTTTAAGTTACAGATGTAAACTTTGTGTGGATCGTTAAGATTAAATGGGACTAAGGTCGATTCGTTAATCAGGATTTTTTGATTAGTGATACCTTGTATCACAACGTTTTCTGGGTATCTGTGTCGAAATTGTTTACAAGTGTTTGGTTTAAAAATTGATAAACCGGCACCTGTGTCTATTAACAGTTTGTACGTATTAGTGGCGTCGTTCATGTAGAAAAGGTTCTTAGAATTTACCGAAAGTGAGGGGCTTATAGGAAAGCTTGTTCCGGAAAATTCAGGTTGGGGTTGAAGTCGTCGAGTAAATTCATTGTTTCGAACTGGGTTTGAAGATTGCAGATCTGTGTATCGGGTGGTTTGTCCACTGTAAGTACCTCTTGAAAATTTTGTCGTCGGTCTTCGGGTAATTCAGAAGGGAATTCTGGGTAATTGCTTTCAAAAGTTTCAGTATAGTCATTTTGAGAGTATTCGAAATCTGTATTTTGGGGGTCTGAATAAGAACAATCGTCTTGGTAGTATGAATTTGTATAAGGGTCATCGTTTGTTAAATTGTTTAAAGGGTTGTAGAACTCATCTTGGTTGAAGTGGTGGGTTCTTTGTTGTTGGATTCTGTAAAAATTGGGATTTGGTCGAGATTGATTAGGACTTTGATATTGTCCACTGGCAGAAGGTCGGTTTTGTTGTGCGGGATACCTATTGGGATCAGTATTGGGCCTAGTTTGATTAGCCGATTGATAAGGAGGATTCGGTCTAAATTGTTGCGGGTTGTTATTGTTGAAGTTTTGGTGAGGTTGTTGGTTTTGTTGTTGTTGTCGTTGTCGTGTTAGACATTCGTTATACAAATGCCCGGTGCGTTTGCAAAACGAACACTGTTTTACAAAAGTTTGAGGAGGTGGTCGTCTTTGTGGTTGATGTTGTTGAGGGTTCCGTACATTTGAGAATTTTTGATTTTCCAAGTGACAAAGTTGGAGTTCTCTTTTTATTCGGGAAACCGCGGTAATTATATCGGGAGGGTTACTAGCGCGAATAATTTGGCCTATTTTTGGTTCAAGTCCGGTCAAAAGACTATTTAGAGCCATGGAATCTATAAGACAAATTTGCGCGTCTTTTTCTTTGGTTGTTAGATTCTGTTTGTTAACAGCCGCGTGCCTTTTTGCCTCGTGGCTTTGTAGTCTCGCTGAGAAAGTTAGTGGGGATTCAGTTGGTAGTTGTCGCATTCTTTGTAAATCCTGAATTAAAGCGGACAAGTCGCGTGAGTCACCGAAATGGTTTTCTAACAGTGTTTTTATTTCATCCCAAGTCGACGCATTTCTTGAATTAACAAGCTCGGCTGCACGGCCTCTTAGCTTGTTTTTAATGTGCAAAACTAAAAGAGTTATTTGATATGCGACAGCCATATTTTGTGCTGTCGAACAGGAGCTGATGAAAGTATTTAAGAAAATTGGATTGCCGTCGCATTCAGGGATGATAGCGAAAATTTCCGCAAGTTTGTAAGGTTCTACCGTACCTTGGCGTGTTTCAACCATATTTAAAAATATTATGAAATAGTTTATAAAAACAAATATATCAAATTAAATATTAAAAGGAAAAAATCAGTGTATGGGTATTTTTGTAGGTAAATTTGTTACAGCAATTAATAAACAGGTCAATATAAATGTAATAAAATGAAGGTAAAGATAAATGCAATAAAGTAAATGAGGTATATTTGCAGTATTAGAAACAACTAAAATAATATCGAACACAAAAGCACAGAAGGCCTCTATGTGTTTAAGTATATGTTTCAAGAATTGTTTTTAAAATAATAGAGATGAATGTAGGTGAATATTAAGTGATAGCACTGTATGTTCAAGATACATAAAACTCGTATCGAATAAATCAATAAAATAATAAAAATCAATAACGTGATGATTGTAATAGTACATACGTTAATACTCCTGGCATGAGACTGTTCTGGAGAAGCTGAGGACTGGTTAGCTGTAAGGTTGCGTGTTCCGGGTTCTCGCTGCTACAGTTGTTGTCTCGGTCTGGAAGTTCTTGTCCACAAGGATTTGGAAATCGACACAACTAGTGAGTGTACACGTGTTCTAGCTGTGTTGGACAATCCTACTGACTGCGCCAATTTTATATCTTGTAAATCACTTTTGAGTTTTTTAAAAAAATTATTTATTGAAATATAAAAATTAAAACTTTGAATAAAACATTAAATTAACAATTAAAATTAACTAACTAAATGGTACAAGTATACTAACGATAAATGACGACCGTGGGACCGCGTCGCTCTGATTTATAACATTAAGAAAGCTGACTAATCAAAAGAACGGTCAAGTCGATGCGTTCCCACGTTTACATTATGAAGCAGGAAACTGGTCAGCGAAATATGATACTTCGTATCATACACGTGCATGATATTTACGCCTAACATATATATATATATATATATATATATATATATATATATATATATCAACATTTTCGCCCGTATTACTTTCTATTTCGAAGAAATTGAATTCTGCTTAAAACAATTGAATATTTCAACTTTTCCACTATTCTCTGTGGAAAATATATGTATTTGCTGCCAAAATAATATTAATGTGTCAAGACTTATAGTAGCTAAACTATAACACACCATCTAGCTATTACACACATATATACACATATAAACATGTATATGTGTATATATAGGTAAACTATGGTTAAGCGGTGAATTGCACTCAAAATTAATAATTTTTTATTTGTCGATTTTTTTATTTCTCCTATTTTTGTTTTATTTTTTATTCTTTCTAAACCTTCCTTGATCTATAACGAATGAAACAAATAAAAAATCGGTCAAACCGTTTTTGAGTTTTAGCGAGACAAACAAACAGCAATTGAATTTTATATATAAGAAAGAAGATCTGAAAGAGGGAATGATCTGTTATTTGCTTTTAAACTTTCAAGCATATGAAGGCTTGTGATAGACCTGGCAAATGTTAAAAAAATGAATTTTTCCAAATAATTGGATCGCAAAATTATGGTGCTGAATCTATAACACCGATTTTAATGAAATTTTGTATGTGATCTGACTCTATAATGTCTATTTTATTATAATAATATAGTTTTTCTTACCAAAATATGATGGTCTAGGCCAGTTTAGAGGCAATATAAATTATTGCAATTTTTTTAATATTATTTTTTCTAGTTTTTTCACTTTTGCTAAGTTGCAAACAATTTTCATTATTTTCAACACTTCTAAAAAATGTATCCTGTGTAAAATTTCATTAAAAAACATTTTTTCCTCACTTTTTGCTGAAATGATTACTTTCAAAGATTGAATCGAAAATTTTAGAAACAAAAGTATTTGTTTATTTTTTTAAAACCACAAATGTTCCGACACTGTTGGGAGTACGCATGTAGTTATTATTGTTATTTAAGGTTGTTCTGAACACATTTCTCCAAAAATTAGTGTGGCCCCTCTCAACAGCAGTTATTTTAAAGCTGTGCTCGATTATGTCTGTCTTTTCGTCGCGCTCAGTAACATGTGATTATGTGGTCAATTCGTAACTTAATTTCACCTTTGTCATTATAATTACATCATTAAACGATAATCACCATTGTTTAAAATGCAATCAATTTGTCGTAGTCTCATTACATCAATCATTGGCAAACAAAAGCCGGGCGCTGTGGATGTTTGTATTTCTTTTGATCAATTCTTCGCGTCTCTGTTCAAATAACTTAAAACCCTTCGAGTTCCTTTTGACATTTTAATACCAGAATTAATCGACTATCAATCTCTTAGCACGTTGGCAGTCCGCCTCACTTTCTGGCATTTCTTGTTGTTGATACAACTACTTCGAAGAACTTGTTCTCCAAACGAAACGATAAATCACGCAGTGTCAAGAACCACCACGAAGTTGGTAGTCAGTTCGGAGTGAAGTTAGCCGGTATGGAGTACGTGCAGACCATTAACCACTTCATTTTATCAATTCCATCGGTTTCAGCATCGCCATCCGTCACTGTTCAGTGTCAGCTTTTGTTTTTTACCTTCGCTTGTGTGCTGTTACAGAACAGTTCGGTCATTAATATTGGATGTGATTTCTATACTTCAGTTTCATATTTATGTAATATTTTTGAATAAATAATAACGTCTGTATGAAGCTATGAAGTAAAAAGGGAAGTTTTATGATAAATCTGTTATTCCTATGCCAACTTCAGAAATCTTAATAATGGATAGGTCTGAAGATATCGACACAATTATTATAAAAATTAAAACTAATTTCACAAGACGCGTCCCAGTCTTTATAGTAATGTTATAACATTCGAAAAAAGTTTATACTTATACAACGAAAGCCCAATTTCTTCTATTATGAACTTGAAAGAAATATAAAAATTCTTTAATATTAAACACTTCGAAGTAGAACTAAAGAGTCTAAAATAAATAACAAACAATAAATATCACATTCACTGGTACTAAGTACCTACACATGAAATAAATAATTTAAACATTAATTTAGTCAATTGCGAGTTGGACTCGCATACTAAGGGTTGATATCACCTTTCAGATTTGATACAATTTAGGTGAATCAAAGATATATTTTTTCTAATATTCCAATTTCAGACAAGCAGGGAATGAGTGGATTTTATATTTAACCGACTTCCAAAAAGGAGGAGGTTATCAATTCGTCACGTTTTTTTTTGTATGTATGTTACCTGATTTCTTCTCCTGTGGTGAACCATTTTGGATGAATATGGTCTTGTTTAATAGAGTATATATCCGGATTGGTGAAACTTCAAATCTTGGAAAAGAATTCTATTCGTAAAGCCATGAAATTTTTGAATGAACACATGCGTGCATGGAAATCGACCAATATCCCTAACATATTGGTCGATTTTTCGAAAACTCCTTATGGATGTGTATAGTTTTTTAATGTGTAATCTATTAAGGAAGATACCTAGGTGATCTCATATACTTTTTTGCGACGTGCAACTTGCAATTTTGCAGAAAGTCGCCGAAAATTCCAAAATTCTTATCAAAAATTTCATCGAAATGACATAAGGGACAATTTCTCATAAATATTTTAACTCCAAGGCAATAGTGTGGGAATTTTAAGCACTGGAAGTTTTAATTGCGAATTTGAAAATTTTCTTTGTCCATCTCAAGCATATAGGTAGTAAAGCATAGTATTTTTGGTTCCTTAAATCAATGAATACCAAGCTCGATTTGTTTGTATACCAGGCAAATAGCTATTTAAATGCAAATTTTTCCATTTTGCGAAGACGGTGTTTTTGGTTGTCACATTCTCCCGGCCTAATAGAAAATTCAGTGACATGTCAAACTCTAACATGCTAATTGGTGCGTTTATACACAGGGAGTTTAGTTATAGCAAACAAAATCACAAAGTAAAGTGATAGAAGGACTTGCATTTATATGATGACTGAAATATAGGACGAGGAATGGTTGGAATATAGGGCGGAGTGGACATTTGTTTGTATAAATATGTTGAAAAAAATGTGTAATTAAAATTATATAGGGTAATTAAAAAACTGTTATATGATGTGGACGTAAATAAATCATATACAGGATGGTTGAAATATATGTTGGAGTTAAATTGTATTTATACAGTGTGATTAAAAAATATTTATTTTATATCCCGGGACAAGTTGCATAAAGTGTGGAGAGGAATTAATGTTACATCGGGCAATAATATAAAATGTTAAAAATGAAATAATTTATGGGGTAGCCCACAAGGAGTTATATACTATGGTTGAAATATAGGACGAATTTGACTCCGTAAATATGGGATGGATTCTACTTTTCCTATAGTTTACAGAATGTACAGGATGGTTGGTACATAGGGCGGAGTGGAATTATCTATAGTTGTACAGAGTAGGTTGGAGTAGAATTATCTAGTTATACAGGGTTGTCAAAAAAAGTGGAAAAAAGGTTACATGGCGTGATCCATAAGGCATAAATATATTTTAAAGTCAACGCGTATTAGTTGGTAAACATTTACCTGTTAATTTAAATGAAAATGTATCAATGTGTAATGTTGTGGCTTTAGATGTCACCTGATTATAAATACATAATAAAAAATAAAGAATGAAAACTACCTGAGTTCAGAAAAACTAAAAAGTTGAAAATAAAACATTTAAAAAATATATATAACCGACTTCCACCTATAACTAACAGCTAAAAATAATTATAACAAAATACAACTCTAGCAAATTAATAACACATTCAATGTTGTTAGGTACCTACTCAGGAAGTAAAAAATGTAAACATTAAAAGGAGCTCATTCTGTACAAATTAATTACCTACCAATATAATATATTTTTGAAGTCGGTGCCAAGCAACTATCAAGTTTGATGAAGTGGTAGATAATTACGCAATGAAGGATTTTACATTTGTTTGGCACCGACTTCAAAAATATACTAGATTGGTAGGTAATTAATTTGTACAGAATCAATGTTTACATTTTTTACTTCTTGGGTAGGTATCTAACAACATTAAATGTGTTATTTATTTGCTAGAGTTGTATTTTGTTATAATTATTTTTAGCTTTTTAGTTATAGGTGGAAGTCGGTTATATATTTTTTAATGTTTTATTTTACCTTCATGTCTTAAACTAAGCGTTTTAAATTTATAAAAAATATACCCTTTTATTTCTCACATAGAACCTTTCTGTTTTATCTGCTAAATGATTCGCTTAATTTTTATAAAAATGAATATTTGATTTTCTAATTGGACAACACAATTAAGATTAGGATTTTTGCTTTATTTGACCAATAAAGTTTCATTGAAGCCCTATATCATCTATTATATAACATGACACGTTAAAAAAAGTTAATCTATTTTTTGCATTAAATTCTAAAATTTATTATTATGTACTTCTACTTATTTTTCCTATAAAACTCAAGAGAGGCCATATGCGAATATTTTTTTTCAAAATTTTAAGTGTTATAGTTTCAGAAATAAAGGAGAGGGATGTTAAAAATTTATCACAGCTGCTCTTTCCGTGAGTTTTCGCTATGAAATGTCATTCAGCTTCCACGCCAAATTCTGTTCGTCAATATGGCAAACGATTGTATCCCTCCTCTGAAAACCCGTCTTGAATTTTGCAAATTTGACTGCGGATTCGTAATCAGCACCCAAAACCCCCCAAATATCAAGTTAAAAATTCAGTGACCGAATAGGTTTTAAGACGACAATTGTATCCCAGATTTTGGACGATTTCATAGAAATGGACCAGCTTGAATCCAAAAACCCTCAAATACCAAGTTATAAATTCAGCTTTTACAAGGCGTCCCTCAGCTACAACTTGAGCTAAAAAATGACCCAATTCTCCTGATTCGGGCCGTCATATTGACTCCTTTCCTTCATCTTAAGTACATCCATTTAAATGAATCTTCTAAAAATGTAAACCCGCGATGTAAATGTGTTCTTATAGAAGGATAAAGCCAGGAAAATATATTTGTGAAAATATAGTTAATAAGATATACACTATATTTCCCATTTAGATAGTTTTTAGATTTAGAAAGGTTAAAGGAGATAAACAGACATTTTTAGCAATCTATTCTGACAAATCTGAACTGGAAGTTAAAGAAATATTCTAAAGAATATCCAAGAATCCTTAAGAAGATGCACTACAATTTAAATGTTAATGATATCTGATTTAAATTCTTCATTTCTTTTCTGAAACTTCAGGTAATATTACTGATTTAAAAGTAAGACGGATCGGTGCTGAGTAAAACATCCAAACTTTTATTACAAACGGAGAACAGTTTAATCGGTTTTCGAGTTTTATGATAATCAGACTAAACTGAACCAACTAAAAAAGAATTTTGGAAGTACACAAACAACTCTTGAAAAAAGTTTACTTGATATGGGAAACTATTAAACTTAGGGTATGTTGTAATAGAAAATACAGAAAGTAATAATAATTTACTGTTACTGTTAGAACGAAGAATGACCTTATTAACAGCATAAGATATTAGCACTCAAGTAGTTCCAAAACTATTTGAAATTTGCAAAAGTGGAGTAGAGCAGTTCGAATAATTGATTGGAATACTGATTGTCTCTATCAAATTTTTTTTCTTAATTTTTTCTTAACAGATGATATAATAAAATGCAACTCTTACAAAATAGTCAATCAATCTTCCTGTGTATAAATCCCGGTAAAACCACCAAGATGCCAATTTTTGTTTGTTTTTATTCTAACAATCTAATAAGATGAGGTTACGTATTCCGTTTCTTCAGATCAGTAAGGTGTTCTTCTAAACCAAGGTGAAATTTTAAAGACAAAATATTATATTAACCTCGTTTAAATATGGTTAATATGGTACGTTAAGTTTTATGGAAGATTTAGAGTTCTTTGCTTTCGCAGCCACAGCAAGTCATACAAGGTTAACCCCGAGTGTACCCGACCTGACACATATAGTGCTTATTTGAAATGTCACTAACTATAATTATACACTAGGTAGATTGCTTTTTCGTTTACAACAGTAAAATATTTCAGTTTAAACAAGGTCGAACTTGCTGGCCAGATTAAACTTGCAGTGCTCGATCAAATAAGGTAACTCCTTGTATTTTTTTCTAAGTTCACTTTAGGGAATGGTTCTTCGGCCATTCGTCTCATGTGGCTTGTAAATCTCCTTACCGCCCTTGTAATGCATTTTAGTTCGACGGGTGTGTCACATGGATCTTCTTTCTGTTGGTGTAAATTCTGGGATATAAGTTCATAGGAAGAAATTTTTTGAAGCAAATATTTGTATTATGCCTACAGATGAGTATTTTGGTAGACTTGTTCAGTTATACCGGATTGAAATCATATAATAGAGACAGAATCTGGAAATTCGATTTAATAATATGATATTTAAAATGACAAAACGTGGCATTCACTTTTGCCTAGTTAAATTAAAAATTTTGCTAGCAAATATCATTCGATATTTATTGTTGTATTTCATTATTTTAACTTGACTTGTATTACCTTTTTGTGAAAACTTTTGTGGCAATTGAATGCATATAATCAGGTTAGTTGTTATTAATGAAGACGTGAGGTTTGCGGTTGCTAATTTGAAGTGCTCACCAATTATCACCACAAATAAGACATCGAAAATATTGAACATTACAAGGAAAAGTGTATCGAGATAAATCGAGAGTGAGTAGGTAATTTTTTAGGTCGAGTACGTCTGGGACTACAATTAGTCCGAACAAAAAGGAAGTAATTCTAAGTAAATACTATTTAGAAGGCATGTTAATAGAAATATAAACACAATTTTATTTCATTGAAAATCATTGTACACAGCACCATATTATCGTAGTACATTTTAGATAGAACAACACTCAAGCAAATGTTTTATCTATCTTTCTAGTAATTTATTCTAAATGCTAATTGCATTCTTCGATCACTACACAATTTATATCTTAAGTTCAACAAGTTTCATACTAAATAAGCCATTTACAAACACCTTGTACATTCAATTTCACATCATTATCGCATTTCCATGTACGCTACCATAGTCTTAGACCTACGTATACGTTGTCCACCTCTCGACAACGACCCACTCAGTTCACGGTTACATCTCTTTCGAATTCCTCTTGACAGATACCATCAGACCATCACAAGAGGGAACATGTCTCTCGAAATGGTATTGTCTACATTGTATTTACTAAATAATCTATTTTAAAAGTGGATGGTTTACGGAGTACGTGGGCGAAGAAAACAATAGCAGCATTTATAAAGATCAACTGCAACGACTACAAATGGATACAAAATATGTCGTGAGGAGAGTTCCAGAACGGGACTTAATGTTCGGTTTTTCAATAATAATGAGTCGAGAAGGTGAGGAACTGACAAGATTAACCCGATTCTCTAGGGTAATATTATTCCCGAACATAATTTTATAATAAAGGTGTATGCTTGGTTGTCTGTTTAACAGTTTAATAAATTCAGAATTAAACTTTCATGATTTTGTATTATATTCCATGCCTAATCATTTTTTTATCGACTTCAAAAAATGATGAGCTTCTCAGTTCGTCTGTTTTCTTAATTTAACATGTAAACTAAATTGAACAAGTTAAACAGAAAAGCGAAATATCATGTTATGTTAAATTACAATACAAGGCCTCTACAAAAAAATTGAAAGTTTAATTGTTGCTATTCTAAGAAACATGCAAACGAGTACATCCAGACTAAAAAAGTGAAGAGGAAAAATATTTTAGAAACCTGTATGAGGACAGTAATGATGAAGAAATCAACTACAAGAGACAGTGAAGGTAAGCTCAGAAACACCAATACTCAAGGATGATGAAAATAAACTGAAAACGAAATATTAAAAATTCGAAAAGTCCTAGGAGTAGATGAAATTTCCACTCAACTGATAAAATATAGAGGTGAACAATTGACAAGGAAATTAACAACACTAGTCAACAAAATAAGAGCTCATTCAACCATACCAGCAGACAATGCACCTATCCCGAAGTAACTCTCTTCCATTCCGAAAGCACAGCAAATGGAAAAAGCTATCGAATTTGTTTGCTCTGCTTTTGTCTGTTTTACCGACCTTGCAAAAGCACTTGACAGGGCAAAACTGCCTAACATATTGGAAATACTGAAAACAACCTTCAACAATAACCTAAATACAGGTAACACAACAAGACTAACAGTAGATGTTATGTTTGTTTAAGATTGTCATGGATGAAATTATTTATCAAAAATGAAAAAGTAATATAGGCTGATGCAGATGACGCAGTAATGATGGCAGAAACGGAAAACGACCTACACAAAGGTAAGCCCCTTATTTTACCAGACCAGTTAACAATACAACCTGTCAATCACTATTGATAAAACAAATCGCATGACTTGTCCAAGGAAACAGTAAGATGTAAAATCGTAGTAGATAATGAACTCATCAAACAGGTGATGAGCTTCACAAGTTAACAAAGCGTCTCTAATATTAGGCTGCCTAAGAGACACCATTCGGAGAAATATATGCACATCGATAATAATATTCAGATATATCAAACCTGCGTAAGACCAGTACTAACTTAGGGTATAGATACCCGAGCTGATACAAATAAAATCAAAAGCATCTTAAGGACAAAGGTCGCGAAAGTCGGAAAACGAGCAACATGACGATCGTTATGAGGACCACCCAAAAAACATTTGGAGTACTTTGTCTCAAGAAGGTAAACTAAATTACAAACCTCGAGGTTTTCTAAAAGAATAATATTAACAAGTATTCTATTCTATACTATGATAAATTTTATACAAAATGTGATGACATTAAATGAAAATGAACGTTAACTAACCGACTATAAACAAAGAAGATTCTTAATTTGCCAGTAGATACAGTGTGTTTACTTAAGTTGGAATTTCATGGAAACAGTTTTTAACTTTTATGTTTAACTTGACATAACTCTGCTCATACCAAAATTTACGAATCGAATGCTGAAGGTAGTGAAAGTGTTAAATATATTTTTTGCGTCATCTTGGTCTTTAAAGTATTTCTCCCAGAGAGAAAGACAAATGATTGAACAAGTGTTTGTAGGTGGGCGAGTTTTGTAACCTAATTCGTTGAGGTTTTGGAGGGTAAATTGTGCGACGTGTAGTCAAGCGTTGTCAGGGTAAAGAGTCAGAGTTGTTTTGTTGCCTAATGACGGGCACATATGCTACAAATTCGGGTGCATTTCGTCGATTGGTTGGCAGCACTTATCCGAAGCAAGTGTTTCGCCCGAATTCAGGAAGCTATGTTGTACGAGACCCGTTGATCATTTCCTTCTTTTGGAGCATTGCTAACTTCCGGAGATCTGGAGAGAATGGTCCCTCCCCCAAACACTGGGAACGTCGCTGGTTGTCGCACAGCACCCACTTTTCGTTGTACGTCACCATCAGATTCAGTACAGGATCGTTTTGGTTGCGCAAAATGAGCAAAGCTGTCACCACAAAATGATGTTTTTTTTTTAATTGTGTTCAATTCTTGTCTTTCCAATTTTTTTCAGATTATTAGAAATCGTTGCTGTTGCACCATCTCTCGCCGAGCTCCAGAAGAGTTGTGCGTGTATTGACTTCGATTAGTTGGTTGTTGTCATCTTTTGAGGGCTTGAACCATCATTGTCTTGTACGCTCGTTAGTGGAACCTGGGCCTAACGCATCGTTGATCTCTCAAGTTTGATAATTGCTTTTGGAACTATGTGTTGATGATGTAGATGGAAATATATGTTATGTGATGCGTCCTTTATTTAAACTATCGTCTTCTGTTCTAGTTCTAGTCTTAGTTCTACTCATGGGACGACTCTGGTTAAGACGATTCACTAGTATAAGCATATTCAATAGTAATAAATATCTAATTTATTTTAGATTTTCTTGGGAATAATACCACATCAGAGTTCAAACTTGTGTATATTTTAAAACCAAACGTTTCAAAATCATGTCGGATTTCGTTTTCAATGGATATAAATTTATATAAATATCTAATGTAACATATACTTTCCTACTGGTTAAAAGTTACCAAAATTTTATTGTGTTATGAGAATCTCCAGAACATGACTAATAATTATTTAAACAAAACAACTTTTTGAATTCCCTTTCGTACAAAATCAGATGACAATAATTTATATTTATATTTTGTTTTATAATCCAAAATATCGTATATGGTGTGATAGTTTCATAAAAGGTTGTCAACAGTCACCACGGGTACATTGATTCTGAAGTTACCTTATTACCAGAATTGTATGTGTTTACATAAGTCCTAGTCTCCTAACCACGTCCGCGTCCGAAGGAAACTAATCAATCTTGAAAAATGTTTATCTATCACCCTTTATAAATTACGTTGGAATAAAAACAAGATTGAAAATTTATTAAGTGATAATCATCAAAATATTTCTTTATAACACATCGTTAATTAACTGATAACTGCTGTTTACGAGAGTGCCCTAATTCATCAAGAAGGGTATCCACTTTCGTTCACCCAAATAACTGTTACTTAACCTAAATATATTGAAACAAAGTTCATCGAAGCTTACTGAATCAACATGTTTGACAGGTTTTATGTTAATCCTTAACTGTACAATGTCAGTAATCTTAAGCAATTCCATGTTTTTCAGCTAAAATCCCGATTAAGCCATTACAAGGCTTGTCAACGCTTATCAATAGACATCATCGGATACACTAACCTTAATGAGTAATTAAAATTTTTTGATAAGTCAGTTTTAAGCGATTTTCTACTTAAAACATGTCACCCGAAACGAAACATGTCAGATATTAGGTTCGTTGTTATTTCCTACTGACGTTTCAATCTCTACGACCTTATTTTTTATACCAACGATTTGCATAATCTGGATGATCTCTGAACAATTACACTTTGATGAAACGAGTTTATTGTGTTGAAAACTTTTGAAATGACGTGAAGAAGTTGATGGGAAAGTGAGACATTTGATTAGCATGTCAGCAGGATTTATAATTTAAATTAAAAAATGATTCACTTAAGAGGTTTTTCTGAACAATGCCTTAAGAGATAAAGATTAAAAAATTCTTAGTCTGATTAAATAGGGGTAAAAAATACTTCAGTTAGAAAAGAATGGAAAAATTATATGAAAATAAGTTTATTGTAATAGGAAAGAAATCATTTTCTTCTACTTCTGCTTCTAACTTTTTGAACGACAATAAAGTTCCTTGCTATGTCAAAAACATTCTATAGATTATTTTTATATTATTCAATCTCTCATGGTCTCTCCCGTTTTAAATATTTATATTTGAGTGTGCCAAAAAATCTACAATTCTTTTTCTTACTTCATAGAACTTGAAATATTTCCATTTAAAAAACACTGAAATGAGGAGTTTTTTTTATTTACTCCTGCAAGCTATGAAGAAATATTTTGTTCACAAAATTAATCAAAAAACACATTTTAGATACAAAATTTCATTGTGTAAAATTTCTATTATAACTATTGCACTTTCTGCAGAGTCATAAAATAGTTTCTAAAAATTTGATTGATAGCTCACTTGATAAAATTTAAAAATTAGAAAAATAATCCATAACTATAAATATTGAAAATGTGAAAAAATCGTTCAAGACTTTTTTTCGGAACCTCAAATGGACAAAATAGGTATTCAACTTTTTGTTTTATCTCGTAGAAAGTAATATTGATGGTAGATGACGATGACTCAATGATATGTTTTATCCGAAACGAAATGCCCACTATGGCTCCGTCATTAATTTTGTGACGACAAAAAATTCTGCATAGGTTGCAAGAGTAAATAATGTAAGAAAATCCTATTTTTGGGTTATTTATTTGGAAACATTTTAGGTTATATGCTGGACCCTTTAAAAATTAAATTATGGGCTTCCCTTTTTAATCTCTATCAGTATTAAATTCTGGATACCATCTACAGTTGGAGTAACTGTCAGGACAAATTGAATGAACCCAAATTCGACTGGGTTGTATTATCTTATTATTAAGTCCACGTTCCCCTGACCTTAACCAACTCGACTATTTTTTGTGGGGTCAGCTTAAAACAAAGGTTTATAAAATTCTAATTGAGACCATTCAGCAAGTACGGGCGGAAATTGAAACCGCGTGCATGGATATAAGGCAAACACCTACAACTTTCCAAGAAGTTCGCAAATCATTGAAGCGTCGAGTTAGATTATGCATCGAAATGCAATGTGGTCCTTTCTAGCAGTTTTTGTAATTTAACGTATTATTACCAATTTTAATCCCATTATTTTTTATTTCATAGTTAGCTATTTTTTGAATCAGTAATTAGTTCATTAATTAGTAAGGATAACTCCAAATTTAAATAGTCTTAGTTTGTGTCATATATTATTTATTAAATGCAATTGATTTAAGTAACTCAATTTACTACAAAAATGTTGAAAATATAGATTTCGACAAAGATAAATTTTACACGTAAAATTGTGATTTTATAAATTTGTAGAGATAATTGTGAAAAAATTGAAATAAAGGAAATTACGGCCCGAAAACCCCCTTCGCCAACCAATGGGACGCTTATTTGCATGTCGAAAACGGAGTAGCACATGTTATTTAACGTGAAAAAGTATATAAAACTGAAACATTTTTTTCTATTTATTTTCGGACATTCTGTCAATGACAGAAGAAAAGAGTTTTGTTTGAGCCCTTTTAAGCGCATAAAACTTCCTAAGAGTGCATTTAAGGGCACATGTTAATAGAGACCTTTTGACTTATTTTAATGAGTTCTATACACAAGTAATTTCGAAAAGATTGTTGAGGAGGTCTTGAATTATTTTGTCTATTCATTAGGTTTTCTCTCCTCTAAATTTTTTCCTGTAACAGATAAGTATTTAAAAAATTGTATATGTAGAACAAAGTGTAGTAAGGCAATTTCGTAAAATTGACAAACAACAAATTCAAAATCAAAGCGAAAATTTTTTAGAAAAAAAAACCTCGAAAACAACACTAAACGATTGACAACGACTCCAGACTCGGAGTTGAAACGTCTCCATACACAGATAAGTATTACACAATATACAATACATTACTTATATACAGGAATACTGGTTGATCATTTTATAGACATCTCTTTCTCTCAGAAAAACTGTGAGGAAGAATCTCTGTACAGACAACCAGTAATCCGGGCAATTTTACGAAATTGCCTTACTACACTTTGTTCTACATATACAATTTTTTAAATACTTATCTGTTACAGGAAAAAATTTAGAGGAGAGAAAACCTAATGAATAGACAAAATAGTTCTATACACAGCAGAAGTTTGGAACACTATTTTAGAAACACCGTGTATATTTTAACACATGATTTACTATTTATTTCATTTCACAAAAAAACAATAGATTTCGTGAATATATAATGGGTGTCCTGATATTACGTTAATAGAATAGAGTCTGGTAATAAGGTGTTTTTAGATGGAATCAAAACAACTAACGAACCAAAATTCGCCGATGGCAGAGTCCTTTAAGACCAAAAAGAATCTGGGATGTAAGTTATCCACATAACCGGCTCTTTACTACAGGCAACACTATAACTTTCTAGTTTCTCAAGTGCACTCAATGAATGAAATCTTTCGCGGGCAGAGCATGCATAGAATCTATAAAATCTTAAATAACCACAAATCTGTAAATTATTACGCACAGTGTAATTGATAACAATATAGATTCTTCCGGTATTTAAGGTTAACTATTAACTTTACATTTTATAATTAGAGCAAATTTTAATATTTTTTATGATCTATGCAATTTTTAAGCTTTTCATATTTGAGAAAATTTTACCTGATCTAGTATAAATCTTAACTAATAGTTTGTAGTTACTATTTTAAAGTCCCATGACATATTATTTCGTAAATTTGTCTACTATAAGTTCCTATTTGCTAAAAACAGTAACTCGAACACCTTGTCGGTTATTTCGTGTCCTGAGAACCAGCTCCCCAGGACTAATAAATTTATCTTACTTAAGCCCTGTAGAACTACGATCTTTATCTTACTTTAAGCTGCCAGGACTAGGGAATTTTATCCTACTTTTAAATTTTAATTAGTTTTCATTGTCTTATTGGAATATTTGAAATATACAGACTTTCCAATAATTGTAGTGTTATTCACAAGGAATTCTAAAAATTCAAACTAGAGATGCCAAAACTATCATTCAGAAAACTTATTACTTATTTATAATTTTTAAGAATAATTACAGTAGGTATGAAGACCCAAAAATCCCAGGAAACACAATCTCCTATATGTACCTTGGAGTTTTCCTGTTTATAAAGATCTGACATTTGAAAAATATTCATAACCCTATGCACAATTCTGTTACGAAGTCAAATTATTTGTTCTCTTTCCTTAAAAAACGGTATTAGTTATAGAGATGTATTTCAAAGTTGTTTTTATACACTTTTTATGTGTTTTAAGTTATAAAACATGTCACAATTTTGTAATAAGATTTAATATAATTATTTATTGTAACTTCCTAAGGAAATTGTGTTGCACATTTAAGATGCTTTAAACTCTGTATGTGTTCTAAAATAATTAGCTGCTTCATTATACTATTTAATGAGAACCCTCGTAATGACGTAGCAGTTAATTATTATAATTAGAAGTAGGTGTCAATTAAGGTAAAAAATATATAGCATTCAATATTAAATTTTTATTGAAATATGTTGCAACAGACTATAAAGTAACATTTTTAATACTATACTGAAAGTTTAAACTACATAATGATATAGATTTTCTCACCTTTTACAGCTATTACAGTCAAATATATTGTGGTGAAAAGCATTTTCTATCCTTGCATTTTATCTTACAGATAATTTATTTATATTATACAGTCCCATTCATACATTTATGCAAGATTTTGCGTTTGGATACCAGTCAACTTTTCAATACTCAGTGCTCTAGATATGGAACATACTTCTCACTGTAACAATGTGGCTTTTCCTAAAATAAAGATGTATTTGATATCTAAAGGTTAGGATCTAAAATATGAATAAATACATCCTACTATTTACATTTAATCTTATTAAGTGCAACATAGTTTTATTCAAAAATAAATTATTTGTTGACAACTTGCGCTGTAATCCATAACCTAACAAACCCCACAAAACCAAACCACAGATCATGCAATAGACTCAATAGACCAAACAAAATTGTAAAATGTCAAAATTTGATATATAAAGGAGGGAAAGAAACGAGTGCACCCGAGGATCTAGAAAGTTATAATGTTGCCTCTTTACTACTAGAGTAATGAAACTTAAATGGGCGCTATGCCAGCTAGATGCTATTTAACACCTTTACACTAATAATTTTAGGATTGCCATCTATTAGGTGCCCTAGCAAAATTTTTTCTTGAATGATTATAGGTAAACTGAATGTCCGTTGTGCCTGAGTCAAAAAAACCATTTATAAAAAAAATTAGGAAATGAAGATTTTAGAAACGAATTCAAAATATTTAATTTGAATTAATAATCAAACGGTTAAATGGAAGGAGAAGTTAAGATTGAATGAAGAAAAACCCCAAGTAAAATATTTATTTAAAAGGCAGACATAATTAGGAAAATCCTAAAAATATGGGCGAAATCAATTCTTTAGGAGACAATTCATGCAAATTTATGCCATTTAGAAAAATTGTACTAAATTATTTCCATTAAATCATTGGTATCCAGCGTAACGTAAATAATTTGATGACCCTCTAATTTAAATATTATGAATCACAGCGTAAATACAAATCTTTTTAAGATCCTACACAAGTTCCTAGATTTATACATTATTTCAAAGCCAGCTTGATTTAAAGCTATTCTTCAATAATCTCTTGTGATTAACCACCTTCGCCCATACCCATTCCTACAAACCTTTATTTGGTTGCGGCAAGAGCAATTCAAATGCCAACCGAACGAATATGAACGAGTATAAAAAACTGATACAATAAAATAATTGTTACACCAAGAAGAAATTTAAGTACGTAATGTAAGTGAAGGCGAATGCACCAATCTTATGTTTAATTTGACAGCTGCCACGTTACAATGGTTTTACAGGTAAACGGTTTAGAAGGAATCTCGTTGTGATGCCGGCACCTCCTACCTAAAAGGTATAAGAGGATTATGAAAAGGCGTCGTACCACACATTCGATTTTCTATTCGTAAACGCGTCCTTTCACAGTTGCCGGCCTCCTTTGCCTTCTTTCATTAAGTAAATATGTTTATACAAAGAGGTATTCATCTAGAAAATGAATTTTTGTAGCTTTGTGAAGAGATTGACGAAAAATAAATATCTCGAGGATATCAAATAGGGTGAGTTTTCACTAAGAGTTGTAGTAATGAATGTAAAAATATCAGAATTATTAGTTAGTTAATTGTATCAATATTAAAAGTTTAGACATAAGAAACAGACATGAACGACATTTTTCAAAAAAATGTTTATTCTAGAATCATAGAATTTTCCTTATTCGATCAAGGACCTCCTGAAAAATTACTTGTAAAATACTCTGTTTACATCTGTTAGGCTACCATTGTAAAATAATCATGTGCAAATGAGTATTTATTAACTTTTTTTGTCAGTTGCACACAAATAAAATGTATTGCTTCAATTTTTTCCGGAAAACAATGGTGATTGTCTTTAACATTAAGCTGCCAATATTAATGTCAGGGAAAAAAAGACATCGCAACTGTTGCAGGCCACTTGTATGTCACGAAAAGTTTATCTGTGATCATTTGAAAATAAAGTTTATTAATGACTGACTTAAGATGCTGTAGAATGAAACGTTTTATTCAAAAAATAACTCAGTTATTTCAAATTATTTGTCGATAAGTTTTACTAACACCCTGTGAGTATCTATCGTTTCTAAAATAGTATCAATAATTTGTTTACTGATTCCCGATTTAGTGGTTTCGCTCCAGTTTTTTTTAACGGTAAGTACCTTAATAAAATCCAGTTTGGCCTGTATCGTGGTTTCTCGCAACCAATACGCCATTGCGTTCTATATCAGCCGTGGATAAATATCTCGCAGTCATCTACTCTTCTCCGCCTTGTAACCATGTTCTCCGAGGTCCTCCTCTTTAACGTTTTGCCGATGGAGCCCACTAAGTTTTGAGTCATTTGGTTCAAATGCCCATACCATATCAACCGTTTTCTCTCCAGTCTGTCTATTGTAGCCTTATCTTGCTCAACATTCATTGCTTGCTTAATGATCTCATTACAAATATGTTGGAGTCGAAATATCCTACAACTCAGTTGAAGAGCATTGATTTCCAGTGCCTGTAGCCTTCTACTATATTTTTCTGCGAAATCCCATGTTTCAGAGCTATATAGTTCTTCTACTATAGTCTGGTATACTCTAAGTTTTGAGCAGTTCCTTGTTCCCTTTGACCACCATATTCCGTTTAACTGTTGTATTGCTTTACGGCCCTGATTTATTCTATTAATTATGTCCCTCTCGCAGTTTGGAGTCTTATTGATTAGTGATTCAAGGAACTTAAACTCTTCACATCGCTGTATTTTACCAATGTCAATGTCCAAATCTTCTGTGTATGCTCCTATTGCTAAGTATTTTTTGTAATATATGATATATGGTTTCTATCTGCGGCGCTGATGATATGGTCATCTGCAAAACACATGGCGTGTATAAATAATAAGAAGCCTTCTTCTTTAGTTGTTGGAAAACTTTCTGATACGCTGCCGTAAGGCTTTTTAAGGTCAATGAACACTAAGTGTGTTTCTGCAAGATCTACCTGCCCTAAACCCGCTTTGTTCTTCTGTACCATTCTGACCTTGATATGCGCACGTACAACCTTCCTATGGAATTAGTCAAGGTGATCCCTGTATAATTTTCACAATTATTTGTATTGCCCTTATTATTTATCGGGTTTATGTATACATTTTTGCACTCATCTGGAATACTCCTGTTCCTTTTGGGTATTGTGCCAACATTTCCACTAAAAATTTGTTTACTTTACTAAAATTTTGCTTGAGTAAATCAACTGGAATTTCTCCAAGGCTAACAGCCTGATTATTTCTCCTTGTTTTAAGGGCTTTATTTCTAATAAATATAAAACATTGAGAAAAATATATTCAAAATTTGATCAAAGAAGATAGAAATGCGTATGTAGAAAACAGAAACTGAACAGGGTGATTTTAAGGAAGAGGTGGATGAAATAACCATAGAACAAATAGATAAAGTCGTTACATCCCGTGTCTAACTATCGGTGACAGTATATAAAAAAATCTTTAATATAGCACCTCCTTTAACGTTTACCGGTGATAAAAAAAACATTTCAGCTCCATCTGTCGCAACACGCAATCTGAAACTATTGCCAAATAGCTACAGCTATAGTATTTTTGGTCTCAACTCTTGGTTTTGTCATTGTAGAAATAAGAGACCAAAAACTTCCTTATAAGAGCTATGACCATGGCGAATGGAGGGTGAGGGGACAGCTGCCCTCCCCCCCATGGAACTGAAAAATCTGTCGTGAGCCATTAAACTTTCTCGTAAATTTGCTGACTGGCCCGCTGTAACAAAAAATTGTCTCCCCAATCTAGGACAATTTTTTTTCGATTTACCTCCCTCTAGGACTTTTTTTTCTACTTGTTAGTTGTTGAAACCCTGAATATGTTTGTTACAGCAAAATATTTAATTATGTGGCGGATTTACATACTCGTTACGAGTTGTTCGCAAATGCCGTCCCAAAAAAGAACACCTGTATTAAAACTAAGTGTTCTTAATAGAAATAATACACAAACAAATTAACTCATTTGGATTAATAGCCAGGCTTAATTTGACACAAACTAAAAATATAGTCGGAAGCAAATGTGTATATCTGTACAAAATAAATGTTGTTTCTTTTCTTGGCAGGTTGTATTGTCTTTTTTCTTAATTTTTATTAAAAGTGTTATAATTTTTCAGTTGTTAAAACGTGGTACCGTATTAGAATTATTTATTCTCAACAAAAAAATCCCAACTTTATAATGAAATTTACTATAGAGATTTTTTTCATCATAAGGTATTTGCAAATTGAATAACGATGTGTACAAGCAAACGAGCCACAAGAGTCCTCCAAGTCAGGTGTCAATCTAGTGTAATGCTTTAACAATACCTTTCAAAGCATTAGACATCTTCTAAACTATGCGACTTTTGTCTAATTGTTTTGCCCGATTATAGCATAATATACTGAGTTGGTCATATTTCAAATTACCTTATTTTCACGTATTAAAAAACTGAACTTCAATGAACGTGTTACAAATTAAACTGATGAATATCCATGAAAAATTAGCTTTTATAGTTTTTTCAATTTTCCAAATTTGTCTCATGAACTGCTCAGGTTAGATAATTAAATTTACATCAAATTCAGTTATTTCAATCACATCCGTTCCATCTGCGTATCCTCCAACATAATATGAACATTTATTTTGATATTACGTTTTCAATAAGGGAAACATTTTAATGAGGAAACCATTAAATGTAAATGTTTAAACTATAATATTGATTAATTGTGCACTTGGGTATTATTAATGTGTGTTTGGATAGGAGATTATTATTCTGAATTCTTGTAATAATATACTCAATAATATTTTATTTAATATATGAGATAAACAAATTCTTGTTTATATAATTAAAAGAAAGTTTTAATCTGGCTATTAATTTAGGTCTTGCTATTGGGAATTTATTGAAAAATATGCGAGATTATCGAAATATAGTTTTCATTTTAAAATATTCTAAGTAAATAAAATGATTGAAACTACTGCTACTGAAATGATCAAATAAGTTAGTATGTAGACCAAATCAGTCAATAGAATCATCAATTTTTCGTTGGGTCAGACCAGAACTCTATTTGATTACTGAATTCATTGACGTCCTTTATTTCCTCGGAGTTTTAGGTAATTAAACATCATCAGCAAATTTCAGCACATCTCAAATGATTGACGTATTCGTCACATATTTTAAGTCTAGTGCCGATGACTTATTCAACTTTAAGATGGAGGTTCTCAATTGGTCTCTATATACAGTGTGTCTTCATAAGTTTTTCTTATGAATTATATATACAGAAAAAGTTATTCTTCATAAAAAGATTTGGATGGTTAGAGACCTATATTGTAATCATTATATGTTACTTTTTCAACAGTATATGAGCTTTGTCAGAAAATAATATGAATTTAACTTAAAAGTATATAACCTTTATTTTTGTTAATATCTAAAGTTGTCATCAAACTGAAGTAATTAAAATTAAAAACTGCATCTAATTATGCTGTTGTAATAAAAAATGTTTAACAAATATTTATGTAACTTTTCCAAGTATAAACTAGGTTTCACATATAATATCAATTTTGTTTAAAACTAGGGTACCTTTATTGTTTTATAATATTTCAAATTGTCAACAAATTATTAGAACTGAAAACTGCATCCAATTGTGCTAGAAGACTAAACATTGTATATTCGTAATTTTCAGACATTTCGCTGCTAAAGTATAAAAAATAAGTAAAAAATAAAATTAAATCAATGTGATTGAATGGAAATTTCCGATAATTAAGACATAAAAATTTGAAGTTTTTCAAATCGTCTAGAATAACATTCATCCACTAAGTTAGTATCGTCTTCAAAACTTTCTTAATACATAAAAGAAATAGAAAAAGTTACTGTATTCTATTCAACAGTAAACGCGATTGTTCAAAATAATAAATGTAATACGTCACTTTTGGCAATACCGAAAAAGTGAATTAGATTTGAAAACTGCAACAAATTAAGTCATTACAACATAAAAAATTGTAAAATAAATACATTTTTAAAAAACAAAACCGATTTCGAAAAATAAACGTGACTAATAACCAATAAAAAAATTGCTGACACAACTAAATATTTTTACTGAAGTCAGTGATAAGTTTAAGTGAAAATAATTAAGTAAGTACATTAATGAGTTGTACTTTGCAACTTTGCTGTTCAACTTGGCACCAACTTCAGAAAAGGTATTCAACTGAGACAAGAAAAACATATTTTTTGCTTTTTTGTTACGTTCCTTTTTTGGAGTCGGTTTTCGTTTCATTTTAAATGTATTTGTGTTTTTTAACCAACTTCCAAAAAGGAGGAGGTTATCAATTCGTCTACAACTTTTTTTTATGTAAGACGAGCGATTATTCCAAAACGGCTTGGGCAATTTGATGATTTAATTTACATTATATTAAGGAACATTACAGAAAAGTCTCATATCATTGTCTATAACAATAGATTTACGGTTTTCTAGAAAATCAGAACAAAAAGTAAATAAGGGACTAGATTTCAGAGATTTTCAATGAATCTTCACTGTTTTCTCTAAAACTGCTCATGCAATTTGAATATTATCAATTGTATTATACAAAGTAATGTTCCAGTTTCATTCCGTACATTTTTCTATAACGTAAAACATACTATTTTTCTGAAAATGGGAAAAATATATGCACAAAAACTGTAAACATCATCATAAAAATCTATTTTAAATGTCAAGATATGCCATGAAATTATGTCGTACAGAGTGTTTGTAATGATTTTCGTTTGGATGCTTTTGAAGTCAGTTTATTTTAGAGACGAAGTTAAGTTACAGTCGCCTGAAATTGCAGAAAATACTCCATTAGCTTATTAAAACGAAAATTAGTTACTCCGGCGATCTCCTCTGTGTGTGGAATATGGTTGAAGGTGTGTGCGTGCGTGCATGTTATATTAGGTGATACATAAGCAGTTGCATACAATGATGGTTGAAATATAAGTTCGAATTGAATTATACAGGGTGGTTTGAAAAATATTGTATTGGGTGGCACATAACTAGTTGCATATACCAGGTGGTTGAAATAAGAGTGGAGCAAAACTATAGTTACACAGAGTGGATATTTGCGTTATAGAACGGAGAATAATTACAGTTATACAAAAGGCTTTAAAAATTATCAGAAGGAGTTAAGTATGCAGGATGGTTGAAATATAAAGTCGAGTTTAATCACAGTTATGCAGGGCGGTTTAAAAAAGTTATATAGTTTCTAACATAAGTAGTTGCTTAGACAAAGGGTTTGAAGTAAGGGTGGGGTAAAATTATTGTTATTCAGGGTGTATCATATACCGGGTGATTGAAATAAATGATAGAGTAAATTTATAGTCATAAAATGTGGTTCAAAAAGCTGAATTTTGTTATATAGGGTAGACCATGGGCAGTTGCATAAATGGAATACTAGACATATCGGGCGAAGTAAAATCATTGGTATACAGGAATAATTTAAACAATAGAAAAATAGAAAGAGTCAATACTGTGGAGAGGATTTGTACTTATACAGGGTGATTTTAAAGATATCAGGCACGTTGTATTATTGTGTTGAGTTGAATTATAGTTGTACAAGGTGATTTAGAAAATAGACCAATAAGATACATAGGAGTGACCAGTACACAGAAGCAATAATTTGTGAGTGAATTAGTTACATTTATAGAAAGTGGTCCAAATAATAAAACAAATAAAAAAGTTAAAATATATTTGGAAAATATAGACACAGAATAAACATTAGAGAGGGGGAAAGAGAGAGGTAGAAAGAAAGAGAGAGAGAAACGAGAGAGAGAGAGATAAGAATAAGCTAATGTTTTCAATTGAATTGTACCTTAAATCAAATAAAAAAGAAGATACGAGTATGTCTGAAAATAGTGATTGATTTGCACCCGGTTTCTAAACTTTTTTATTTTAGCTCAGCATAAGTCGGTTCTTTTTATTTTTTTAGAGAAATAACAGCTCACTTGGGAAGTTTCATATTTGAAAAATCAAATGTTTTCTAGGTCCAATCTGAGCACGGTGTCAATGGTAGGTATTATAAACACAATTAATAAAATAAAAATTTGTTATTAAATGTTTGAAATTTTTAGCTCCTTGTAGTATTGGCTTTTATTTCTATCTAAAGCCTATGTAAATATTTTTACTCCGGGCGGTAGTGGCTGTTGTTGATGATATGTTATCGAACGCTGTCTCGAAGTCTATGAAGTTAAACATACCCAATATATAGTAGGTGACTAATCCGTCCTGAAATCGTTAGCAAATCTACAGTCTTCTAGTCTCGTGTTCTGGTATGTCTCTATTCTTCTTCTGATAAATTACGATTAGCGGACTACGGCGGGCTGCTGAGTGATTAGAAATCTCGGTAGTTTTTGAAGCATCTCAAAAGGGGCTAATAGTCCATGATCTTAAAGCAATCAGATATAACTTACTTTCACAAAGATGAGACCTTAGGTTCTCAGTAGCGTTTCATGTGCTTTGAATATCTGCGTGCTTATGGAGTTTGCTCTGTGACACCTGGGCAGGTACCAGGGAGAAAGGTAACTAAAATTAACAGTTACTTAACTTAAATTTGTATGGCTGATTTTAACATATATTTTGTAGAATATTGCGCTGAAGTAGTATTGGAAGTGTACGACACTTTCAGGTGACCAGAACTTTTATCAGACGCTTTAAAGCTCCACAAAAAATATATGAACTTTACTTATTTTTACATGTCTTATTTTTTAACATGTTCTTAAGACAATTATTACAAAATTATATTTCACCAGTCAGACGAATTGTAATGACCAAATATCCCCTAAAATCATTATTTATTCAGTCGTGAGCTGAGCGCCAGAGTATTATACGCATCCATGTCAGAGTACAGTATTTAAAAAATAGTTAGTGCTTTCGTTTCATTATTTTTGCATCTCTATTTAAATTATATAAACTTCAATATTAAGGTAATAGATAATAATTATGAAAGTAAATTAATTTATTGCATATATTTTTTTCGTAGCAATTATTTTTAGTTTATTTAAAAAAAGATATCAGGTGTGGCAATTAAAAAATAAGAATTTTAGTAAAGAAATATGTAATTATGATTAATTTCAAAAATTATTTGATTCTCTCTTAATCACGATGATCACCCTCACAATAATCATTATAAATCTCATCATTAAACCAATCGTCATCAGTTATTTTGTCGTTGCTGGAAACTTCTTCTGTAAAAGCAGTTAAAAAAACCTATAAAGATAATAAATTGTAAAGTTGAAGTCGAAGTGTAGTACCTGATTCTTGAAGTGATTCAGGAACATCTCCTGGTAATTAGTGGCCATCACACCAATGAAAGTGACACTGGTTTTCTTCTAATGTCCACCCATTTTTTCAGGCGTAAAAATGGTAGGTATTTTTAGGGTTCCGTATATACAATATAGGAATACCCTTATAATATCATTCCGGATTTCTGCCTCTGTCACATCACAGCAATTTTCTCCTAAACTACTGGACGGGATTGGTATCAATGTATAGTTTGGTGACCCGATCAGGAGCAGATATCGTAAAAGAAAAAAATTTAATTTTCGGGATACATCTGGGGGGAAAACTAAAAAAATCGACAGTCCCCCCCCTGATCTCCGAAACTACTTAGCCTAAAATTTTGAAAAAAATTAGAAATATAGAACGTTTCCCGAACTTTACAGGAAAAATAAGGAGAAACCATTAATATTAATTTTGGGGGGCAAATTATTATATTAAATAAAAATTTAAAAATAAAAAAAAATTCAAACGCATCATGTAATATATCAAATGAAAGGTCTCATTCTGAGGTAAACAAATATATTTTTTTCATATTTAAAAAAAATTATTTATAAAGATATTAACGAAAATATACCAAAATTTACCCATTCCTTATCTTATCTCCGAAACTGTAAAACGTAAAGTTTTGAAAAAAATAAGGGGTATAGGTCCAGACCTGAAGTTTACTGGAAAAATAAGAAGAAATCTCTACTTTTAATTTTGGGGGGCGAATTCCAGAATTAAATGGAAAATATAAAATTAAAATTGTTTCTAACCCATCATGTTATATATCAAATGAAAGGGCTCATTATGACGAAAACAAATATATTTTTTTCATATTTTTAAAATAAATTAATTAAAAGATATTAACAAAAATATAAAAAATTTACCCATCCCCCTTATGTACGAAACCATAAGCTAGAAAATTTTGAAAAAAATGGAGGTAAAATAAAACTCTAATGTTAATTTTTGCGGGGGCCAAATTAGAAAATTAAATACATATGTATTCTGATAAAAATCAAGCGAATCCTGAAACAGATAAAATAAAAAGTCTATGTGTGAAAAATCGACATGTATAATTTTTATAAAATTAAAACGCTTCCTTTAATAGATATAAGGGTAAATATTAAGAAAATTCACCCATTCCCTGCTTGTCTGAAACTGGAATATTACAATCTTGGAGGTGGTACGGAACTCTAAGTATGCGAGCCCAACTCGCACTGGACCAAATTATTTTTATTAGCATTATTCCGTATGCTATCAATGTAATTAACTCAGAGAAATTACTGAAATAATTTAGTTTTGCATGGTGATAAAATGCTAGCATATTTTTTTAAATTTTTTAGATAGAACTCTTTAACTCGTTAATATCAGATATGGTGTAATTATTTAAAAACAGCTGAAGTCGGGCAGCATCAACGTCGAGTATTAGACCAGAGCATAGCGGCGCATTCGTTTCCAAAATTATTTTAATTCATAATTTTTTTAAAAAATGTCCGGGAGGTCTTCCTGATTATAAGAGTGTAAGATGGCACTTGGTATCTTTTGACGGTATTGTTTAAACAACGAAAAACTATAAAGCCTAAAAAAATCCTTTTTTGTTGCAATGCAACAACGAAAAAATATATAGCTTGGAAAAAATGCATTTTTGCAATTAATTATTTTTTATATTCTTTACAATATTTCGAATGAAAAAAGTCGTCACACCCAACGTATACCCAACCCATTAATTGTTATGAACTTTTTAAAATAAATAACTTAAAAATTGAAATCCTATGATTTTTAATTTTTTATCAAAAATTTCAACTATATTAAATAAAATAGCCTAAATAGATTTTAAAAATTTTGTTTAGTTCTATGTTTTTTTTACATTATAACAATAAGGTTTCTACGCTCATGAGAGAGAAGTATCTTTATCTCACTCTCATCTCGATGTATAAGTTGAGTAAGACAAAGGCAGACGTCGCACTTGTAAATTTTTTTCGCGGTTTTCCAGCGGTAATTCGTAAAAAAATATAACATTACTGTTTTTCACATAATTTAATGTAAAAATTTTATGTTAATCAATGAGAAATGGTAATGTTTTTTTACGTATTACCGCGAAAAAAATTTACAAGTGCCTCTTTCTCTTACTCATCTTATAGATCGAGATGAGAGTGAGAAAAAGATACTCCTTTCTCATGCGCGCAGGAAGCATATTGTTATAAGGTAAAAAAAACATAAAATTAAACAAATTTTTTAAATCTGTTTAGGCTATTTTGTTTAATATAGTTGAAATTTTTGATAAAAAATTAAAAATAATATCATTTCAATTTTTAAAGTATATTAAATAATATAATTCAAAAAAATTAGGAATTTCGGGGATTTCCAATTTTAAAAAATTCATAACAATTAATGGGTTGGAGATACGATGATGAGTGTGAGGACTTTTTTCATTCGAAAAATTGTAAAGAATATTAAAAAATAATTAATTGCAAAAAAATGCATTTTTTCTAAGCTATATAGTTTCTTGTTGTTTCAACAATACCGCCAAAAGATATCAAGTGTCATCTTAAACTTTTATAATCAAGAAGACGTCCCGGAATTTTTAAGAAAAAATTATGAATTAAAACTATTTTGCAAACGAATGCGCCACTTTGCCCTGCACTATATGCCAAGAACATTATAAATTTCGCAGATGATTTTTTGTGCTTTGTTGACAATATCTTGCTGTACGTGCGCATAGGTAAACGACTCTGGATCTCCACTTTGCAAAAAGCTCGCTAATCATGTTTCTTCATCAATATATTAAATGATCTTTGTTTACCTTTTTTTAAAGAGGAGTGATTAAAGTCACGTAAAGTCAATGCATGAAATCCTGGCAAATTGGGACGTGCTTCCAAAGGTTAGTTAAATTATCTTGATTATTTACATTTTTCAAATTGCCCATGTCCTAACATATTTATCACAATATCAGTATTAGAACATCTTATAACAAAACACGAAAAACAATTTTGAAAAACAATTTTAGTCTGAGCTTCTTCATGCCATGGACGCGATAAACTGTCATCTACACTTGATACAACCTTGTTGTTATCAATGATGTAAGAAAGGCAGTGTTTGAAATTTATAAATATCCGTTTAGTCTTAACAAAAGTCAGATGCCCGGTGTTGAAGAAAGAAATCAACAAGAAATTGATATTTTTCAGTTCTTTTAAAAAATCTGACGGTCTTGATCGGACGTCTCACTCGTTCTGAAACGCATACATAGTACTCTCGCGCTCATACTCACGGCTGAATAATTTTTGAGATTAGGGAATGTTTGGTCATCACAATTTGTCTGACTGATGAAATGTAACTTTGTAATAATTACCTTAATAACATAACTTAAGTTCATTTATTTTTGTAAAGTGCTTTACACTTACAATTCTACTTCAAGGCAATATTCTACAAAATATATATTTAAATCAGCCTTACAAATTTAAATTAAGTAACTCGTATATTTAGTTACTTTCCTCACCTGATACATGCTAAGGTGTCACAGAGCAAACTCCACAGCACTCCGGTATTCAAAGCACATGAAGCGCTATTGAGAACTTAAGTTTTCATCTTTGTGAAAATAAGTTTGATCTGATCGCTCTGGGATCTTACTCTATAAGCTTTACACGACTTGTGTAAATAGAAAATGGAAAAAATGCAAAATTCAAATGCAAACTTAACTAATGTAACATTTGTGTTGATAATAAAATATAAGAACTTTATATCAGAACTGCTTAACAGAGATACTACAATATACAAGAGACAAAACCGACATCGAGAAATGCAAGAAGTATGCAACACGATATGAACAAAACTATAAAAAGGAATGGGTAAACAAAAATGACAGGGAAAATGAAATTATTAATTATTTAAGAAATGTATAATACGAACTAACAACAGAGAAAGTAAAACAAAAGTCTGATAATTATTGACGGCAGTTTCTCGGGCTGTTTGCTGTTGTCTACGGGAATATCTTCCGAACGTTTCGTCTACAACTGCAGTAGTCCTCACCACCAGCCCGTGTGTAGTTGATACCCTAGTAGGTTGCTCGAAGTGAATAGGACTGTCGAGTGATTTTAGTATTTTTGCCTACCGATGGAAGCGTAGTCTGTCTTCAGTGATCATAGGAGATCGAGTTGGTGAGGATTATGAGCTCAGTTGCAGGCTTCGATATTGCGCGTCGGAGTGCAGGGTATCATATTTTTGTAGGCGTAAACCTTCTTCTTTTCTATTGAAATTATTTTTATATTTGTAAATTTCGATTACTTCCCGCTGAAGACAGGAGTAGTAGTGGGTTGTATTTTTCAGTACATTGGCGTGTTGGTATTGCATGACATGAGTGTACAACATTCTCAAGATTAGATTTCTCGGGTTGCTACAAACGGCAATCTTGACTGTGCTAAAAAGGGGAAGTGTGAGGTCACAAAATTACTGACATTTTGGAGAACGAAATATGTTGTGAAGTTGTTGGAAAAGTTTCTTAGCTGTTTTGACCGGGTATTTTCTGAACAGTTTCCCAATACGTTTTTTTTTCTATGGATATGGCGGAAGTAGGTTCTCGATCAGTTTTATCATGGGGGTTGTTCCTTTATGTGGGTGGATTTCCATTCTGAATTAAAATATCTACTGCTACTGACTGAGTGATAGCGTAATTAATGAATAAGAAAAGGAAGGGAAATTTAAACTAAAATATATAATAATTTAAAGGAATACTATCAAAGGTGAAACCCAAATGAGTTGGAATAATGCAAATATGAGAATAACATACAAGGAAGAAAATAAAATGATCCTTAAAAGTATGAATCAATAAGCGTTCCACCACAAATTTAGAAAATATTCACTAAATTTATTACAAATCGTATATCTAAAAAAGGGAACGGTTACTAACAAATCGAACAAGCTAGTGGCTTTATGTTGGGTTTATACATCCTCACAATTATTTCTGGAAAATACAGATAAGTAATTGAAAATAAAGGTACAGTATCCAAGAGCAGTTTGTGGAAACTGCCCGGGACACTAGTTGCCTTAGCATGGAAAAAAAACTCTCTCGCAGGATTAACGGTGAGAAAGTAGGTCTACGTATTTGTCAGCTAGTTTTCCTGCTTGATGTATTTGGATGTCTTTTGTGTGATACTTATCTATTTGATGTGACATTTCGATTCTTTACCTGGAATCGTTGTCGAATACTGTTTTTGAAGCGATTTATTCAATATTCGAGGGCTTCACTTTTCTGGCAATGTCAGGTGATTGATTGATTCAATTGTGAGGAGTGAAAAACCAAAATAAACAATGAAAATAACTATTTGCCTCTGCAATCATTCAGAAACTACTTAAGCTAGCTTTAGCCAAAAAAATTATTTCGATCTAAATAAGGCCGTTGGTTGAATTTCAAAAACATTTCGACAAGAATATTTACCCAGGCCTATGATGCTTTCAACAATAGTACACTGGCAAGATAAAAATTACCCAATAAATAGAAGAAGGCTAAATAATCTCAGATTTGGTGATGATATCGTTCGCTCAATAACTTAAAATTTAACAAAATAAAAAGATGTGTAATAGATCCATAGAACAGAAATAAAAATAGAAAATGTGGGCAATTATATTTACTCATCTAGTAAGAGATAAAAAAGAATACTGGACGAGCATAATCCTAAGTTGGCAGCCCTGTTTGGTGATGATCCAGGGGAAATTCCCTTTCCCAAGGAATGCAATGGTAGTCAAAAATGTTCTCCCCATAAAACTGGTGAGTGGAGAGTGCGGCACTTGATTCTGGAGAGGGCACCGGCTTTCGCTTGTCACTAGTCAAACTTTACATAAATAGTCGTCGAACTGTCTTGCCTTAGGGATTGACATGAAGGGACGACGACTTAGTATTCGAGAGCGCTTTATGGACCTCTCGCGTGTTACTTTTATAACTGAACCAAAGCGTCCCACCATTCCAGGTACCTAAACCTGGTTGAAAGCGGCTATTAGTTTGTTCAGGAAGTTAGTCGAATGTGCCATCCATCGGCATGGATCATCTTAAAGGAAGAGGGGTGTTCGAAAGATACCAAAATGAGAAGTGCAAGTGGAAAGGAGCTCCACTGGGCGAGCTACCAATGCCTCTCTATTCTGGTGTTGGCCTCGCACGTGCAATGCCAAGTCAATTGTGCCTGCATGACTTTGTAGGGCACTAAGCAACCTTGCTATGCAGTTAATAGTTGTGGTTCTGCTTACAGACAGAAGGATACAAATAGATCAAACTGATGTGATTCGTAACGCATAAGAGAGAAATGGCAAAATATGAGCAAGGCCTATAAAGAAGGCTTATAAGTGATGTTTAAATTGTACTTAATGATTCTTTTCGTTTCTTACTAAATTATTTTATGTTTATAAATATAACTTCATACATACTGAATGAATTACTTCTAGCTTTTCAACGTTCCAGCATTTTGTCCGAGAGACTTCAAATATATGCTGAATCGCTAGTATAAGTGCTAAAAACTAAAAGATTTTCTTTTAGAAATCATATGACTTAACTAAATTTTGCAAACCGCCCATTACAATTTCAGTGTAATTTACCACATTTTGTTAATCTAATTTCGTATTAAGTAGTGATGTTTCTTTTAAACCAATAAAACACAATACAATTATTAACAGCACTTCAGAGTAGATATGAGTATAAAATTGAGTTCCATTCAAAGTTTATAACATTTTTTTTTCAGAAGAGAAAGCCCTTTAAAATCCATCTTCCTGGGGAAATTAATCCGAGGGCATATTGTCCATATATGATCAAGATTTTGATATCTTTATATCAATAAGGCGCCTTGAGCCCTCATTCGTGATTCTCCTTTCAATCGATTTCGAACCAATCTCGCAGCAAAAAGCCCCGGTCTCGCATAAAAGGAGCACAAAATGACTTTTCTAATCCTTCTAGTCCTTTAAGAGGATTAAGTAGTGGAGTCGGTACAAGCAATTCAATCACAGCGAACTGGACAAGGTTAGGTCTGTCGTGTCCGATCGGCAACTTTCTCAGATAAGAGGATTAGTAAAAAATAAACAATAAAAACCACTTAAGGAGATTTAAATTTACACTTTGCCTGACAGAATTTGAATTGAAAGTTAGGTCGAACAAGGTAAACATTCTATCTTTCAGCGTTTTAACCATTACGAAATTTTAAATAATCCTGATATTGAAACAAAAGATGTAAGAAGATGTCTACATGATTTGAAGTCAGATAAACAACATCTGGAGTAAAGTGCCTATATATTTTTAACTACATGTTGAGATTAATTATTTCAGGTCAATTTCCCAATTTAGTTGTTTTATTATATTTTATTTAGGCCATCAAATGCAACACTGCAATGAAAGGCACCAATTTCGTAGTCATTATTATCATTATATTTCCATAAGAAGTGAAATTAGAAAACTTAAAAGGGTTTTTTGGGTTACACTTTGACAACGATTACTATCTCCAAGCAGCTAACACCCTAAATACCACTAACCTGAAAATTTTCAATAGAATTTCATCAAAATTCTAAACTGTTCCGACCATCTTCTTAACAATGCCGACGGTTTCTCTAGACGACCAACAGGCAGAGATTGCAAGAACTGTAAAAAAATTAACATCTGAAGTTATATCAGAGAATGATGACTGGACTACACATTAATGCCAAGTGGACTCGATGGAAGACCTACAAATCGCACCAAGTTTAACAGGGAGAATGAAAGACTAAAAAGACCCCAATAGGAATAAACATCTAGCCTAGAAATCAAACTAACATGATTATAGATTATAATGGAATCCCAAATCCCAAAAAGACTCTAGTAGTGATGGGCGATATTTCTCTACCGGGGACTTTGACCGGTGATTGAGATTGTCGCTCTTATTACCGGCTACCTAATCCTCCGCAAAGCATTGAATTAAGTAGCTTTCTGAATGACCCTCGTAATCCTGGGATCATGATTGTTCTACCGGCGACCACAGCCTGCGACTTAATTCTAGGCAAAGCAGTGAATTGGGTAACTGCCTGCAGACCGCACGGTACCTCATGTAATCGTATCGTGTTGAGATGGTGTTTGTTCTACCGGCGACGTTTTTTTTACCCATCGTCGGTGTGTGACATGTGTGTCTAGTTTAGCATTAAATATGTTAATTTAATAGGTTTGAGTTTTTGTTTTAAGTCAAATTAAATATATCAAACACTATTTAATATTGCAATATACTTCGTGGGTTTAATTTAAAATTATAAAACTAATATTCAGTGTCACTTTTCTAGAACTTTATTTACATTAACACAGCTGATTCAAATACAATAACAATCCCATATACGCTAGTCGTCGCGGTATAACTATATCTGCGATCGTGGCGTGCTTCCTTTATTACCAGCGTAGAATTATCCAGTAGAAAACATCATCGCTCCTTCCGCTGCCGAGTCTTTTCGAGAATCGTATTTTTTATCTTAAAGCGTTTGTTGTCGTGCTGAAAGGACACAGGGTCGGCTTTGGGTAAATTTCGTAACAATATTATTAGTTGTTGTTGTTAGTCGGTTAAAAAAAATGCAAAGAAGTCGCCTAGTAAACGTCAAAAAACAAGTGATATTTGAAAGTTTTTTACGGCTAATGTTGATCACTATGTCAAGTGCAACATTTTTAGAAAAAAATCTTATGGAACAAAAAATTTTAATACGAAGAAGTACATGAAAACTAATCATCCTACCGTTTCTATAATTATTAATTATTAGCAGTACTGCACAAGTGCAAGATGAGCCCCGGTTCAATATCAAAATCTGATATTAAAAAATCGTTCAACGGCAACGTTCATACGACATACCCTCATCCTATTTGATTTTGATTAACTTAAAACATCACACCAAAACAGACATTGAAACAGCGATCTCAGACTGTTTAAAGAAACGGTGACTTGTAAGTCACTGTCACCGGTATACCGGTGACCTAAAAATCGTTGATAAGCTCATCTCTACTTTCTACAGGTCACATGGGCATAAATAGAATAGCTCAAGGTATGTATATTGTGAAATTATTAAGAGGATCAATACTGTTGGGTACTGCACTCATCGCAGTCCCAGGACAAGTTTATTTACCTGGATTATTTGACATCTTATACGATTTAACTGATCTTGACAAATATGTAACCCAAATTACATTTACTGGACACTTTCCCAGTATGTTTTAGAGTACGGAGAACATACGATATTTTTCTTCGAAGAATGTTGAATAAGTTGAAGTTTGGAATTCATTGAAACATAAAAGTTACACAGACAAACTTCAGATTGTGAAACAGAAGTTATTATAGTTTAAATGACGTTTTGTATTTTGAATTATATAAATATCAACATCGTTACTATGTAATTTTTGACAATTAGCAGACATAAAAAAGTTGAAGATTTTCAAATTGTTTAAAATACTGTTGGTCCACCAAGTTGGAATCGTACTCAAAATTTTCTGAATAAATTCTATTCAACAGAAAACGAAATTGGTCAAAATATTCAATATAATACCTCTTTTTTCATAATACCGAAAAGGTTAATTAGATTTGAAAACTGCATCCAATTAAGCCATTACATCAATAAAAATTGTAAAATAAATACATTTTAAAAAAATCAAAACCCGACGTCAAAAAAAGAACTAAATTAAAAAGCAAAAAATCTTTTTCTTGCAACAAGTAGGTAAATACTTTTTCTGAAGTCGGTGTCAAGTTAAACTAAAAACAATTAGGAAAGTGCATAATTGAGTGGGACTTTGCAACTTTGCTGTTCAGCTTGTCACCGACTTTAGCTAAAGTATTTAATTGTTGCAGGAAAAAAATAGTCATTTTTGGTTTTTTAAATCTGCTGCAGAGTTTGTAAATCTTTACTAAGACAGTTGAAAATATCCAGACTCGTCGAACAGTGTTATGAATACAAAAATTGATTTAATCATACGGCGCCTCATACCACGCTACTTTATTCTCTTGTTATCTGACGTTCAACAGAAATCCTAGAAAATACCCATTCTGTAGATGCAACTAGATCACCTCCTATTTACCGTACACTGTCCCGACAATTTCTGAGAACACGGAGTCTGACTCGGTACAAATCACTACCATGTAATAGTCTAGTCGACGTCGATGAGTTTGATCATTGGACACACTTTCGTTTCGACTCTCGTATCGTAAACATCATTAACAATTCGACATGCCACCAAAGACAAGCTGTAATGCTGCAAAGAAAGTCGGAAAAGAACAAAAGAACATTTCAAACGCTGTCAAAAAGAAGAAGCGCAGGAGGAAGGTAAGCTATGCCATTTACATTTACAAAGTATTGAAACAAGTACATCCCGAAACCGGTCCAGCAAAGCCATGAGCATCTTGAACAGTTTCGTCAACCACATTTTCGAACGTATTGCAGCTGAAGGTTCCAGACTGACACACTACAATAAACGTTCTACTATTACAAGTAGGGAAATTCAAACTGTTGTTCGTCTATTGTTGCCCGGTGAACTCGCCAAGCTCCCAGTCAGCGAAGGATCTAAAGCTGTTACCAACTATACCAGCTCCATATTCTTGATACAATAAAATCAAACGCTTAATACAGTTGCTGAATTGGCGTTAACACTTTTTGAGATTTCCCGCGAACCAAAACCGAAGCGACTGAAAATCTTTGAATTTCGAATAAATTCAAAGCTCTCAATCTATACAAAACTGGTAGTAAACTAATTTAAAATACACAGAATATCTCTGTTTTGTCTGTTATTTTTTAAAGTCAAAAGTAATAAAATGCTAAAAAAGATCAAGATTTAAAAAATGTTATAAAATATTTATTTTGAGTTGAGATATGAGAAGAAATAATTAACCTTTAAATAAATATTTATATGGAAGATGTTGCATTTTTTTTCTCCAGTATATTACCAATTAATTAATGTTTATAGAATTGACTTCTAGGTTTGTGCAATGCAGTAGCTGAGTTGATCTAAAATAACGATTTCGCTATAAACGCTTATCTTTATGTTCATCTCAAACAATATATTGATATCAAATGGACGGCAGGCAGTCTATTTAATCCATTAATAATAAATTACGTTTATTATCACGTTCAAAGTAGCCTAAAGAATATTAACAAGAAACAAAACGTTTTTTTTTTCATAGAGTAATTAGTTATATAGGCATTCGATATTGTGAATAACAATTAGCGTCAACATATTTACGAGCGTTTCGTGCCTAGGAGGTGAACACTCTGCTGCAAATTAACAATAAACACCTATTTATTCCGGATAAGTTGCATGAATGAATTTTAATTGATCGATTTGGTTTTTATTTTTACCGTTTATACGGTAATTAACGAGCGGATTTATGGGATATTTGAGGTGGAAGTTGGAAAGAAATTGAGCGAACTAACATTGTAAAAATCAATTTCCAGATTGTGTTGTTCAAATTAAAATGAGGTCGGTGATTGGTAAATCAAGTATTAGAGAGGTACATAAATTTAATTTTTATTAAAAATTAAAAAAACACCCTACTTCACAGCTGAAAGTTGAAAATTAAGAAAATATAACACTTGATATCGACCGCTTAGTGCCTACTAAATACCTTTTGCATATAATAACCAACCACAAGGCATAATGTCGATAAAGACTCTAAAAGTAAAAAATAACTCAATTGGGTATTGAAGTGAAAGCGTCTTAACGGAGGCCCACACTTACACATATAAATGATGTGCAACTTGAAATTTCATTTGTTTCCACACGCTCGGACTGACTTACCGACCGACCAGTTCAGTTCTCTGTTTAAGAAACAGGGACTAGGTAAAATATTAAGAGTTTCTCCAGTTTTAGAAAATAAATAGGAAACAAACCAATATAACATCCAAGTAATATACAATACCTGCACAAAATTTGCTCTTCATTCTAATAAACACTCCAATTCTCTCTTTGTGATATAATAAATTAGAGACTTGACATGCTTCAAAAATTAAAAACAATACCACACCAAAAGGAGTTTTGCATTAAATTTTCATATTGTCAATGAATATAGTCTCATAGAATATATACGTTGAGTAGAACTTGTCCTTTGTTTACATCGTTTTGTTATCTTAATGAACAAAGTCTGTTTACCACTCAATAGAGGCACTGATACATTACATACAGCCGGAACTTTTACACCCTCTAAATAACACTGTTTACTTGTTGAATTATATACAGATGATCCAGAGTCTAAAGCGGACGGCTGCAAATCAAAGTTGGCTGGTTCGATACCGAGAATAATCACACTTTTTTTAATATTATGTAATTATTAATTAATTTTATGTTATGTATAGGTTTATATATTTATTGTTTTGTATAAATATTATGTGATTGTAATGATGTTAGCTAAGAAGAAAACGACATCTTATCTTCTATTACTTATTCAGATGAACAAAACTATTTACAAACACTTACTCTATCTAAACTTGTATTTCTTTGCAGATATATCTAAAATAAGAAACAAATTAGGATTAATACTTGAGTCGTAACAAAATAGTAACAATTATTTTAATTCACCTGATATTTATCTCCATTAGTAAGAATGACATAAAGAGAGAAAAATTTTGTAAGAAGCCTTCGCTTCCATCGTTCAGTCTCAAATGACTGCCGATCTTTTTTTAAAACTGCGTTTGAAGTTGGTACCAATCCTGAGAAATATATACATACATTTTACACAGCAATATAACCTTTTTTGATTTTCTAACACAATTTTATAGTACATATATATTATAATATTCTTTTATTTACACATATTTTACTGTCATCATTGTTATTATGCCATGAAGTCGTTTACAAAATACTAATGCCTTCTTATAGGTAAGTCATATTTTATAGTTGCAAGTTACGAGTTTCGGTATTGCCATTAATATTTTTTGACAAAGCTCCTATACAAATGTAAAAAGTGATACTTGATGATCTCATTTGAGGTCTAGATCTTTTTATAGGCAATAACTATATGTGCGGACGAATTGACTGAATTGAGAACCTCTATGGATACTTACTATTTTCCATTTAATACTGTATAGCATTTGCCAACTTTTATTGTAAAACTATAAGCTTTTCCGATTTACTGAAAAACGATAAATGATATGTTATTGAAAAAAATGTAGAACCAATCTGAGAGTATAATCTTTCAGATACAAAAATAGTTATCCAAATAGGTTCATAACTGGCTTAGTCCTGAGAGTACACAAAAAATATCATCGAATTGATTTATATTCGAATATATACCACAGAAGGCATTTGTTGTATGGCCACAGAATGGGTGTATAGCCCTAATTAACATCGAATACTGGATGTTAGAAAATATTCGAGTTACCAATATTAATCGGTTTCTTTTCGGTTATATTCGAATAAGGTATATCATATGGCATATGTTGAATGGTTGAAGAATATCTTTATAATTGTTTTCTGAATGTTATTTGTGGCATCTTCTAGTTTATTTTAGATTTTCTTGGGAATAAATAAATAAATTTATTTCCATTGAAAACGAAATCCGACAGGATTTTGAAACGTTTGGTTTTAAAATATACACAAGTTTGAACTCTGATGTGGTATTATTCCCAAGAAAATCTAAAATAAAATATCTTTATAGACTGTACTGGCATCGAATATTCCATGTTCGAATATTATTCGTATTTATTATAACTAGCCGTTGTTTTTGGTAAATAAATGTAAATCAATTGTTATGAAAATTTAATGTAGTAGAAAAAATAACGATAAGGTTTCACTTTTATCGAGGTTTTATAAAACCACACAACGTAGATTTTTTCAATGAATGCTATTTTTCTTATTTAACAATTAAAATTCTATGTAATAGTATTACTTACAGAAAAAGAGGTAATGTCATTATAGGAAAGATACCCACAAACAATTCCAATAACAACATTAATGTTCATTACATTTCTATTCCATATTTATTTATCACCCAACAATTAGTAAATTAAAAAATATATATTTTAATAACTTACAATTCAATTACAAAACAATACAAAATACCCAAAAAAATAGGGCAAATATTATATAAAATAAATTGTAATAATTAAGATGACGTACATTGGACAAACATAAATGAATCGAATCAGAGTAGAATGATCTCATATTAATAAACACAAACACAAATAACTTCAACTGGATTTTTAGTTGAACCCTTTTCTGTTCTTACGATAATCCTACTTCATTTAGTATTTGTATGTCCAACAAAATATCTATGATTTCATAAAAATTTCTGCACTTTTGCCTTTCTTCAAAATTCTGTTAAAACTGCTATATGGATTTTTTCCAAATAGATAAATATGTATTTATTACGAGTATCTTTAAAGGCTAAAAGTATTTTTTCATATTTTCCAATATTAATACTGCTATACGGAACTTCTTAAAACAGTTGTATTTCCCGTAAATTGCACCCATTGCTGATAGACGTTTTATAATATTGATGGCGACTAATATTTTAAGCCGAAAGTGTGAACCTCTTACTCTGTAGTGAAGTCAATAATTATAAACCATTTATATAGATTAGTTATATGATTACTTGCTATTAATCAGACGACTGAACTCTAAGCTGGACCAAAAGTTGACAATGAATTTACTAATGTATTGCCTTTGAAATGATTTTTTTATTATTATTCTGGCTGGTCTAATAGTAATCGAGAATGTTCTGGTTGTGGTTTAGTCATGAGGTTCCAGTTGTAAGGTTCAATCAGAGGCATGTTGGTTTTGATTAACTGATTATCAATTTTAGTCTGAAGTTAGTAGACAATGTAACTCGTTCCTCGAAGTTTCCTTGGACTTCCATCGTCTCGAAATGGTTGATCTCACAACGTTTCAAGACGATGGAAGTCCAAGGAAACTTCTATTATCAATTTGTTCAATCGAAACGAACAAAGGAAGGGACTTTCACCTGATAACGATACCAGATACACAGCTATTGAAACGTTGTGAGATAAACCATTTCAAGACGATGGAAGTCCAAAGAAACTTCGACTAATGGTCTAACTTAACACATATGGAGTTTGATTATTTCTTCGCATTTTATGCAGAAAAAGACTGAAAGATTAACACCAGAGATCATAATAATACAATTTTATGTATGCCGTAGTTTTGTAGACGCTGCGTGTAACATTTCTATATATTCTTTGTCAAAAAAAATAGACATTCGCAGGCCCAAATTCAAGCAATTGTGAGAATTTGGAAAATAGCAGAAAATATTTTAAACTAAACAATAGAGACATGCTTAAACATGTTACTTTACTTATGAAAAAAAATGTTTGTTTTTTGCACAATTATTTAGTAGCAACAAAACGAGAAAGAAGTTTAAGAACAAATAATTTCTTCCCACATGTATATAAAGCCTTAAAATTCGAGAAAATCGCTAATTTAATTAAAAAATATTTTGTTGTCACTTTGGAATTTGTATTGCATATTCTATAAGGCTCAAAGCATCTATTCACTATTAATCTGCTGTGGCACCAAAGCTGTGCAAACAGAATGCGAATTAATATAATTTATTTTCAAAAATGCACCGACTTAAAATACAGTATCCGGAGCGATCAACAATTATTTCCAAGATATATAGAAGGAATAAATTTTGATATTTATGAAAAAAGACAATGTATGAATGGATTTTCCGGGAAATATTCAGTATTTTGTTAAAAATAAGGTACCACATGCGATCTAGCTTAACGGAATATTAGTTAAGCTATCCAAATCGTATAAGCTGTTGCAGAGAAATCAGTAGAGATGAAGATAAAGTGGAAATGGCGACATTCACACTGTTTTTTCGGATTTTCTCCTATATAGTAAGACCCACGTTCAGGATATACATTAAACTTAAAGCAAAAAATTAAAATAAATATAATAAGAAAGCGATAAAATATAAAGCTTATAATTCAGCTTCAGCTAATTCACTTAGATTATTTGCAATACACTCAAACATAAAATAGAGGTGATGCGCTGTCATGATAAATCTTTGCATATGTACCCTCGAACTTTAGGGTAATAAATTACCATAGACAAAGCCTTTATAATCTCGTCAACTATACAAACATTTTAATTAAGAACTTCCTTATTGTATCCTTTAGGGTGGTCCGTCTTATTTCATAATTGACACGAAACTATGGGCGAACTAGAATAGTAATTGATCACCCAAGAAGGGCCTGGTATAAGAAAATTAGGGAAAAAAATCTTGATTACGATCACACTGTTGCCTATAATTGATGTTGCTCACAAAATGTCATTATCAATCATTGTTTTGTTGAAGTTACGTTATGGTGTTTGGGGTAACAAGGATAAATTAGACCATTTTTTTACCTAAACTTAGTTTGATTATATTTTGATTTTTTAATGATATGTGATCGTTGTGTTCAGAAATAACTGTCTAGATTATTAAAAAATTTTAATGGTCCATACGAACTTGTTTAGATTCAAAAGGCACGAAATGACTTTTTAGTTACTGATACGATAACTAAAATTTATTTTGACTTTGTTGGACTCAACATAGAATGAAACTCAAGATTATAAAGAGAAATATTATTTATTATTGCAAAATAATGAAACTTTTTTAAGGTATTGACTTTGAACATACGCTGTTAATAATTTGGGTAGGTACGTAGTTTTAAGAATATAGTGTTTGGTCTTCTTATTTTAAGTTGTTTAATTTTATCTTGGGTTTTTGGGGCTTCACACGAGACGTTTTAGAAAATATTATGGGCGATACCGAGATCACATACAATGCAACCCGAGAGTCTCGTTTTTGGTCTCCTTAACTCTTTTTATGAAGTTTTTATTCGAAAAATTTGAAAAGGTTTACATAGAAAACAATATATTTTACAATATATAAAATCTGGTGACAATCTGTGAAATATTTTATTGCAAATTTAAAAATTTTAACTTAATTTGTTAACCCTTATTATAGTACCTAACGTATCTCTTATCATAAATATCCCAGATTTTTATATTTTAAGTTTGAATAATTTTTTTAAAGATGAATGGGTTACCTTACTCTCGGGTGAGTACAAGTATCTATATTAAAGAGTAAGAAACGTACCTATATACTATTAAAAGGCTTTCAGTGGCTCGACATTTGCTCCCTGGAAGATCCTGTATTTACAGCAGATACACAGTAAACTTTTCTTACATGCGACTAATTCCATTATAAATTCAATACTTAACGGACAACTTTTATACGAGGTTTTTGATACTCGCCTACTCGTCTTGTGTGAAGCCCTATGAGTTTTCGGTTTTTCTATTATCTAAATAGTAAACTTTTTCTGGTTGTGTTAAGTTTTTATTGCCATTGAAAACGGGGTCTGATTTAGACCCTGAAACGTTTTGGAGTATTTGTAATATACAAAAAATGGAAATATATACAAACCAGAGATGCCACAAATATTTCAGAAAATTATTAGTCATGTGAAGACTAATCTATTGTACTTCTCATTGATAGTCAATGCCAAGGCACATTTCTTATGTTCTTGTTTATGCTTAAAAAGTTCCAGTATTAAACATATTTAGTTACATCTTTACCCTTGTTCATAAACTCACAATTAGCTACTCGTTCGTAAGATTAGTTGACTGATAAAATAGGTAACAGCACTTTAATTTGTCCACGTTGTATTTTCGTTACGATGCCGAGAAATTGAGTTAAAATAGTAATAAAAATTGCATTTAAATCAGGAATTTGGCTCAAACCACTACGGCAGCAATGATAGAGGCTGTCAAATATCTGAGGTAGAGTAACGGTCACTCGTTTAATCATTTTATGGAATATTCACAAGCATTTTTGCTGAATTGTAATGAAAATGCAAGATATGCACGATGGGGTGTATTCTTTGAGCTTTCGCATAATCTGTAAATACTACTTAATTAACCGACAATATCGATCTGGAGCTCAATTAGTCCTCACGTAACATCATTTTGACATTGAGTAATGTTCCAGTTTTCATTACAACAGTAATGAATTTTGAAAAAAAAAAACATATTTTTACTGTTTTTAGGCTTTTCTCAAGAAAAATGTCTCCCATTGGAACTTGCATATGCGCAGTTTGAAGAATTCCTGATTTTCTACAATTCTTCTATTGACTGGAATAGGATCGTTGATCACTGTTCACTTTATAACCAAAAGAAACAAAAGATGCATTTTTACGTTTACGTTTTCCGTATTTACAGTTTAAATAATTTACTTCAACAAAATCATGTCAGTTGCAACATATAACCCACTACTAAAGACATGATATAAGCAGTTTATTGATGAACTTTATACCACTTACAAGATCTCCATTGGCTGGATTATAATTAATAACCTTATGTTTAAGTAGTTTCTAAATGATTGAGGAGGTAAATGATTATTTTGAATGTTCATCTGGTATTTTCTCTCCTCGCAGTGGTTTCTGAAAAATACAGATAAGTTAAGTACTTGAATATCAAGGTGTAGTATCTAAGGGCAGTTTGTGGAAACTGCCCGGAACACTAGTTGCCCTCTTATAGAAAAAACTCTCCCGCAGGATTAAGTGTGAGAAAGTAGGTTTACAGATTTGTCAACTAGTGTTCCAGTATAATATGTTGTGTATTTTGTGAAGCGTTCCACATTTTTACAAAAAAAAAAACAGATAAGTACAACACAGAGAGTTTTTTCTATAAGAGGGCAACTAGTGTTCCGGGCAGTTTCCACTGCCCTTAGATACTACATCTTGATATTCAAGTACTTAACTGATCTGTATTTTTCAGAAACCATTGCGAGGAGAGAAAATCCCAGATGAACATTCAAAATAACCTTATGTTTACTTTACGTTCCAACTTTAATTGTCATGTTCTTATTCGGGAAATACCGGGAGTAAAAATATATAGTGGTATGTACCTAATTCTTCTTCTTCTCCATTACAAGTATTATATATATGAAACTGATATGTGTCTCTTTATTAAATTCTCTGTTTTTTCAATCTCTTGTTGCAGTGTGAATATTCCATTTATTGTTGAGCTTCCTTTTCTGGAACCTATTTCTTCTTCTCCAATTATGTGGTATGCAAAGTGTTTGAGTCTACTGTTCACAATGTTAGCATAACTTCTGTACGTTGATTTAGGTAAGTTTATCTCTCTATGTTATTAATATCGTTTTTATCACTATCTTTAAATAATAATAGTATTTTTGCTTTTTTAAATTCTTCTGATATTCTATTGTTTGATTCATTGATTATATAGCTGGAAAAGTTTCAGTTGCTAGTGTCCCTCCGTATGTCAGAAATCCTGAATTAATACCTCTTCCTGTTGCTTTTCTGCATTTTTTTGTAGTTTTAAAAGCTTCTATTAGTTCCATCAAATATATACCATCTAGACCTCTTACATCTGTTCTTTCTATTGCTTCTTGTTTTATATTTTCTTCTTACCATAGTTTCTTGTTGTTTAACCCAGTTATCTTGTATGTTATACAATACTGTCATTTTCTTGTTTATTCAGTGCCTTCATTATCTTATCTGCTATTTCTTGCCTACAATATCAATCCTCACAATTATTTGTTACCCAGGTTCATGTATAATCATCGAACAAATGAAACATGACAATAGTGTTGAGGATGGCATAAATGACATCACCTTAGTAACAGTACTGTCATGTGAAGAAAACGCAATCCTCCATGAAACTTTTCCTTTTATATACCCCTTGTACACAGAAAAAGGTGTTTTAATTTATTAAAGTCCACCTAAGGCCCACTACTTTCCAAACATTTTCAGCGCTAGCTCAAAAGTATTTAGTTTCAAGTCCCTTAATGCTTATTTTGTCAGAAAGAAAGCCTATACAATAGAAAGCACTCTCGCAATACGATTACTCCAACTTTGTGTCACAGATTTCCGTAAACAACATTACCTCTGATTATACCAAGCGTAACAACCTCTTGGTAAACTTTGTAAACCTCTTGGAGTACATAATAAAGAGCTTAGCGAAACAATCGAATCATTCACTGCGAGTTCGTAAACTCATTTCAACGCCAACTCGATTTTGAATTGTATCTTAAAAGAGAAACTGATATGACATAATTATGTAAGTAATAAAATTTGTTGCGACATGAACATATACATCGGCTTCGACAAGAAGTTGTTGTGAGTCATACATACCGTACCGGTAGTAATGGGGTTAGTTGATTTTTACTGCCTTGTTTATATATCAAAATGATAATGTGTGATACACTAAACTAGTTTGTTGGTTTGAATGTGATGTCAATAATAAATAAATAATAAATGTTTTTCTAGTCATTAAAATACCCACATAGAGAGAATATTTAAAATGTCAACGTTATAGATGTTATGGAAATTAAATTGCATTAGATAACTGGTGAGCACTGACTATGAATTTTTTATAAGTTATGGCCAAGATTTTTTATATACAAAATAAATAAACAAACTACCTTTAAAAAATATATATTTTCCTTCATAACTTTTCACAGGCCAAATGTTCCTAGTTCAGAAATTTTGCTTTAAAATTAATATCCATTCCCTAGGTTCTTCTTATCCACTCTTTTTGATTCTAATTAGGGTTCTCTCTATTGATTTTATAACATATGAAGTAAATTCGTTTTTTAAATTAGGATTTAATAATGTCAATACTCGTAAAACAAAATTTTATTAAGGTCGATTATTTTTGTATAATTGGTAATACAATAGGTAATATATATTCTTTTACTAATTTCAGTATTGTATTATATATAGGATGTAAACGGTATGAGTGCAAATAAATTGAGAAATAACAGTTCAGGTGAAAATAAATCAAAAACCCTTATAGCATATTAAAACAGCAATAGTTTCCTCAAAAGAAAATGAAAAGGTTACGAATTCCGCACCATAAGAGACCGTTTTAATTCGCTTTGTGATAATTTTGCAATTAAAATGGTGATTAAGCTTCAAATTCAAATACAAAAAATTATTACTTTACTAATAATTTTTATAAACACCAAATCACTTTTTTCCGAATTAACAATAAATCGGAAGTACCTGGCAAATGGACAGGGATGAGATATTGGAACAATCTCGGATGGGATCATATATTCTAGTTTTGGCTTCTCTATATATTTTGGTCAATGTTTTTTTAAAGATTATCAACACCTTGTTACTTCAATGTTACTTCAAATTTATCAGTTCTTTCGGATATATATTTTCAAGTACATTCCAATGTTCGTGAGGATCAAGGCAACTGGTATTTGATATTCTTTCTTTGACTGGTGATAATTTCCCTTAGAACATGTATGTGATCAAATTAGCACAGTGAACAGAGCAAAATCTATTATTGATATTGTAAAAAAATATAACTGGCAGCTTGACCTGCACCACGACTAAAAAAAACAACTTCAAATATAAGTATGTGATTTTATTCCATTAACTACAAAGTCAAACCTAGACCTTAAAATTTTTGACAATTTTATATATAGGATTCCCCAAAACAATCCGAAAAATAAACTTAAAGGGTATTTCATGGACGATTAAAGCATAAAAGTTTCAATATTGAAAATGGAAGTATTAAATGAATTTGTAAATAATTAAAAGTCTATAAAATGTTTCTTTAAAAACCCGTACGGATTGCTAAACTAATCAAAAACACGCTTTGATACGTTTTTTTAAAGCCATTTTTTGACAATTTAGGAGCTTCAGTGAAAATTAAAAAAACGCAAAACCGTGATTTACATAATTATTGTATATTTTTTAGATTATTGTTTTCTTAATGCTAAAAGTTGCCCAAATTGATGTTATCCTCCGGATTGTGAAATAAGAAATTATGAATTACTATTCGGCTATTTCCGTACAAATTTGTTCAGATATGTTTAAAATGCTTCCGTAAATAGCGCGGTAAGCATAAACCCATCGTACTGCTCTAGGTTCTGAAGCATTTTTGTAACCTTTCATTAATCTCAGTTAGAACTATTGTAGGTCATAAATTCTATGTCAAAATTCGTTTCGTAAATTCATATCGAGTTTACAAGGTAACATTAACAAAATAAGACTACAAATTGTCATCATTTACCTGTATAAAGTACAAAGAATACGCTATCATTCTCCGAAAATATTGGTTTAATATGCAGCAAGTAAAATGTCATTATTTTACTACTTTTTCATTAAAAACAAAGAATTGAATACTGAGAGTTGAATTTTAGTTTTGAATCATTCTTGGAGTAATTCTGTATGAGAATAATGTATTTGACGGAGAGGGCAATGGACGATTTACCATGGACACTGGTCAGTGATATGGAATTCTTCGTAAATTACGAATGTAGCACCTCACAAGCCCCTACAATAGAAACTTTGGTATCCTTGGCTTAATTAGTTTCATAAAAAAAATAAAAATGTCAATATTTAGATTTAAATGCTGAAAATAAAATGTGTACAAACGATGAAGACTACCAACAAAATATTTTATTCCTGATATCAATGAAAACTAGCTCACCGAGACTCCTATTGAGATATGCTGTGTGTAACGCAGTTTCCCTTTGATTTCTAGGATAAAAATCACACGAAAAAATGAGTGGGTAATTCAAACCTATCAACGTAATTGTGATAATGATTTGTAATCCATTGAATGCAAGACATAATAATGTTTCTTAGTCGAGAACCTTCAGAAGTTGCGCTTTCCTCAACTGATTGAGATCTCGAATAATTATTTTTGTATTTCGTACAAACAATAGAAACAAAAATGTGTGCAAGCATTCTAAATATATAAAATCAACTTTAATTTAATAGTTAAAAATTTTGAAATGCTAAGAAAATGCGGAACAATTCCTATATAAATAAACAATGCCTTAAATATTTTTTCTTATTATAATTGATGACCCAAAGATAACATAAAATATAAATCACGGTTAGTATAATATATAGAGAAATTTGTTAGATAATAATTATTCATGAGGTTGATGGTAGAATGTTCGCAATTATTCATCCAATCATAACATCACGCTATACTTTTGATTTGTGAAACAGTCAAATTATTCAACGACAGATCGTATCTGGCACACCTTTTAAATTTCATATCAGAAGAAAAATGATGTAAAATATTTCATCGTTGAATAAACAAATGTCAAATTAACATCCATCAATAAAGAATGCATTTCTTAATAATGTAACCTAAACAATTGTGTTACATTGCTAACTAATTTAGGGTGCATAAAAAGTGTCACAACAAATTAGGACTGAAAATTCGTAGGGGTCAAGAGGTACAGGTGATGCAAAATAGAATTGCCACTGACAGTTTATTTCGAGGAAAAGTAGAAATTTTGCAGTGGTAAACAAATACATGTTTATAGGTCTGGAATATATAATACATAAATTAAATAACTTAAAACCAGAAAACAAAACAAAATCTTCAAACCCAGAATGTAAAAAACTAAAAATTGCAATTGTAAAACCCAGATTACTAGGAGTATGTGTCCACCCATTTTTAACTGATCAAAAAAATAAGTAGGTTCTCAATTCGTCTGAATATTACTTTGTTTCGGTACCTTTTTATTATTTTACCTGTTCGTTAGTGTTGGTGCAACAGATAAGCATTTGAAAATTCTAAACTGGGTACAAAGTGTAGTAAGGGAATGTCAAAAAATTGCCCGGATTCCCGGTTGTCGAAACATAAATATTCCTCAGAGTTATTCTGAGAGAAACTTATATCTACAATATGATCAACGAGTATTTCTGCAATTAAATAGAGTTTTGTATATTTTCAATATTTCACTAAATCTGATGCAAATATACATTTAATCTGAATCTTCCTTGCTTATAAGATTTCTGTCAAATGCTGAACCTTTTGGGCGTCCGAGAGGAGCAGCTGCAACCCCCTGGGACTGAAAAATCTGCCATAAGTTTCCCATAAATTTGCTGCCTTGCCCCGCCTAGCCCAAAAATTTTCCTATTTTTTCCGTTCTCTAGGACAATTATTTTTTTCTGATTTGTCCCTCTCTACGAGAATTTTAATTCAGATTTGCGTCTAAACCAGAAGCGGCTGAAATGCTTAAGATGTTCCACCAAAAACTGAGAATATTAATACCTGACATATACAATAAATCGCAAAATTTATACTCTTATTTAATATATTACATAATATTCTTTGAATGAATTCTAGTGAGGTTTTAGATTCAACAGGTGGGAAGTCCATGGTATTAAAATATTATTTTACCAATTTCAGTCAGTAAAGGAATTGAATTGAGAAGTTGGTAACCAGTAAATTGAAACAGGTGCTGGGAATGGTCTGCATCATGTATTTAATTATTAATTTTAAGTATTTTCTTCTATTTTTATTTATCTTTTACTTTACTCATGTTTCTATTTAACTCCACTATTCGCTTGCTTGCAAGTTAATAGTGCTACACATTTTTTTTGTTTTGATGATTATTTAGATTCTCTATTTCCACTCTTTATTAACAAATCTAAACTTTACCTCACACTTTAATTTTACTTATTTTTTAGTTTAGTTTTTGAGCATTATATTCAAATTGTAAGTTTAAACTCTCTTTAGGATACATTTTAATATTTTCATTTTGATTAGATTTTTAACATCAAAAAGATATTTAAACCCTCCATTATGTATAATTTAAGTACCCACTATTTCTTTATTTTGCAAAATTTTAATTTCTGTAGATTTTCAGGTATCATAAAGTACAACAATTATCAATAATCTAGTGCTATTTTTTAGATATTTTAACTTACTCCACAGAAAAAAAAAATTAGCTTTTATTGAAGAGAAAAAAATAAAACTATTCATAGATATATTATTAATATTAAGCTATTCATAGGACTGAGTACTTAATAGAATTTTAAGGCATAATAGTAGATCTTAGGAGTATAAATTTTGTAGCCTCGTTAATATTGTTTTATGAATGTATTCCAATGCATTAAGGATGATTTAGGCTAGTGGAATATAATGAATAATGAAAACGGCAACAAATAAGTAGAAGCTCTATCAAATAAATACATTTGTCTGTGTTAATCTCCATATAAGCAATGCAACTGAAAATCATCAATTACAACTTTTAAAATTAAAATAACTAAGTAACCAAAATAACCTTTCAAACTCTGTAATTTAAATTGCCAAAATACAATTTATTAGAACATGCTGCTTTATAATTTATGATTTTAATTAAAATAATAATACAGGAGAGTCATTTGTCTTGCAATATTGGACGACGAACGATTTATTTAAGACATTATTAGAAAAGTCATAACAACTGCCAAATCTAATTAATTTCATAGGTAAACAATTTTTATAAACAAATGTAAAATATCATAAATTTTATTAATACATTTATTAATACAATTTACATAATTTAGTAATTAAAAATAGTAGAAATAGTTGTGAATAATTTACTCATAATTTTATAAGCAATTTGAATTTCGTCATTCTGGACTACAAGAAATAATCGCACAACTGTGGTAGACAGCAATTTTTTAAAATTATTTTTAATAGCTGAAAATATGAATCAAATTTGGATTAGGGTGGATATGTTTTTATTTGATATGTTGATTTAAAACAAAGTTGAAGTTTATTTTGTTAAATATATTTGTTCCCGCATACTATAAAATTGAGGGGCTTTTAAGTTGTAACTTAACAAATGTAGAAATTATATTATTTCGTGAAATACAACAGTCAAGAGCCATTTTAAATTTAAAATGATGTATCGAACAATACATACTTTGGTGTGTAAAATCCCAATCAACTTTTTCATGAATTTAGTCTTGAGGGTTTTCTGTAGAAATTTTCAAGACGGGGCAGTACTAATAATGTGTGTCCCAAATCAGAGAGATACTTTCTGATGCAGTACATTTTGATATCAATCTCTTAATACTTTTCGCGATCTAATAGTGTAATTTGAGTTTGTGTTACATCAATGAGTCCTACGAGAACTTTGTGGCAACTAAAGCTTACACTTACAGAAACTGCCACCGTTTTTTCCGTACTACCCCGCAATATTGGATATATATTTGGAAAATTTATCCCCAAAAGACCAAGTAAAAATTAATTACCGAGGCATGTGAACTGCCGACTGTCATTTTGGTGAAATTTAGCACATCTTATTTAATGCATAACTGTAGTGCGAGCATTAAACTATTCTTCTTCTTCTATCTCAGAAGTATTCTTGGATATTTAAGTAAAACTATATACAGAACTTATTCAAATTCAATTGCATCTTTAATGCATTTGCTTATGTCCTATTATGAAGGGTTATCTATTCCAGTATGTAACATTTAAAACATTGGGTCTGACATGATGTCAGGTGCATTAGAGGGTCTGCTTATGTAGAACAATACTAGCCAGATCTTTCAACAATTAGTTCGGTATTTAAACCTTTTGGAACAGCAAGTTGACCTCTTGGTGTTGACACTGCAAAATCGGAACATTATATCTCCAGACACGTTTCCTATTTCAAAAGGTGCTTCCTTCGCTCAACTTTTCAAATGCAGGTTTCTGTGCATAATGTACTAATGCTAAGGGGTCTCTTTATGTATCTAAGTGTACTACATAATCCCCTGGATTGAATTTATTGAATTCAGTGAACTAGTTTGGGAGCTTAATGACAATACATTCACATCGAAGCCTTTGGCTATACAGAAGATATGAAAGAATCTTATGAAGTCAAGGCATTGCTGTCACAGACTAACAAATATAAATGTCGTGAATAAAAAAGGATTACTAAGCAAAGCATAATTAAATACTATCTAGTACTCCCTTTTGTATTTCTCTGCAATTGTCAGTAAATACATTGATAAAACTATTTTACTCACAGTGCCAAGGGCAGATCATTCGACCATATTTTGGAATAAAACCACTACAGTAGTAGATAGAAAAATAAATATTCCTCATGAATACATTATGCATGGACAGTGAGGCTGCAAGAAAAAATGTTTTAACTAATCATGCAATTCTTGGCTAAGTAATATTAGGAGTTTCCACCACTGAAAAATAAACTACTTTACACATTTTAAACTTGAAAGGTTACTTGGTTCTGAAAATACTTCTCCAGCCGAACGACAGGAATGAGTAGACCAAAACGTAGGTAACGTAGCGTTCTCACACGACAAAATTCCTTAATAAATAAGTATTTGCTTTCACTAGCTAAATTATTCAATCTGAGAACAAAACCAATTTTTGTTTTAAAATTACAAAAATTCTACGGTATACTTTATTCGGATAAGAATATTATTGTTTTCGAGTGTGTTTCAAAATAGTAACAGCAAACCTTTTACTCTAACATCTTGTCATCACATGCTCTCATGATTAATCGAAGTTTAACTAAATTAACTCAACTATTTTTATTGAAAAACCACCAGCTGACCTCCATCCTCTTAAATCTCATATAAAAAAATATATAAAAAGCTTTACCGTGTTCAATATATCTTCCTAATGCTAACTGCGATTTTCTCCCCCTAATGTAGTTCGTAGATATTGGTCCAAAAGGGTAAAATCCTCTAGATTTGCGGTTCAATAATACTTTCGTACTGTTGATTTAACTGATTACCTAGAAAATACATAACAGAGCATCTGTACTTCATGAATCTGATCTTCCAGTTCCACGACTTTCATAGGCTGCTGACAATATTGTATATCAATCTCACACAGATATAGAATAACCAGTAGAAGATGACCACGGACTTAACAAAGGAGAACTTAAAGCAGTTAGAATGCCAATTCATGTCTACAGCAGAAAATAGCAGCAGTTTGGTCGTTTTTAAACAAGAACAGGAATGAATTTTTAGATATTGTGCGAATGTTGTAGGTTGATGAATAAATTAGAAATTAATAATAATGGTGGCACATTATTGATTTATTGAAAACTGCTTTAATGGTAGTTTCTTATACAGTGGTGATACATTTGCACCAGTGCCTGTAGTTCATTCATAAAAAGGAGATACGTCAACCTGAAGGTAATTTTGGATAAATATCATGTTTGGGTCTGGGTCTGCATTGGTTTAGAAAAAGCGAACCTACAAGACAATTTCTCAGTTCGAAGAAAGGATTGTTCTAGCAAAACATTTAGTGGACATAAAAAAGACTCTGCTACCTCTATTTTCTAATGGGGTAGCATATTCTTGTTTTTATCAATTGCATCTCAAAAATTAGGCATTATAAAGAAATGTATGCAAGCCTTAACAAAAGATGGACAATGATTCAAATATATGGAAGACGTTTGGTCCCCAGATTAAATGACATATGACCGTAATTGACAAGTACTCTTTATTAAACACAAATAAGTTATAAATAACAATATTGAGAAAAGGAAGCTATTATTTTCAAGCTGCTGGAGAGATTCTGTAGACTTTCACAGCTGCTGTCAAAGGATAAAGTATAGTTTTCCTGTTTTATATATTATTTCATGGGGCCAGGACATTATTTATTTTAAACAGAATGCGTTGTTGTCTTGTCGACTGTGAAAGTTACCATTGTATCTTGATCTAATTGTTTGCCTAATGACAGTAGAGTATTTGAATTTTTATCATTTCTTGGGATTAACACCACGATTCCTGCAAAGTATGTGAATTTCAAAAACTCTAAATGTTTCAAGGTCTAAATCAAACCCCGTTTTCAAGGGAATTAAAGTAAAAAACTAACACAATTTGACATTAAATGTTTCACAATATAAATAGTTACGTCAGCTTGTGGAGATAATATGGCGAAGTAAACTCGATTTTTTTTAAATAATTTTACCCAGAGTTTGAGTTGTCGAGCTACTAGCTATTCTCACATTTCTTAATATTATTGTACAAAGTTACATTAATTTGGAAATTGAAATTTGTGTTATTATGTGAATTCTGGATTAGAGTAATCGGCATTATTGAAAATATTTCACCTCACTTAATAAAGGAAAACTTTGAAATGATTTAACGTAATAACTGTAGTATTCCTGGATATCTTACATACCAATTTGTTTCACATATACAGAAAGCTTTACAGCGCATTCCCCCATTTTCAAAATTAAAAACTAAAATTGTAAACATTAAAATAATTTCAATATTAAGACGTTCATTTTTTAGCTTCTCTAAAAGCCACTTTCCTGTTTACCCTTCAACAACGTAACCAAACGTCCAAAAATACCCATAAAGGATTATCCATAGTTGCTCTATCACTCTCCTGATATTACATTAAATCAGTTATCGTGCTTCCATTTTCCCTCCTAAACCATTATTCACAATCACAAAGAAACTGCTAGGTCATCAAAATACCCCTTACGAGGAAACTTTCCCTTTCGATTGATCCCAAGAAAGTCGTTTCTCTTCGACCCGAAAAACAAACAACCCTTGAGAACAGGCCGAAGAGATTTCTTTCCAGCGAAATTAACCGTGTGCCGCAGAGTGGCGCTTGTGGAGAATAAAAAGGCAACAAATTTAAGCAGACCACTTTGTCGTACGAAAGGACTAGTTGGAATTCCTTTTATTTATTCGATAAAGGCCTTAATCAAATTCCTCGTGTCGAGTTATAATGTTACGGCGTCGTTCTCGATCCATCAGTTTGTCCGGAAAGAAATCTGCGAAGTGTAAAAGGGTAAGTAAATCAGTAAGTGGATTAGAGTTAAATTTGTGTTAATACAAAATAATTGTTATGGTTTAACTTTGTTAAAATTACAAAAGATGCTTTATAGAAGACCAATATTTGTTTCAACGTCAGCAATCTATATTGATCTAGGCCTGATCAACTAGTTCTTCATTTAGAATTTCATGTTGGCAGGTGAAGCCAATGAGCTCGTTGAATGTAGTTCCCAATCCAGTGAAATAGCCTATTACCCTCACTATTGCCCTCTCTTTCGAGCCTGGGCACGATATTTATACACTGCAGGCTATCTCTTGGAAGTAGATGCTCTAACACTAGAAGGACAGGCCAATAAAGTGAGCATCTTGTTATCTCACTTGGTCGGTGGACGCAGCAAATGAACTACATACTGGACGTAGTTTACTGGAAGCAGTTCCCAAACGAGTGAAATAGCCTCTTGCTCTCTCTATTGTTCCCTCTTTCTAGTCTTGTCACACTATTTGTGCATTGCAGGCTCCCTCTAGCAGTAAGTTCTAAGCCTCCAGAAGTATAAGCTCTAAGGACTCAATCTGTCTCGGACTTAGAGTTTATACCACTGAAGGAAGTCTGTAATGCATAAATGTCGTGCTAAACCTAAAAAAGAGCGGGCAATAGAGAGAGAGAGAGACAGAGAGGAGAGAAATAGAGAGAGAGAGAGAGAGAGGAGAGAAAGAGAGAGAGCAAGAGGCACTCAATTGGGAACTGCATCCAATGAAATATGGCCAGCATGTAGTTCATTGACTGTGTCCACCCACCAAGTGAAATAGCCTGTTACTGATCTGGGATCCCCTCTTTATATATATTTTGTGCTTCTATATGTTTCAAGTACATTACTTTATGTTCCATATCAGTAGTCAGAAAAGTTAAAAATGTTCTCGAAACGTCAAATACAATTATCAAAATCACAGAAACAATTAGATTGTATATACAACATCCTCCCTCGGGTGCAGTAATAAATTTCCGGGACAGATACATACCAGAAACATACCAGAACAACTGATTAATATCATCACAAAGTAAACTTTAGCAGTCCCCTCAACATCATCATCAGCTGAACCAGAGGATATCAAATACCATCCACCTCGGCAGTCATCAGCATCCTCAGGGAAACAACAACAAATAACAACATATTAAGTAATGAAAAAAAAAAGATTAAAGTACTGATCCAGAAAACGAATAAAATGTACAACGAACTAATAGATAATCAGGACATCACAATAAATATCACAAATTTGGTAAAAGTAGTTAATACACATCTCAGGTTCGCTACTACCAGAAACAAGATAAAGGATCAACATTTTATGGATGAACATAATGCCAATTAACCTGAAGAAAAGAGTATTTGATCAATTTGTTCTATCAGTACTAACATACGGTTATGGAACTTGTATACTAATAAAGATAAATTATACAACAGTCTGTGGAGAGCTGATAGGACACAAGACCAAGGTAACAGATGTTACTCACAAAGTAAAAGCCCTGAAGGGATAACAGACAGAAGGTTTAGCGCGCCAAGAAATCGGTGCCAACAAAAATCCCAAAATGGCATCCTAGGATGCCAAAAAAAACTGTGAAATAAACTGATCTGAAAAGCTATTAACAAGAACACATGGATCGACACCTAGGACAAGATTTCATTGAATAATTAGAAATGAGTTGAGCCTGAATTGAAAGGCAAAATAAATAATCATATGAAATCAAGATTTGCATAAGATGAGTGCTACATGTAAAAGATAAGTGTAGAAGAAGACAGAAATATAGGATCAGAAAAGCATGTAGAAGAAGGACAACTTTCCAGCAAAAGAAGGACAATATTCCACACAAAACACTATTAACAAATTCAAGTCTAGCATTTTCTAATTTGGTATTTAAGTTTGTGCATGTTTTCTTATTTTAATACAAAAAATATATATTTTTAAATACAAATCTGTATCTTTTGCTTTATTATTTTGTGAAAATTATCTGTAAATACGAACGGAGTTCAGAGTACTTTCGTTGGTAGAAGATAAATAAATTTTATGTGAAGAATTCGCTTCAGTGATAATAAATCAATATTATTGTTAAATAAAAAGCTTCCCAAGCTATTTACTTTATCAAAATAATTTTTTAAATTCTTAAAATCTGAATCAATAACAGAAAGAACATATACATTGTGTATTTTACGCACCTTATGTACTTTTCCTCCTCATACTTTGAAAGGTTTCAAATAATACGTATGTTTTCCACTCACCTAGATTCCTCTACCTTCTGCCAATTCCACCTCAATAACTTACCTTCGCTTGGATGACTTTCAGTTGAAAAAAGTGAAACAATGTTAAACAGCCCGAAAACTCGTAGAACTGTCGCTTTTATTCATTGTAATCGTTTGTAGCGGCGCATTTTTTTTCTACTGGCCGACTGATCGGAAACAATGCAATCGATCAAGTTGAAGAATTCGATTTGGGTGTTTTCAATTGGGTCATTAGGAAACAATAAATAGGGTGGTACCGCATTGTGTCTGAATTTTTTTAGTTTTGCGACGTTAATTGAGTGAAACAGGTGTGAATACGTAACACCTCTGTTTCCAAGTAACGAGTTTTAACAATTTGATGACGGAAGCCGTTACTTTGTGATAGCAATACGTCAATCTTGATGAACGAACACAAAAAACTAGTTATTCAGCTTACAATCTCCGACTTGATTATATACGTTAATACTTTACCGTCGTTTCGTCACAGATCAAAAATTTACTTTTATGAAAAATCACTAAGGGTGCGTTTATGTTGGAGCTATCATAAGTGATAAGAGCAACGATAAAAGTATAGCGTTGACCCTCTGCTTGTATGAGGCGTTCATGTTGAAGCTTCAATAATAGCGAACAATGAAGTTCTCTCATTACTGACATTGCATTTTAGCAGGTTAAACATTGTTTAAAATGAGCGATTCCGAGCAAGAAATTCTATTTATCTTCTAGTGTTAATAAATATTATAACTGCCACCACTGAGGATACACTAGAGAATAAACAGTTAGCTTATATGTCGTATTTAATTTTATAGCCACTTCATTCCACAATTTGTCCAAAACAAATCTATTCTGGTGGTTTTTGTCTTTTTGATCCCAGATCCCACAAAGAGAAATATGACAAAAATTTCACTGATTAAATTATCAACGTCCATACTCGACTGAAGCAAAGAAAATACGTTTATCAATTATCACTGCTCTTATCGTTGTTCGAGACTGAAGAACGATTCGTCGCACTGCTCCAATATGAACAGATCTGTGGTAAACAGGTTTGACATTTTCTTCGCTTTTCTAGTATCGGCGCTCTTATCACTTATCGCAGCTCCAACATAAACCCACCCAAGTAGAAGATATATAAATCAGTTCCAATGCAAAATTCAATGAATTAACAGGTGCTCTTAATCGATATCAAAAAAGAATGAGGTTCTCACTTCGTCGGCCTTATAGGTGTTCAGCGATTACTCGAAACTGGCTCAAGGAATTTCAATCGATTAAACTGGATTCTGTTAAAGGAAATCCCGATGTGATCGCACTTTTTTTTCAATGACTTGGCTCTATACCGTTTTTTTAGAAAATCGGCAAAAACTTGTTCTTATATAGTAACCTTTGGCGAATGCGCTATTATTTAAAAAAGCAAATGTCTCTGTCTTTGGCGAAAGCGCTATTATTTAACAAAGCAAATGTCTCTGTTCGAAACCTGGGGTGTAATAAGATGAAATAGATTAAAAGTAAATCAAAATCAATAGCAGTTAACCAAGTTCATCATGGAGGTTCTCAATTGATCTCTATATACAGTGTACATGTCTACTTTTTCACGGCATACGAGGTTTGTCAGCAAATATTAATTTTGCTTTAGAATTGTCTTGCCTCTACAAACTCGATTATTCTTCATTTTTCTATTTTCAGTTATTTAATTCTTCAATTTGCATATTTCTTTCTGTAAATTTCGGGTTTAACGTAGCCACAAATGTAGGAACCGAGAGGGGCTAACTCGGGATCTAGATGGCCGACGAATTGATTCGAAAAAAATTTATGGGAAATGTCAATGCGGATGTGAAAAATTCCCAACCAGAATGCATTATCTATATAGAAACTCATGTTTGGCTGTTGAAAGGCGTTCTGGAAACACCGGGTTATTTAAGCAGCAAAACATTAATTCCGGTCGATCTATAGATCAGTTTTTTTTTCATTTCACTTAATCGTCCCCTTTTAATACCTTTTAAATTTAAAACCTTCCGTTTTTTGTCTTATTTTGTTGGTGCATCAGTTCCATGAAACCATTTTTTAACTAGTAATATCCCGAAAATAGTAAACACATGTATCGTAAATTGCAGAAGAAATGGTTCGTCAGTTAAGCCGTACGGTCCTAGTGATAATAATTTGAAGTGCATTTTTACAAAAATGTGCTTTTTATGTCAAGAAAAGTAATGAGTGATATAAAAGTCATGATCACTATTCATTTTTGAATTATAAACTATTACTGGAAAATGGGCGACGTTAGGATTTAAGCTTGTTAACCTAATAAATAAATAAATTTATTTCTAGCATATATCACTACAACTACATAACATTGTAAATGAAAACAATTCAGTATAGCAAATAAGGAATTTTAATTTGGCTTGAAGAAATTATAAGTAAACCGGAAATTAAAAAAACATATTGTTACGAGAACTCATCCGACAGCTGGTGCAATCGGCCATCAACCCATTCTTGGAAGGGACATTATTCCGATACTTCTCCGAAATGTTTCGTCTCTCAACAAGCCGACCGCTGCCGTTACTGGGAATTCCCTTAAAGCTTCCAGAACATGAAAGAGTTTCCTGATGGTTTGTGGACTTACCAGACAATTCCGAGAGAAATATATAAATATGAACAGCTGGCGATAGGATGCATTCGGTTTTCGACGGTCGTATTGTATAGTTAAGATAAATGTAAATCGTGTTAAAGTAGTGGAAATAAATTAGAGAGTTGGACTGTGTTTTTAAATAAATCCAAGAACTGAACTGAACCCGAATGTGAAAATAAAACCATACAATATGTTGCATACACGACAAACTAGCTGATATATTCTGTTGAAATATATCAAAGTTCGTCTGATATCGCTATCATGTTCCCATAATAGTCAAATATAACAGAATGTAAACAATTGACTGTTTATCGTGAATAATTTGCTAATAATTTCTGTAAGAGCAAATGCTATTACAGAAATTGTAGTTTGGTATCGATTGTTAAACTCTTTATCATCACATTGTTCCAGGAAGTAACACGTTTAACTCAAAAAAAGACCACAGCTTTTGCTATTTCAAGTAGTATTTTATTTTACAGATATTTAAGTATAGAAAAAAGTAAAGAAAGCAATTTTCAGTTATAATTACTGATAATGGTTTTCAAAGATTGGAAAGTAATTGACTAATGGACACTCTAGGCATATTTTTAAATACTACCACGAATTATAAATGGTGAACATTTTATATTCAGTATCATATTAGCTTTATTGACTTGCATAAACCATTGAAAGAATTACTAAGCTAAGTAAAAAGTATTTTGGGTTGTTGTTACCTAAAAGTGAAAACTTTTAAACATTCAGTAAATTCACAAAAAAAATTGAACAGTATTATCATTTTAAAATAAAAATAGAGACTAAAACCTCTTAATGAAAACATTTTTTAGATTGAGTAGTTTTTTATTGTATTTGGATAAATAAAGTTAAATCGACCTTCTTACTTATTCTCAAGTAACAACGAGCAATGTTAAAATCTAGTATTTAGATAAGACAGACATATACAGTTTTAAAAAACTTCAATAGTTTCTACAGAGCTCTAACAAGACGAAACATATCGAGTTTTTCTTAATTAAAGCTTCAGGAATATGGAAATGTAAAAGTTCTTTATATCAATTTATATAGTGAATGAAACATTTCGCTCTAACTAGACCTCATTTATTTAAAAATATCGTTACTCAAAAAATATTACAAAAAAAGCAAAAAAAATCACTTCAAATGAATGCACTTTTACATTTTACAAATACCAAGCCTCTTAGACAAACACCACATGTTAAAAGCATTTGTCCTTTATCATCCACCATAATTTATCTCAATGATGAATAGGTCTGCAGTTTCACGTTTCGAGTGTTTTTAGTGTCTAATGGCGATTTATTTTTGCAAACAGAAAAAAGCCCTATCACTCTGTCGCCAGAGTATTGGAATGGCAGTCGTACTGACTTCAATAGTAAAGTGGTAGAAGAAAGTTCTCGTTAGGGGACCACTCGTCATTTTTCAAGGTGATAACATCGAAAAGATGTGCTCAATGGAGTGACACTGACAAAAGAGGCATAACGGAGAAATTAAGATGAATTAGGCGTTGGCTCCAGTCTGAATATTATTAAGAATTACAGGGGCGTGCGAATTGGGAGTGGGATAGAGATGTCAGTTTTAATGAGTCTTTATATATAGCGTATGACGGTGTTAAATATGAGCATGTTTATAATTATCTTTTATTAATTTCAATATATCCACGAATGTGTTATGGTCTCGCATACATAAAATAAGACTTGTTTTATTCTGAAAACCAAGACATATTCAGTTCATGTACTCAAATGTGAAGAAGTTGCTTCATTACTAAGCTTATTAACAGACAGTGAGTATTTTCCTACATTGCAAATATACAAAAAATATTATAAAGTCGAATAAACACATAGAAATATCCAAAGAATTGTCACAATTCATGTACGAGAACAATTGTCCTCCCAAGACAATTGTTTGAGATTTATTAAATGCAAACAAGCCAAGCCAATCTAAAATCCTGTATTGCGTACTTATCTATTACTTCATCAAACTTTTGGCACCGACTTCAAAAATATACTAGATTGGTAGGTAATTAATTTGTACAGAATGAGCATCTTTTAATGCTTATATTTTTTCCTTCCTGGGTAGGTACCTGACAACATTAAATGTGTTTTTTATTTGCTAGAGTTTTATTTTGTTATAATTATTTTCATCTTTTTAGTTATAGGTGGAAGTCGGTTATATATTTTTTAAATGTTTTATTTTCAACTTTTTAGTTTTTTTTCAACTCAGGTAGTTTTTATTTTTTATTTTTCATTTTGTATGTATAACCTTAATAGACAGGACCAGGTAACATCGAAAACCTCAAAACACAATGATAAATTTTCATTTAAATTGACATTGACATAAATTTATGCCTTATGGACCACGCCATGTAACTTTTTTTCAACTTTTTTTGACAACCCTGTATAACTATAGATAATTACACTCGACCCTATGTACCAACCATCCTGTTCATACGACATAAATTTGTTAGCTGCCTTCTGTAAATTATAAAACGGAGTAGAGTCCGTCCTATATTTCAACCATTGTATGTAACTCCTTGTGGGCTACCCCATAAATTATTTCATTTTATATTATCGCCCTGTGTAACATTAATTCCTCTCCACACTTTATGCAACTTCTCAAGGGTAATAAAATAAATATTTTTTTAAACACAATGTATAAATATAATTTCAACTCCAGCATTTATTTCAACCATCCTATATATGATTTGTTTACGTCCACATCATATAACAGTTTTTTAATTACCCTATATAATTTTAATTCCACTTTTTTTCCAACATATTTATACCACCAAATGTCCACTCCACCCTATATTCCAACCATTCTGTATATACGGCTGCCTATGGCATTCTACTCCGTCCTATATTTCAATCATCATATAAATGCAACTCCTTCTATCACTTTACTTTGTGATTTTATTTGCTATAACTAAACACCTTGTGTATAAACGCACCAAATAGCAGTTTAGAGTTTGACATGTGTTGTCACTCAATTTTTTATTAGGCCTGGAGAATGTGACAACCAAAAGCACCGTCTTCGTAAAATGGAAAAAATTTCATTTAAATAGGTATTTGCCTGGTATACAAACAAAACGAGCTTGGTACTCATTGATTTAAGGAGCCGAAAATACTTTGCTTTACTACCTATATGCTTGAGATGTACATCCAACTTCCAGTGCCTACAATTCCCGCACTATTACGTTGGAATTAAAATATTTATGAGGAAATGTCCGTTATGTCATTTCGATGAACTTTTTGATAACAATTTTGGAATTTTCCACGATGTTCTGCAAAACTGCAAGTTGCACGTCGGAGAAAAGTATATGTGATCACCTAGGGATCTTCCTTAATAGATTAAAAGTTAAAAAACTATACACATACATAAGGAGTTTTCGAAAAATCGACCAATATGTTAGGGATATTGGTCGATTTCCATGCACGCATGTGTTCATTCACAAATTTCATCACTTTACCAATAGAATTCTTTTCCGAATTTTGAATTTTTACCAATCCGGATATATTCATTCAAAATGGTTCATCACAGGAGAAGAAATCATGTAACATACATACAAAAAAAAACCGCAACGAATTGATAACCTCCTCCTTTTTGGAAGTCGGTTAAAAAGCAGAAAATTTCGGGTACATTAAAAGAAATTGGGAAGTTAGGAAAGTTAAGTTTACTTAAATTACGAAGTTAAGACAGTGTTTGAAACCAATAATATATATTGGCAAGTATCCGATTTCATTTACGCCCCTCAGTTCAAAAAATATTTACAGTATACCTAGTGTTTCTGATCCAACATATACTTTGTACACATGAAACAATAGTAACATATTGGTTGCTATTAATTACTTGTCATATCTATAGGGACTAGAAAATAATTGTAGATATAGTGTTTTATGACTTTCTAGAAATTACTCTTATAAACTATGTGAACAAAAGTAACTGGAGAGTATTGTACAAACCCAAACTCATCTCCTCGGAAAATGTATTTATATCAAAAAGAAAAGTTCTTGCTGAGGGAAATGAAGTGCCTACCTTATGGGCCAGATTTTTTTCTTCCCAAATCTCAAATGAAAACTTGGCAAGACAAAACTGAAAGGTGCCGAAGATTTTGTGGAGATGTCAAACCAATATATAAATTCTTTTAGAGTTTTGTGTACAAATATATTAACAAAAAAATGTTAGGCTTGTCTACTATTTGCCTACCAGTCATTTCTCAGAAAAGTCAATGGGTTTCCTATATTTCCTTATTACATTTGCTTTGGGTAAATCTGTACGCCAGAGTTAAGTACCTATTAGTTCATTAACTCTTATCAAAAGGTAAGAAATCTGGCAAACTAAACATATTATAGAAAGCAGGATGACAATATAGAACATAACTCGAACACCATTTCAACAAAATTCAGAGGTCAAATAAAAATCATTTCTTAATATAAATGAATAAACATTAAAATATAAATGTCGGGCAAGAGAAGACGCATAAGAATTAAATTGAAAGAATAAATTGTAACAAATACGTAAATCAAAAGTACCTTTTCCTTTTTTGTGAATTTAAAAAAAAAATAACATAAAATTTTAATTGAAAAGACTGACCAACAAATGAAATTAAATTAAATTTAAAATCAGCAAACCCGTTTAAGACATACACTTAAAAAGAGAATTACATTCATTTTCTTGTTAAGATTTTGTACATTCAAAGAGTATTATTTAAATTATATTAGTATAACATATTGTATTAAAAATATATAAATTCGAAAAATACTGTTTAGTTGTTTTTCCAAATTTAACTATACGTTAAATAATGAAATGTCACACAAGTTAAAAGTTTTAGGTGCTTAGTGCGACTGCAGGACATTAATTTGAGGCCACACATGACGTAAGGTTAAAAATAGATCTTTAAGGATGTTCTAAAGACATAAAGCATAAAGATCGCAAATATATACCAAATTTATAGGAACTATGTATAAATCACTTAGATTCTGACTAATTTAGAATAGATATTTACATATAAAAGGAAAACAGTTACTGACTTTCAATTTAGAAAAATGCATTGTTATAAAATGATAACATCTAATTTTATGTAAAATGAGTGATTTCTCTGCAACAGGTTTCAAGCATAAAACTGACAAAGAGAAACATTGAAAGAACACTAAGAACCTAGTTGTCCCTGCAATCAACAAAATCATTGATCAGAACAGGCCAGTTAGCGTTTTTTAGTGTATAACTGAGGATTTAGATTAATGAGTAAACATTAGCATATTTTCAGAATTATAACTCATTACGAATGCAGTTATAAAGAGAAATGTTAAAAAAATGTATATGAGAATAACACAATCGACCAATTATATAGAAATATAAATCAATTTTAATTTGACTAATTATCCAAAAAACGGAAAACAGAAAATAAAAAAAAAATACAGGTTTGATATGCGGCAAATTTATGTTCAATCCTGCAGAAACACAAATGAATTGAGAGCTCAACTTTGCAGACAATTTGAGAACTCCTTTAACTACATGTTTGTTATGCTAGAATACTCACCACACAGTACGTAAAGTTTAGACAACTGAAAAGTAAACGCATTTATTAATTTATTAAAAATCCTGCAAATTATTTATAGTATCATTAGCTAACCGCGAGATGGCATAACTTAATCTATTGATCTCATGTTCCTGGAAATATTTTGCTTAATATTGCCAAAGAAGTGTTCTGGGGAACGGGAACCTTTTTACGTAAAAACTTATTTATTTATGCTATCTTAGGCATTTTGAAAACAGCTGTTTGACAGGGGTTTGAGGAAACATGTAATTAATGGCTTAATTATTAAATTCGACTTGAACAAAAAAGATCATAGAAACGGGAATAAATAAAGAAAACATGTAGACACAAAAAGTAAAGATCATTTAAATTAAGAATACCATATCAGGTAATGCCTAAAGCGAAGAAGAACAACCGTCATTCCAAGGTGGCGTTAAATACATTTCAAAATTACAGAGTGTAAATTTTGTAATAAAAATTAAGCGTTTTCTGAAAATTTTTTGTGGCATCTTCTGACTTCGTTTTAAGCTTTTTTGGGGAAATAATACCACATACAAGAACGAATACCGTATATTTAGAAAATCCAAACCTTGCAAGGTCTCAATCTGACATCCTTGTCAATGGTTTTATAAACTGAAATCAGTTTTTGAGCTTTTTGTTCTCAAGAGTGGTCAAAGAAACCTAAAATAATAATAATAATATCAAATGCTCAAGGACGTGACCAATGTTTTCGTTAGGGAGATGTCAAATGCTCAAGAACGTGAGTACTGTTTTCTATACCAGAATTTTATGACGAGCTTCGATGTGGTATCTCCTTTCACCAATGCCCCAATTTCAGAAACAATAAATATTCTATAAATCAAACTCAATACATTTTCTGATACAACCCTGCTCTCCCAATACGTATTTTTCATTTCAGGACACTCTGCCCAATCAAGTGTGTGGATCACCAATGCCCACTTCTTTCTTCGGCTTGATAATATTTTTAACCGACTTCAAAAGGAGAAGGTTCTCAATTCGTTTGTATTTTTTTCTTAGAACAAACCTATCTACTTTAAAACTTTCCTGATGGTTTAGGAATGTTGATGACACCTTTGTCATGTGGCCCCATAGAGTGGCAGAGATTCCTTTAACTTCTTTCCACAATACATCTATAGCAAACTTTCAGTTTACAATGGAAATCGAGTCAGATTCTGGTTTCCCATTTCTTGATGTCCTCATAACCAAAACTATTAATAACAAATTCTCACAAACTGTCTATAGGAAACCAACCCCTGATCGATCCGATTACCAGATATTAACAACAGACAAAACAAATTTAATAACCTTCATTTTTGTTGATAATGCCATCTCTAAATAATTTCCAGGTTTTAATTTCGTGACTAAATTGATTTCCCGACGCTGTAAGCCCTTCCCGAGTTATATCTAAAACCGTAGATAAGAGATTTATAGTTATAATTCTAATGGTTACAAGATGTCTTATCTGCTTAAAACTACGTCCCCTTTTTCGTTAAGTCCATCAAAGTTTTACTCTCTCGTTAAGAGATTGTTTTACACCGGAAGGAGTAATTTATGTAACCCATTTTGTCCCTCATCTTTCATATATATTAATAGGGTTATTAAATACTTTGACAACAAGTCAGAGTCACAAATTGGTGTCCAATTCCTACACAGAAAAACTAATAAAAGTTGCAGACAAGCCATTAAATACTAACGCCAATAAAATAAATATTTTTATATGGCAGTAATAAACTGTAAAAATTAATTCCTTCCGAAATTGTCTCCGATACGCGTGAAGTTGAAACAAAATACGAGTAGACACGCCTTTTTTGTGCCATTTTAATTATCGATATTTTCAACCACTATTAAAAAAATTAAAAGATATCACGTTACTAACAGCAGTTCAGGTAAGTTTAGTGAAATTAGATACCGAATATGACGGCTGATCATAATTTTGTTTGACACGTTGATGTTTGGTAACATATAGTAGGCGAGTAGGCGAAATAAAAAAAGGCAGATTTTTTGCCCATTAGTCTGAAAAATTAGGGGACCTCGGTTTTTTTCACTAATGATATACTTTTTAAATGGGTAATGTGATAGTCTTAACGAAACGTGAAGTAAACATACATACCTAATTAAAGTAAGAACATTAATATTTTTATTGAATTTTTCTATTAATTTGTGGAAACTCTTTCGTAATGCTGTTATTAAAGATCCACCTGTTGATTGTATGTATGAGTATATTGCGAGTGTCTACCATCTCCATTGTGACAAAAATCATTTTATTGAGGAATACAAAAAACAGTAAAAAATACAATTATTATTAATTACGTTCAAACTTGAAAGACCCTATTGCTTTTTGATTTATTTCTACAGTTGTAGCATAATGTAGTACAGATATTTTAGTAGATGATAGAACTGATCAGTATAAATAAAAAAAGTCTTATATAACATATGTCAAAACGTTTATTGTTTAAGAGAAAATATTGTTCAAAGTTGTCAATCATAATATACACTTAAATCTGTATTTAACCATTTATTTGCAAAAATGCACCTTTATCAACAATAAAAATTCCTCCATCATTCCCATTAAGTGAATTTACAATTAAGAAAAAAACTTTATTAATAATTTTCAACAGGATTAATGAATAACACCACATTGAAGAAAAAAGGCTGTATAATAAAAAATTTGTTCTGACTTCGTTGTCAATGGCATTAAAAGTTGAATAAAATATAGCACAAGATAAGAATTCCAAATTCACAAACACGTGAAACTGTTTCACAAAGAGTTAGGAATACTAACATTTTTCTACAACAAGAAGTACTGTTGATAACATTGATGAGCAAATTCTTGTACACATGATTTTATGAACAAATATATTTTACATAATTCATGTAAAACGGGTTCAGACACCTATAATAGTTGATTTTCCTCGAAGGGAAAGGGAACAATATTCCAAATGGTTTCTTCAAAAGCATCAACATAATTCCAGTTTAATTCCAATATTCGTCCTACAGATGAAGCGACTTGTCCTTATACGGCATATTTAATTCTCATGGCACCCACTCTTGGGGAGACATGATAAAATACACATGATAAAACAATCAAACTTTTAGCAACAATTTTCAATAAATATTAGGCAGGATTAATTTTCCATTATTGAACAGTCTATTTGGATTTGTTACAAATGATCCACCAGGTTTATTGGAGGATGTTGGGTGAAATATTAAACAAAATTTGTTTTTACATGATGGTGCTCTAGCTCATGTTACAGGTCAAGAAATGTAGTATCTGAACGATGAATTTGATCAAGGTTAAAAGGTAGGACTGCACAACTTAAGACAACGATGTCGTGAAAACTAGCTGCTCAAATATAACACTTATGTGGAATTGCGGTGTAGAACTTTTAATTTAAATAGAATATGAGTGTCAAAACGTCGTACATGGAATAAGTCAGTTTTGTTGTGACACTACGAATTCATGTTAATTATTAACATTCTGGATTCTATAGTAGTGTCCGGTATGGTTCATATTTAATTTTCCCTTTTTTTAAAAGTCAATTGTTATCAAATGCGTACTCAAGTCCGAAATTTGATTTCGATAGTTGCATTAATCCGATACTAGCACAAGAGATATAAGATTCTGCTGTATGTTCCTACAAGTATGGTCTCTTACAAGATGATTACATAATTTCTATTTCTTGTTATTTAAACCTGGAACATAAAGTTATGTAGTTTCAGTTTTAGTTTGTAATAGTTTTTGATGCTCGGAAATTTGGGCATCTCAAAATAGAAGGTTTATTGTTGTCATCTTATCTCATCTTAGCCGATAACAATAGCTCCTACGCACTATCACAGAATATGATACTGTACCTACTAAAGAGAGAGAAGCAAGGAATAACAAATATGCGGATGAAAGATAAACACCGGAAATAAATTGATAAGAGAGAGAAAAGAGCATAGCAGAGATACACACACCCCTAGAAAGAAACGCTATCTTGGAAATGGAAAATTGATCTCTCTGGGGCATAAAAAACACAAAATAAAATCAGGAGAATGATTAGAACGAGAAAACAAACAACTATATAGATGGCGAAGAAGCACGTTATATGTAAAGAAAACAAATTATTAGTGACAACAGTATTATTCTGATCGAAACTTTAGACAGGGGACTAGAGGGTAATATCAAAACCAAAAATAATGTTCATGGTATATATGTTATTATAAATAGAACTAAACTGTATCAAAAGTTCTCAAGTACGAGTGTAGAGAAGCGAAAATAAACCATAACTCCGGCGAACACAACGATTCAAAAAGAATAATTCAACCTGAACTCTAACTATACCATCCAACCAGCCAGTAAAAAACTATTCAGTGTGCAAAACCAGCAATTAATGTTGTAAAGGTACAAATGCATTATTAATATAGCCAACAAAAAAAACAAAAACATAATAGAGATAATCAAATACAAATAGACATACCCTGATACAGCCATTAAGGGCTACCATCAGAACACCAACCAGGATCATTCAGGGAAATTTTCCACGTTCCCAACTCTTCAATATAGTACTAGACGAAATCATACTCTAATTCACAATACCAAGCAGAAGGTAGACGAAATGAAAATAGTCAAATATTTGGATGATGCAGTCGTAATAGAAATAAATGAGAACGACATTCAGAAACTAATAATTTTGAAAATATTTTAAGTGCACATATTTTAGAGATGTATAGAAAATTATTGTCAAGGCTGCAATGTCGGGTCGTGGTTGTATATAAATAAATAAATACCTAAAGAATTAACGTTGGCTACGAAAAAAACACCAGTAATTTTTATTCAGTTATTGAGTAATCGTATTTGTTTTGTCGAAAATTATATTTATTTCGGTAAATTAATCATTTGTGGATATTTCTGAGAGATTTTATTTTTTGGAGCAAATTTTGCGAAATTCTGTTAAATGACAGAAGAATGAAAAGCTATTTATATATTATTTAGAAATAAGTCGATATAATGTAACTTAAAAGAATTTATTTTAGCCGTTAAATTGTTCAGAAACACATTAGTTATTAAAATCATTCGGCCTGGGGCCTGTTTTATAATCATCACACTAATATTATTAGTAAAAAAATACAAGTCACAAGTTACAACATATTTGCACTTGTAGTTTCCGTTTCATACTTAAAACTTTTTATGTCAAGTGGTAGTACAGAAATTAACTTGGGAAAGCCTACCTTGTTAATATTCCTATATATTCGACCATAGAGGTATTACACTGTGGAGTGAATTAGGTATGGGCGTTACTGTAAGTGGCAGTATAATAACAATAGAAAGAGAAAGACAGTATCAGGGTGCGCTTGCTATGTCACTACCCTGCCAATAGTCAAAGTTGTAGGCGTCACCACTGTCCAATCAGGAACGACCCGCTTATTCTCTCTCTCTCTTTCTATTGCTATTACATGAATATAATGAGTATAATACCTCTATGTATTAGACCGGTTAAGCGCTGGGAGGCACCAGGTAACGGTTGGTTTAGGAATTAATTTTGTCCGACATATATTCTTTGATAGTTATATTGACAATAAAATTAATAAGTTAATAAGTATTTACGTGTTATAATATTTCTAAATTAAATTTTTACTTCATTTTTATCAACCTTGGGTTGACAATTACTTACTTGAAATGCCAGGAGAAATTTGACATATTCGCCAATAGGTGGCGCTACTCTCTCTTTTTTGCATGATCTGTGCTCTGTGCTGTTCTCCTGCATATTTCGAATATTAATATTTTGGATTCTACAAGTTCTCACTTGTAGACTAATTTTGATGTTGCTAATTCTACAAGTTACAAAACTACAAGTTACAAGTTCTTCATGAAACGGGTCCCAGACATAGGTAGGACTTGCGTAATAAAATAAGAAGTATTATTTTCAATATAAAACTGCATCATATTGCACGATTTAATCCACTTTTTGAAAAATTCTAAATTACATACTAACCTTTCGACTATAAACAAAACAAATAATGCAAAAACATCGAAGACAGAGATTATATTCGTTGGTAAGGAGCATCTCAGCTATGTTGTAATATCTTTTCAGTCAATCCGTGGTGTACTTTTAGTTTATTTGTAATTATCAAAAGTGGTTTTTCATTATGAAAGTGCCTTGTAAAGCTATATAATCTGTTTAGTATCTACATTTGAAACTGCACAAGCGTTTTGAGTACAAAATTGTCATTTCTTATTTAGACAAGAGAATAATCTCTTTAAAAGGAAGGAATTTTAATTAATTTTCATATGAACTGTTATTCGTCAAAATATTTGCCCTCATATCGTTTACACTCAAAAGGCTAAAGCACTAAACATAAAGTTATTGACCGCGGAATCTACAGCAAAAAAAACATCATTTCGATATTACCCTTCCAATAAGTACCCCAAAATTGTGAGTTTGATTCTCGATTTAAAAATTCTATTAAAAACAGTTCAAATTGCAAAACAAAAATATTTTTTATTCGAATGAAAACATAAGTTCGGAATACATATTACACATTCGCCTATATGTCACTCAAAAACGGTTAAGAACGATTAATTTGCTGACTTCGAACAACCAAATGTTTCCGCCACAAAGATTTCTCAACAGTTTGTTATTTACGGGTTCATTTTAAACGTGAAGAAAGAGCAAAAGGAATTTGATAAGTAATACGCTACCTGATTAATGTGCTCCCTTCATTCAGCAACTGTCTCATATTGTCACTAAAAGAAAATAACACTCCCTAAATAAATAGTAAGTATATAGGCTTCTCAAAAAATGTCCAATAAATTATTTGGAAGCTTTGTAATGGCTCGGCATTTCCCAACAAATAAAAATAGTCGAGAACGAGAAGAATTTCAGTCACAGAACGCAACCACAAAACAGCGACGAAGTTTTGTTCTGCATACCAATTGATCTTGCCGGGGAATTTCGGGACACACTTTGATTTTCAATTCAAAAGAAGGATTTGTTGGTTCTTTACACATATTTTTCGAAGTTTTTTATGTTGGCATTCTCTCCAGACATACGAAATCTATATGTGATAAGAATGAGGTGAACGTTAAAGTTTAAATTGTTTTCTGTATCCATTAATGGAAATACCTTATATATCATTGAAAGTAATAATTCCAGTATTTAAATTGTTATTTGAGTAAGATATATAACACTAACAACATAATCTAAACTTATAATAAAATCGTGAAAAGAACGTCTTTGCGGATGAAATATTTTTAGTTTTGAAAACTTTTTTGTTGGTGTACATATTCATCGATTTAGAATGAAAATCAACAATGTTTGGAATTTTTGTCTGTCTGTCAGTCTGGACATGCTTCACGCAAACACTATTAGATGGATTTTAATACATTTTGGTGTGAAAGCACTTTAGTACTCCTACCATTACATAGGAGACTTTTTAACGCGACAAAGTAACCGGTTTTGAAGGAAAGATATAGAAAATGGGAAAGTACGCAATATAACCAATTTGAATGCTTACCTATAGTGGCTCTTATATTAGGTCGATCAAGTTACGTATTCTTAAATAATTCAGAAATGTGTTGTGTGCGAATCATATCTCCATAACCGCTCATAGTTAAAATTTCAATACGTTGGGTTACATTTAAATTCACCATTCTTTACTTTTTAATACATTCAAAATTACAATTGAAGTCAACTATAAAATTTCACATTTATTGTGATAGAAACGAAAAATCAACTTGTTTATTCATTGTTCGGGGCAAAAATCAAAGTAAACACGAGCAAAACTCGTTCTTTAATAAAACATAAAAGGTAGAGAAAACACTTTTTTCACAAAACAACGCTACTGCAGTGTTAACCAAGAAATTTGAAAATTCTCATCGCTCATTGGCAGCAAGTAAATGCTGGCCAATTTGATAACTTTCTTTGATATTTTCTTATTCTTTTGTTACATTTATACCTTTCAGTTGATTTTTTTGGTTTAAATGAACAAAAGAGATTTTTTTCTAGAAAAACTTGGTATATAACCGATTTGAAATTTAAACGCCCTGTATGTAGAATTACTAGATCGATCAAATTGATATATCAAATATTAACCAAAATCATGTATGACGCCATACAAACCACATTAATTACGTAATGGGAAATAAATTCATGTCCAAATTTGAAAAGTTTTTATTTGACGTTCCATACATACTAATTATTGATAAAAACTATACTCGATAATGTACTGCATTAACTGAATTTTGAATCCTTGCAGGAGTCATGGCATTCTGCTCATGTTTAATGCGTTCCAACAAGTCTTGCAAATTTTCTAATTTCTCGACATAAACTCGGGTCTGTAAATGACCACACAAGAAGAAATCTATTGGGGTTCAATCTGGAGAGCTTGGTGGTGGTCCCTCAATTGTTGGACATTGTTGGGATATGCTAACGCTTGAATAAATTCAGGGAGAACTGATGTCCACATATCGCTCAGCTATCATATTGACATCAAAAAGGGAAAGGTCATATGAATTTTTTGTTTTCTATTTCTGCTAAATAGCGATTTTTGTGGATTTTGGATGTGTACTGTTTGTACCCAGTGAGGATTTGTTTGAACCCAGTATGGACAATTGTGAGGAATTACTGCCCATTTAAACAAAAAGTACCCTCATCGAAAAACACAAGGTGTTTTAAAAATTGAGGATCCTGATCAGACTGCCCTTCAAAAATGTCACAAATTGTGAATGGTCGATCAGGATCATCTTCAATTAGCTCGTGAATAAGATGCACCTTCTAAGGACTTATATGATGATATTTTCAATAAATGGCTGACTTACATTTTCCTGTCATTTGTTGTTCTTTGAGGGTTTTCTCGTAACTTCAATAAAGCACTTAATTTGATATCATAGTTCATTTTAGGTCTGCCACATCTAGGCAAAACTTTGATACCTTCCATTGACTAGTATCTTGCGACACTTCAAAAAATCGGAGCTGTTCACCCGGATTTGTATGGCTTCGTAATATGTTCATCACTTACCAGTATTAAAATTTCTATGCGTCCCCTCTCTGATAAACGATATAGTATAAACGGCCCAAGGGTTTTTTAACTATTTATCCTTAAATACGAATAAAACAAAGATTTTCTAATTTCTCATTGGAAAAATAAGCCTTTTTTCTGGTAATTTTGAGGTGATTTTTTATTCTAGAATTAAATTGTTAATTCTCACAATTAATTAGTTAAACGTTTTCTCTTTAAAATACGAGTTTTTGAACTTTTTAAGAATAGATAAAAAATCACCGAAAAATAATGGAATTTTGCATATCTATCTTATTGCAGTCTAGTCTACAAGCTCAGAATGGTGTTAATACAACATACTATCACTAAAATTATGTGGATTGGTTCATTTGATCCAGAATGAAAAAAATTAAATCAGTCCATAAAAAAATTCAAAAGTTATGAACAATTAAATTACGCCTTGAAGTTCAATAACCAAATTCGCTTATTTACTAAGCTAGAAGCCGCAAAAGTTCTGAAAACCCCAAAAAATATTCAATTTTTATAAACACATTAGCAACAGGTAATTAATATATGAACGAGGGCATTTGAGAGATCATTAATTGTCTACAAAAATGACCTGAATGTTTATTGTCGTATCTCTAATAGTTTACAAGTTATATTAGCTTTAAAGTTAACAAATCGATCAGCAACTGCAACTTTTTTTCATAAATTCATAAAAAATAGAATAATTTTTTTTCGGTATTTTACTGAATGTCGCTGTTTTTGTAATTTTTAATACTTTTAAGAAAAAATAAAACAAAGTTGAGAAGAAAAATAAATATTATTTTTTTCTTTTTTTATCATAATTCACAGTTCTCTACGAAATTGTAAAATTTCTTTTTAATTATTTTAATATAATAATCCCTTTGCTTAGAAACAATTTATAAACAAATGAAGCAAACGTATTATTTTTAGTTAATAAATGTTTTTAACTGGCATAACAACAATAATGTAATAATAAATAAAAAATTATATTATTGTGTTTTTTCTTTTTTTATTAACTTCAAAAAATTATTGTAAACAAAGTATTAAAATTTTTAAAACTTTTATGACGCAATCTAGTTTTGTATCTATAGAAGAAGAAGCCAAAAAATTTACCACAATTATTTAAACATTTTTTTTGGTTAAGAACGATAAAGGAAAGGAAATTTTGTTAATTAACAATCATCTTATATAAAGTGTTTAGATTATATCTTAATTTTTCGGATTTTTCATTTATTATAAGTACCTTAACATTTTTTTAAGTGACGTACTTGCTTTCGCAATTAAGAATGTCGCGCTGAGGGCTATTTTCAGCGTAAAATTGAAATTATAAATAATGGAGATCAGTTTCGGGAGTCGGAATGTTTTTAGTAAATTTCCTCCTCTTTAATGATTTTTTTTTAAATTCAAAAATATTATAAGTTTGCAAACTATAAGCGAAAAACCAAATACTATTTTTTGGGATCTTTAAGTATTTATAACTATTAGAATCTTTTAAGGGCTATTTTAATTTTTTTTCACAATGATTCTGACATCATTCTGGATCGAACATAGTATATTGTATTAACATCATTCTGAACTTGTAGGCTAGACTATTGCACCTACAACGCATGTTTTTAAAATTATGTAAAACCCATGTTATACAATATTTTGAAGGACCTTAAAGGAATTTTTTCGAATTCTTAAAAGTAATTTATGTACGGGCAGCCCGTAAGACGCACATTTTTTCGAAATTGCCTTACTACACTTGTTCCTCATTTACAATTTTCATTGTAAATGAGGAAATTGTAATTTAATCATCAATTGTAGAAAAAACCCTAATGAACAGGCAAAATAATCCAAGAACTCCTCAACAGTCAAAATTACTTCCCGTCATCACGTTTTTACAGTTTTATTTTTTCAAGATGAATATCGATGAAGCTATCGTAATTACTACTTTATTTTCATACGCAATATTCATAACAACTTTCAGTTTTAACTCATACAGAATCTTGTTAAGAATTAACTTTTAAACAATTTCATACCTAAACTTTTCACATATGCCTTATCTCATTCTTAAGCGCCAGTACGAGTTAATTAACAAAGTTTAATGAAATATTTCTAACAATTACAAGACCCCATAAATTCGCATAAACACAGTAAACATTCTAACTCGAGGAAAAGCTCTTTAATGATTTCACTTTAGAAGTTTTTAAGTACCAACTTAAATGAGTCGAAAGAGCGATTATGGTAAAATTGATAGCCTAAATGGTACCATCTAACAAGTTGGCCGCATAGCTATCGAGATTGCTTTCAGCTTACGATTTTTTATTCTTTACACCTTTATAATGCTGCATTCAAATTATTCGACTGTCGCCACAATCAAGTCGTAAACTAGTCATGTTAAACAAAAAACCCAGTGGAGGTTTCGCATCGATTAAAACAAAGTTAAACGTTAAACAGGATTTAATTTATGTTTGCCTTTATTTGGAGTACTTGAAAATCAAGAGAACTGTAAAAGAATATTAATTAACATTAGTTAAATAAGTGAACAGCGTTTTCACAAACCTCTTACAAATTGCCTACTACTAAGAAACTAAAAACCAATTAACTGAATATATAAAAGTTTACAACTATAATTTGTATACATACTGTAGAATGTAGTAACTTACACTTCACACCTACTTGTATGTATTGTTACAACGTTTGACAGATGATACTAACAAGGGACTTCTCTCGTACTTCACCGCAGTAAAAACTAATTCACTGATAAACAAAACAAAACGTTTAGTAAAACCGTATTTATATTATTTTACCGAATATGCCATTCCGTTCGAAAGCTAGTCGTCATGCACGTTGGACAGACAAGGATGCTACAATAATTATAGAGAGTAACCAGGCAAGATGTAAATGCGGCCGCACGACAGAGAGAGTAGAGCATTAGTAGAACAGCTGATTCATTGTATTATTTAGTCGAAGTATTAGTCTAGTAAGGATTGTAAGTTTTTGGTGAAAATAAAGAATATTAATGTCGGTGTAAATTAATTGTTTTAAAACCCTTAGAGTCCGTAAGTGGTGTCAGAAGTAGAAATAAATTAAGTTTTAAATCTCAATTTATCCACGGCAACAACTAGAAGTATGGCGGAAACGAACAAGACTAGCAAGAAAATATTCAAACAAGTTACCGATAAGCTGGACGAGAGAATGTCAGATCTTGGAAAAACGTGACAAAAGTAAGCAACAAATCGGAGAGGAAATCCAGCAATATTTTGACGAGAAACATAAAATTGAATTAGCAAATCGTCGTCTCTAACAAGTGAACAACAAAATTTAATTCTAGGGTTGTTTTCGAAATTTAAAGAATAAGTTCAATTAAAGAAATTAAATAATTTGGTCAAGTGCGAGTTGGACTCGCATACTTAGAGTTCCGTACCACCTTCAAGATTCGAATATTCCAGTTTCAGGCAAGCAGGGAATGAGTGCATTTTCTTATATTTACCCTAATATCTTTTAAAGGAAGCGTTTTAAATTCAAAAAAAATATATACACTTTGATTTTCCACACATAGACTTTTTATTTTATCTGCTTTAAGATTCGCTTGATTTTTATCACAATACATATGTATTTAATTTTCTAATTTGGCCCCCAAAAAGTAACATTAGAGTTTTATTTTACTAATAAACCTTCAGAGATGCCTTTTATAATCTACTGTCTGAGTTTTGGGGGTCTGTAGATTGGAAGAAAAAGGGCAAAATAGGCCAAAGTTTAAATTATAAATTATTAAATCTGTTATTCAAGTCATTTAAAAATACAAATAAAACATATTTTCCAAAATTTAAATAGTTTAGTTTCTAAAGTGGGAATTAAGTCGATGTTTAATATTTTTGTTAATATATTTTATACAAATGATTTAAAAATATGATATATTTGTAATTCACATAATGAGCCTTTTATCTGATATATTACATGTTGCGTTTGAAAACTGAATCTTTATTTTCCATTTAATTGTATAATTTGTCCCTAAAATTACTTTGGGGGTTTTCTAATAATTTATTTTCCGTTTAATTCTATTATTTGGGGGCCAAATAATAGAATTAGGGATTTTTTTCATATTTTTCCTATGAACAAAAAATGAGGTCTTAGAGTTTGGGGAATAACGGGGAGAATGAGTAATTTTTTAAAAATATTTTTTAAATATATTTTAAAATATTCATTTTAAAAAAATTAAAAAAATATATTTGTATTCGTCATAATGAGCCCTGGGATTTGTATGTTACATGACCCGTTAGAAACAATTATAATTTTTTATTTTCTATTTAATTCTATAATATGCCCTCCAAAATGAATATTAGGGGTTTCTTCTTATTTTTCCAGTAAAGTTCAGGTGAGGTGTTATGCTTCAAAATTTTTCAGCTTATGGTTTGGGAGATAAGGGGGGGGGATGGTGAAATTTTTAAATATTTTTCTTAATATATTTTAATTAATTTATTTTATAAATATGGAAAAAATATATTTGTTTTCTTCATCATGAGCCCTTTTATTTGTTGTATAACATGCTGGGTTAGAAACAATTTTAATTTTATATTTTCCACATTTAATTCTATAATTTGCCCTCCAAAATAAATATTAGGGGTTTCTCCTAATTTTTCCAGTAAAGTTCAGGTGAGGGGCTATACCTCCATTTTTTTCAAAATTTTCCAGCTTATGGTTTCGGAGATAAGGGGGGGAATGTGTATTTTTTTATATTTTTGTTAATATCTTTTAATTAATTTATTATTAAAAGTACTTTACGTTTTATAGTTTCGGAGATAAGGGGGGGATGGGTAAATTTTGGTATATTTTCGTTAATATCTTTTTAAATAATTGTTTTTTAAATATGAAAAAATATATTTGTGTTTCTCAGAATGAGACCTTTCATTTGATATATTACATGATGCGTTTGAATTTTTTTATTTTTAAATTTTTATTTAATTCTATAATTTGCCCCCCAAAATTAATATTAATGGTTACTCCTTATTTTTCCTGTAAAGTTCGGGCAACGTTCTATATTTCCTATTTTTTTCAAAATTTTAGGCAGAGTAGTTTCGGAGATCAGGGGGGGAACGGTCGATTTTTTTAGTTTTTTTCCCCCAGAAGTACCCCTAAAATAGAATTTTTTTCTTTTACGATATGTACTCCTGATCGGGTCACCAAACTATACATTAATACCAAATTTCAACCTCTTCCGTCCAGTAGTTTCGGAGAAAATGGCTGTGATGTGACACAGGCAGAAATCCGGAGTGATATTATAAGGGTATCCGTATATTGTATCTACGGAACCCTAAAAATGCATAACCAACAATTTGAACAACTAATGCAATTAGTAATATAAGGTAACAAAGCAGTTAATTCGAAAGTACAGATTATGGATTCAGACATAAAGGCAATGACCGATGAAATTGAGGTTCTAAAAAGTTCAAGGTATAGTCTCGAAAATAAGGTCAAATATGACATCCATTTAATTCGAAGCAAAGTACAATGTGAACTTAGCACTATCTAAAATCGAGTGGAAACGGTGATTAACAGCATTAAACAACACTTGCAATGTGGAAGATATCAAAACATTGTTAGTATCAAAGAATACTTTATAAAAGCAGCCAGAACTAGAAGAAGACGTTACTGGCGAATGGGCTACACAAACATTTTTAAATGATATTTGAGTGTGAGATGTCAACCTTCCACGAAATCTGAAACTTAGTGGTATAAGAAATAGTAATGCAATTATGCTATAGAAATAGAGGCTATCAAGAACGCGTCCCAACCAAGCGTTAGGAAATATTACAGTCGTTCCTTCAGGAAGTACAGTGGAAAACTAACAAAATAATTGACATAAACATAACTAAAAACTAGTGGCTGGCATTCGTTATCTGTAAACGCAAAGGCCATTTCCAATGTTACAGCCAGTCAGAATAAGGAGGTAACCGCTAAGTAACCTACCACCAGTCCTCAGGACAGTACCCATCCGATAGGTTCGTGTGCAGGTGAATGAAGATCGGACAACAAAGCACAAAGCAATGTGTACAGGAACAAATGGCTAATCCAGACATTGAACCAATCCTATCAGTTATTCCCATATACACTCAGTTCAGTTATCTATTAAGTTTTTGAGAGTCGGTAGATTGAAAACCCGAGTGCAATCTAGACTACCAATGACAACTTTTACGCATTGACAAAAAAAAACATTCCGAAATCTACCGTTCAGCATAAACAATCTGGACAAAAACCATACATAATTGGTCAAAGAATCATTAAAATACTGTATTCGAGTAACTAGAAGCGAAAGCAGAAGGCCACGCGAATTATGCGAACCGACCTGAAGAGGGCAGATGTGACTCTGCCGAAACGTCACCATTTTACCACGGATCCCGGCAGGGATCAGTTATCAACTACGCGGGTGAATTCCCGGAAGCCACCTACCACATTTCGTGCCCGCTAAAACTTAAAAACCAATATATATATATATATATATATATATATATATATAATGCTTGAATTTCATAGGTATTTGTTAAGATTTCGAATTACCTCCCGAGGGCAGCTAAAGTGCGACCCGTATAGAAATAATGTGTCTTCAAACACATAATAAATTTCTATATTCATATGTATATACAAGTAAAAAACAGACAAATATTTCAGGTAAAAATTAAAAAAAAAATTATGCTGTAAAATTTGCTTAGCGAATACAATTTCGCAACGTCCTCGTTTCCTTTTCATACAAATTTACTGAGTGCGTAGCCTTATAAATGTTATCTGGTGTCGCATCTTCCCTTATGAACGTTACACCAAAAACATCCTTAAATTAGGATAAAAAAGCGTGCGTAATTAACAGCCAACATGACGCACTTGGATAAAAAAAATGCCCGACGTCTCGACGCCAGGCCTTTTTCTCGGCTGATGAATAGACTGTTGATTAAATGTCAGCCTTTGATAGGAAATTTTGTAGTAAAAAAGTTGTTTTCGCCGACATGAAGTAAACAAGGATTAGTTTGTAAGCTCAATGTTAAACTGAGTAGACTTGATAATTGTTGTTAAGACATTATATATATATATATATACATATATATACAGGGTGTTTTGTAGAAGGTTCGCCAAACTTGAAGGGCAGATACGTGGGCTCATGTGCTATATTATGTAATTCATATAACATCTAGATATATTACGGTTTTTAACCTGTTGAAACTTTTTTTATTTTACACTGTATCTTCACCAAATAAACTTAAATATAAACTATGTTGTTTGTTTGCTCATCTGCATTTGATATTTGTCACAAATGCTTGGTTGAAAAAATTATTGAGTCCACAAATGGCAAGGGTCAGTAAAAAAGTGATTAAGTTAAACACATTACAAAAAAAATAGAAGCACATCGAGAACTTCGAATGCTTAGAAAAACTTCTCTACTTCAACCCCTTTCCAACGATATATCACACGTCTTGGAAACTAATCAGTATCATAATAAAATTTGAGGTTGTAACTTACAAGCTAACAACTACAAATAATAAAATAACAACAAGTTGAAATAATTTATAAATTTTCTTCAAACCGGTTGTTACAGCTACGGATGCAATCGCGACACCTTTTTCGGACTCCTACAGTGGTAGTCTCTAGTCGCATCTCATTCCATATTATTTCACAACCAACATTTATTCTATCTCTTAACTGCGCTTTTGTTTCTAAGCGATTTTCTTGGCCTATCCACATACAAAAAAATCAAAGGGAGTCAGGTCTGGCGACCTTGGATGCCATAGAATAGGGCAGTTCTCTTAATTTACGTGTTTGGAAATGTAATCTCTAGGAGCTCTCTGACAGTTCGCCTATAATGTGCTGGAGAGCCAACTTTTTTGAAGATTATTGGTCTGTCTTCCAATGGCATTTCAACTAATAAGATCAATAAATCTTCATTAAAAATTCGTCATTTACGAGATAGAAATAGACACCAAGGAGCAGCTAAGGGAAATAATCAATTTTGCGTTCGAAACAATGCGGGATGATCGATTTTATTAGATGAAATCCCATTGGATGACAAACCAATATACAATTCACTAAAACTTCTATATGTTCTGCCAATAACTGAAATATGAATCTGAAGAATCATTACTAGCTACCTGGTCGTTTAATTATGCAGTGTAAATTAATCGACTGAACTGCTTTAAATATTTTAACTTTAACAGCCAGTTAGTGCACTTGTTAGACCCAACTAAACGAAATCGGCTATTTTATGTGTTAGGAATTATTCGTATGGGTCGAAAAAAGACAAAAAGAAGATTGTTTTCTGAAGGATATTTGTGACATATTTTTCAATGTTTAAGCACTTTTTGAAAAGTAACCCCACAAGTCACGGAATTGCTGTATGTTTCCAAACGTCGAGGTCTAGATCAGACCCCGTTGTCAATGGCAAAGAAACTACGAAAGAAGGTACATTCATGAAATGTAACATTAAAATGTTTGACAATATTATTATTTGACTTCTGCGAACGTTTGGAAATATACAGCAATTTCGTGACTTGTGGTGGTTTTTCCCAAAAAATGCTTAAAAACAAGAAGAAGATTCTAATAGTAATAAAAATGGTCGTCCCAGTTGAAAAAATTAAGTTATTTGTTTTTGACGTTTTTGAATTTTTTATTTTATTCACAAAGCTCAGTATAAACGAACAACCAAATTTTGGCACAGTATTAGCCACAAGTCCCATCTGCAGGTGATAAAATAAGTAATTTTTTTGGAAGTTTTGACTTGTATAGTTTGAGTTGCATTAGACACCTGCTGAAAAGTATTATAGTTATTTCAAAAACTGCAAACACCTTAATAACTAGAATAATGCAACAAGTGTTATCCAAATCTTCCCTCTTCCGGAACTCGAATGGCTTAGCGTTTACAATACAACATCCGTCAAACCAGAAGTAATGCCAAAGTCCAAAGAAGTATCTAATATTTCAACTGTGAACTGAGACTCCTCATACCAGACCATATACAGTGTTCACGTAAAGTATGAAAAATACCTTATAAAATATATCCACATTTAAAAAAGGAAAAAAAAAACCCTCGGACACGTCATTTAATAACGCGCAAATTTGGACATAAATTGTTTTCTCATGTGGTCTGTATGGCGTCATACATTTTTTTCAATGACAATTTAAATGTTCGATATATCGATTTGAAAAATCTACTAATTTCAAATCGGTTACATAACAAATTTTTATAGATTTTTTATTTTTTATTTACTTAAACCAAAAAAGTCAACTGAAAGGTATAAATGTAGCAAAAGTATACAAAAAAATCAAAGCGAGTGTCCAAATTGGCCACCATTTACTAGCTGACAATACGCAATGCGATTGTCAAATTCTTTTTTAAAGTTGGTTAACACTTGAGGACTGATTAGTCTGATTTCTTCTATTATTCTGATCTTCAAATATTGAATACTATTTGGTCGGTTGACGTAAACTTTTGATTTCAAGTAGCTTCACAAAAAGAAATCTCTGGGAGTTTGGTAGTGAGTTTAAGCAGACCCTCTCTATCAACCCTATCAACTATTAAATTTGACATTGATGATGATAGGAACCCAAAATCAACTTGTTTATTTATTGTTCGGGAAAAAAATTGGAGCAAAACAGTAATTTTTTTTTTCAAAACATGAAAGGCAGAGAAAAAAACTTTTTTTCAAAAACAACACTCCTGTAGTGAAAATGAGCAACGCGATTTTCGAAATTCGTTGGTTAATTTTCAAAAAAATCGCGTTGCTCATTGTCAACTAGTAAATGGTGGCCAATTTGAACACTTGGTTTGACGTTTTCTTATTCTTTTGTTACATTTATAACTTTCAAATTTTTGGTTTAAGTGCATAAAAGAGATTTTTTTCTAGAAAACTTGTTATGTAGGTAACTGATTTGAAATTGAAACGTCCTGTATATATCAAATATAGGAGTTGTCATTTAAAAAAATTGTGTACGACGTCATACAGAAGACATTAATGAAGTCAAGGAAAATCTATTCATGTCCAAATTTGAGCATTATTCAATAAAGGTTGACGTGTTCTAGGTGTTTTTTTACGTGCACACTGTATAAACCAAAATCGTGTAAGTTCCCATACAGTCTTCTTCTACTACAATCAGAATCAGTGCTCGACATCCACAAAGTCTGCTAACTAAAGTCCCGTTAAAATCAGGAACCATTTTATAAGTGCGTAATGACTCGCTGACGATCACTCATACAACGCCACATCTTTAATGTTAATAACAAGGGTGAACAAATATGTACTAATAAATGAATTTGCAGATATCAGCCTAGCATGCTACAAAATAATAAGGATATATAATCTCGTAAAGACCATTTCATTTGCTAGTGACAACTTAGTTTTCTCAGCTTTGTCATGTGAGTGACAAATTGATATAGGTATAATTTGTATTTAAAAATGAACCAACTTCAGCTGACTTAAAATAAAAACCGTTTAGAAACCGTGTGAAATCAATCACGATTTGCAGACATATTTTCTTTTTTATCTGATTTAAGGTATTGAAAATTGTGTAACTCCAATTTACTATATATTGCATCCACACTGTATATGCTTCTGTGTATTGGTCACCCCTATATAACTTATTTATCCATAATTTTCTGAACCACCCTGTACAACTACGATCAACTCAACACAATATTGCAACGGTCCTGATGTATTTAAAACCACCCTGTATAAATCCTCTCCTCACTATTGACTGTTTCTATTTTTCGATTGTTTAAATTATTACTGTATACCTATACCTATGATTTTACTTCGCCCCATATGTCTAGTATTCTATTTATGCAACTGCTTATTGTCTACCCTATATAACAAAATTTACATTTTTGAACCACATGTTATGACTATAATATTACCCTATCATTTATTTCAACCACCCGACATATGCAACTGCTTCTAATTTTTTTTGAACCCACATCTATATTTATATTATACCCGTCCTATAATTCAAATATCCTAACTGCTTATGCTTACATAACACATTTTTGATACACTCTCAATAACAATAATTACCACCCTTGCTTCAAACACCTTGTATAAGCAACTACTTATTTTCCACATTATATAACTTTTTTTAACCGCCCTGTATCACTGCAACTCTACTACACCTTATATTCAACTGTATAACTGCAATTATACTCCGTCCTATAAAGCAAATATCCACTCTGCATAGCTATAGTTTTGCTCCACTCTTATTTCAACCACCTTGTATACGCAACTACTTATGTGCCATGCACACCTACAACCGTATACCATATGGAAGAGATCGCCGACGTAAAAAATTTTCGTTTCGATAAACTAATGGAATATTTTCTGCCATTTCACATGACTATAAGCCCCGTAACTTAACTTCGTCTCTAAAATAAACTGACTTCAAATGAATCAAAATGAAAACCATTACAAACACCCTGTACGATATACTTTCATGGCATATCTTGAGATTTAAACTAGATATTTATGATGAAAATTTGACATTTACATTGATGTTTATAGTTGTGCACATGTTTTTCCGATTTTCAAAAAATTTACGGAAACAAGCTGGAATATAACTTTGTAGAATACATTATATAATATTCAAATTGCTTGAGCCGTTTTAGAGAAAACAGTGAAGATTCATTGCAATTGACTGTTCCTTAATATCATGCAGTGTAAATCAGCAAAATTGCCCAAGCCGTTTTTAAATAATCGCTGGTCATACATAAAAAAATTGCCGACGAATTAATAACCTCATCCTTTTTGGAAGTCGATTAAAAAGAAGGGTTAATGTCTGGTACATGTGATTCAAAAAAGAGGTGTTAAAAATCCAACTCATAGGTGTTGTTTCCTCTTATAGTTGATATCTTCTTTGGGTTTCATCGAAATTAGTGGTTCGAGTTGTATTTTGCTTAAATAACAATTTGGTTCTTCGATAGCAAATAATGTAAGGCGTGCAACAATCAAACAAACTTCAAATATTATATAGAATTGGCTTTGAATGCATAGTGAAAAGCTACAGATTTCGCTCGAACAGGTAACTTATTTTACCATTATCGTATTACTTTCTAATCATATAAAAATTATTAAATCTGCTGAAAAAGTAACTTGTGAATTTACCCTCAAATTGCTGTTAAATTAATATCTTGTGATCATAAATAGACTTAAATGTCAAATATCATCAAACCTTGAGAGGAGTACAGGAAGTACAGCGTGGGCGTCTAAAACAATGTCGTGAAATGTCAGTTATAAATTTGACACTTCACGAGATAACTCTCAGCAATTTTCGTGAACTAAATTTAATAATAATCTACTTATGAAAGTCATTATTTATTCCGAGTTTTCATAATAAGTTAGGTAATTTCCAATACCTATTTTATTTGACATTATCAGCAATTTTCAATACGAAACAGATTTCCATTGCGTAACGATAATAACTCCCATCCAATAGTTCGATCAAAAGGTGTTCCTGCCATCAAATTATTTTACCAATATGTAAATCTAAACTACAAACAAGATGCATGCAAATCAACCCGTAATTCAAATTGCCTGCAATTCGTAGACACTACTTGACATCGACGATATGTTTAACATTTACTCATTTATGGGCCTACACTGAAAGACAGTTTATAATCATTTATACTAATTTCAACATATATTTCCAGAGTTAAAGTGTAACAAACTTTTCCAATAATCAACGGCTCCAAGAAAAGGTGAAAATTAGTACTGAATTGTATTAAAAGTAATACAAAGTATGAGAAACAAAGATTAAATTCATCATAAATATTTAACTAATATTATTGGCCTTAGAACACAAGACCCATCATTAGTTGCACTAAGCTCAAATAATCGAAATCTGGGTAAATTTATGTACATTCGTTTTGTGGTTTTATTGGAAAATAAGAGTACATTTAAGAAAATAGCAGCACAATTATGAAAAACACTGTATTGAAATTAATTAAAAGGTTTTGAAATGATATTGTTATAACATTTCAGTTTACGCTACTAAAGCTAAATCTTCTCAAAAAATTAATCATTGCCATAAAAACCTATCCTCCCCTAATAAACATTTAAAGATGAATAGAGTATACACATTAGAGTGTTCGAAGAACTCAACGTGATACGTTCAGAGAGGTGGTGAATGCTTCGGGAGTGTTCTTGAGAAAGAAATGGAGGAAGTCAAGGTGCCGCAGTCGGTTAGTTCTTGACGGTCGTTAAGATTTGAACGTGGACAAAGAGAGCATAGTATTTAGTGGCATTGTGAATTGTGATGTCGGTATTATAAAGAACATTTATTTTTGTAGTTAATTCATTTTACGAATTTATGAAATACCAAACAATGTTATGTACTTCCTTTACTGACCAGTCAACACCACAACTTCCTTGTTTATGATAAGCTATAGAATATCATCTGTTCTTTATTGGATTTATCTTATTCAAAACTTCTATACACTTTATTTAGCTCACAATGTTCAGATTTGGCTACTTTGATTTCAGACTGTTTTTTAGGGTGCTAAGCTATGAACAGCAGACCTTGGCTGACATGCTTAGTTCTAACCGGACATGTGTCACTAATATTATGTAATAAGTAAATTTTATTCCACCAATATCACTTATTAATCTAGCTTCGTTTAAAGAGATAACGAGGTTAAAGTCACTGGTATTAGAAGGCACAACACCACATTGCAAATACGCAAATTTGAATTCATCCGATGTGGACATAGGTGGGAGTATTGGCTCAACTAAACTTCTTAAAATGTCTATATTTCTATTGCACAATTATGTTTAAGACCTCGATTGACATCTATATCTAGCTTACCGCCGTCTGTCCCTATGTACCCTTAGATATTTTAGACTACGGAAACGATGTTAATGCAGCTATAGTGTTTCAAGAGGAAAGTTTATACGAACAATACTCTTTTGTGTTAATTTGTTTAAATATGACGATAATTGTTTTAACTTTTGATTAGGTTTTGTCTACTCTTTTTTTTTCCTGCAACAGATAAGTATTTGAAAATTGTATATGGAGAACAAAGTGTAGTAAGACAATTTCGTAAAATTGACCGGATTGCTGGCTCTCCATAGAGAAATTCTTCCTCACAGTTATTCTGAGAGAAAAAGCTGTCTACAAAATGATTAATCAGTATTCGTGTATATAAATAGTGTTTCGTATATTGCCGAATAGTTATCTGTGTTTGTAGACCTTTTAACTCCAAGTTCGGAGTCGTTGTCAATCAATTTTTACAATATTTGCATTAAAACTAAAAACAAATTATTCTATTCTGTGCACAGCCGGTGCGGGTCAGCTAGTTAAGTTATATTCGTGAAAATAACCTACTAGTTTTCTCATAATTTAATTCTCAGTTCATTATTTATCCCACTATTCGCTGTTCTTATATATTCTCAATTTCCAACGTATCAATTCAACGTAATTACTAATAAATTTCCTAGATTATTCTGCGACTTTGTTGTTAGATAATAATTTGCTTTATACATCACCAACCCCATACTTCCTAATACCATTGGCACAGTTAATTAAACTTGTCTTGTGTAAATTAAGGGTAAGAATACCTACAACCAGAGACAAACATGCTTACAACTATTAAGTCTTTACATTAAAGATTAAGAAATGAAGATACTGATGTAGCCTTTTCTAGTCTTGCCATATGGAAACATAGTTTACTTGGAAGTAACCTCATAAAGCAAAGTTTTTAATAAAACTAAAAAATCGTACGAAACCATTTAACGCAACTCAGTATTCCAAGATTTGTGTGTCCAGTATTGCTTATGTTTGTGGTCATATATATACCTGTTGAAATGTTAACAGCTAAAGAAAAAGGAAGAGCAATAAAATATTTCCAGACAAATCAAACTTGGGAAAGCATCTATTAATTAGAACCGACTCTCATAGGGTAAAGTGAGAGAAAAGACAGATCTTATTGAGACAAGCAAATTTAACAGAGAGGAAACTTAAAGGAGCCCGGGGTATTATAGTAAACAATGCGAAAATCGGAGCATTTGTAACTGATCTGGGATGGAAGAATCTATGCTGTATGCTTAGTATCAAGTAAAGCCAAATTGTCATTGTCTATTTTTTTACACACAAATAAAATTGTATCAAAGTAATTGATTATGACTCCAGATTTCGAGTTATAACGTTTCCATACACAGATAAGTATTACACAATATACAAAACACTTATGCAGACACCTTTTTCTCTCAGAATATCTGTGAAGAAGTATTACCTACAGACAAACAGTAAGCAAAATCAGTTTTTCTAAAGTGCCGAACAACACTTTATTCCTCATTTACAAATTTCAATATTTGTTACAAGAAAAAACTGAGTCACAAAAATTATCAACTTTTGGAATTTTACCCCTTAGTAACGCCAATTTCAAGATGTCGTATCAAAAATCTCAAAAATGCTGAAGTAATGTAAACATATGAAGAGCAACATCATTTCGTGGTTAAAATCATCTGTTTTTTAGTGTAGAACATCACAGTTAATAATAAACTTACCTTTATTTTCAGCTACAAAGTAGACTTCACGAAGTCTCAGCGAATTTAATGCTCTGCTGGATTGTACGTGTTATCTGAAATAAAAAAATGAATTGCATTAGGCATAAAGGTAAAATTAGAGACAGAGTGGTGTCGTTTAAGTAGTAATGTGTTTCACAGTAATAAACAGAACGGAAAGTCAGCTTAGATAGCAATCGGATGTGCCGTGTCGTAAATGCGAGATCTGTAAAATATAAAGTTTTATTTTACAGAAAAGGAAGTTGAACTTCTTTGAACTTACTAAAGGTTTAAATGCTTGTACATTATAGACCTGTGAGTTGGTGTAGTTGCAATAAATGATAAAAGTATTTTCTCTACCGTTCAAATTTAATTAATTTTATCATATTAGATGCAATTTGTCGAAGAATAAGTTGTTACTTTAATTGGGTGTAATCAAAATGAAAACCAGTCTTATTTATGTTGATAATCAAAGCAAAGTATTATGTCGAAAAAGTTTTAAATTTGATCTTAATTAAAAATTTTATACTCATAAAATGTACCAAACTGCTGAAAAAAGTACGGAACTTCTTAACTAGCAATTATAACAGAAAACACACATTATAGTGAAAAAAAAAACAAAGCTAATGATTTTTCGAAAACGGCTTAACCGGTTGCAGTAATATAAACGATATTAATTCTGCTTTATTGGTACAATTAGAGTTGACCGCGAAGATCTGGAACAGTTGCCAAGATTTGTATATATTGGTGTAACCACGCCTACCACCAATCAAAAATAAGATCGTTATGAGGAATTGAAGCTCCAAAACGGACGGGCAAAAGCTTGCCTATCTTGCTACATGGAGCAAAAACATGGTCATTAAAGAAACATTAAATCGCATACAGGCATTTATAATGGGGAGAATACGTAGACCCCTACGCATCCTATGGATAGCTAAGAGAGCTTCTGGGATTTTTAGATTGTAACTCAATCAGAGTTGGCGAAGAGTTAAAATTAATGTTTTGTCTTACTCTTTCAACAGTGAAAGGAGAATTAATATTCAGAGGTACCGGAGATAATCTTGGGAAGGTGAGCAGGGGTTACGCACCAGGCGATAAGATTGCTCCTAGTGTCATTAGATTCATCTCTGAGGCGACTAGGATTGGAGACATGAGGTGGGAACTGTCGAGTGGTGCCGCATCAAATCAAATATGCTCAAAAAGTGCTCTGTATGATGTTTTTCTGTGTTTATACTTAATAGAACTCGAGATATTCGTGCTAACTCCGCATTTATGATGTCAAGAACGTCCTGCGTCGAACATATGTCGACTAGCATCTGCTTCTATTTCCTGATTTTACTCAATCGGTTGACATCTTGATTAATGTAGCCCAAAACCGATAAAGAATGCAAAGAAGTTATGCCAGAGTTCGCAAAAATATTTGTTCTCGTCTTGTTCCAGTATACGAAAAACGCTTTTGGTGGTCCATTAATTCTATTGGTGTTATAATTCCTGCCACACTGGCAGGTAAAGCGTACGCTGTAGTTAAGGAACCTATAATTACAGTAACATTTTTTTTGTATAGGATTAAGTAATTATAAAAAGTTAACCTAAGTGGAGCCTTACACGAGCTCTTGGTCTCTTTTACTGCGTTTATTGTTTCCAAAGGGTGTCATATTTCTTATATTTAAATCTACAATCTGTTGAAGGCCTTGACTTCAAAAAATCAAGCCGAAAGGCCTGGTCCCTGCTGCGTAAACTTGGAGCCGCTAAACCTACTAAACCTAGAGAGGATAAGCTATCATCTAACAGTGTTGCTTCTTGTATAGTTGCTACATCCAAAGCCCCTCGAGATCGAACACATACAACTAAAGTTAAGAGGGAACTCAAAGCCCTGAAGAAAACCTGTGCTGTAGACTCTGAATACTCAGCGGACATACGGATTGGAGAAATCATAATTGCTCTAAATGAGATGAAATATGGTAAAGCACCGGGCATTGACGGCATCCATCCAGAGTTCCTTAAACACTGTGGACCCTACGCGAGGCAATGGGTGGCAAAGTTTTTCACTGATATTCTTCGGTCAGGAAATATCCCCCACTCACTTAAGCGAACAAAAATCATCGCAATACCGAAACCAGGGAAAACAAACGACAGGCCTGAAAACTATCGCCCCATAGCTTTATTAAGCATGGTTTATAAACTATTAGAAAGATTGCTCCTCAACAGAATCAGCCAAAAGATAATAGACATCATCCCCACTGAACAAGCAGGTTTCCGCCCGCATCGCAGCTGTTCAGATCAAGTACTGACACTGACAACATTCATAGAGGCTGGATTTCAGAAGAAACTTTCAATAGCTGCCGTATTTATAGACTTAACAGCAGCTTATGACACCGTTTGGAGGCAGGGGCTAATATATAAATTGATTCGCATCATTCCCTGTACAAGAATAAGCAATCTCATTAATAATATGCTCTCAAATAGAACATTCCAAGTGATTATGGGGAAAAACAGGAGTAAAACGATGAAACTTAACGATGGTCTCCCACAGTTCTTGCCCCAATACTCTTCAGCCTGTACATCGCGGACATGCCTGCAACCGAATTACGCAAGTTTGGCTATGCGGATGACTGGACCTTGGCAACGGGACACAGGAAGATAGAGATTGCTGAAGATATCCTTACCAGAGACTTAGCAAACATCAGCGCATACTTTAAAAAATGGAGACTCCAACCAAGTAATGCAAAAACAGAGGTATCTGCCTTTTATCTAAACAATAAGATGGCAAAGAGAGAATTGAGAGTGTTCATGGATAACAAATTACTCACTCACAACAAACATCCTAAATATCTCGGTGTTACCCTGGACAGGACGCTTACATTCAAAGAGCATCTGACAAGAACCGCAGCAAAATTAAGAACACGTAATAACATAATACAGAGACTCTGCGGTACAACTTGGGGCTCTTCCGCATCCACCCTGGGATCCTCTGCACTGGGCTTAGTGTATCCAGTCGCAGAATACTGTGCTCCAGTGTGGCTCAATAGCAAACACACACATATGGTCGACACTCAATTAAACTATGCGCACTATATCAGGGACAATAAAGCCAACCCAGACAATATGGCTGCCTATTCTTAGCAACATAGCTCCTCCCAATCTGCGCCGAGAACATGCCCTGGTTAGAGAGTTTAACAAAATTATGAGAAACCCGCAGTTTCAAGTTCATAATGATGTTCCGGACATCCAGCGAAATCGACTTCGATCGAGACACCCTCCATTGAAGACTGCACATGTGCTTCACCAAAACAACTTTGACATAAATGAGCGATGGAGAGAGAGAGATGGGAACGTGAAGTAGCTCCAATGTATCACAATATGCCGTGTATAATCAACAAACCTACAGGATTCGATCTCCCTCGTCGAACTTGGACATCTCTTAACCGAATCAGAACCAACTGCGGAAGATGCGCCGACTCCTTACACCGGTGGGGCAAACGATCTTCAGCCGCATGCGATTGTGGGGCCGACAGGCAGACTATCAGACATATAGTGCAAGATTGCCCAATAAGGGCATATACAGGCAATCCAGAAGATTTCCTGATGGCAACACAGGCGGCAATTGATTATATATCAAGACTAGACATTTGTTTGTGAATTGGTCCAAAGTATCTATTTGTATTTAATTGTTAAGTAATGTCCACATATACAATTTTATATATTTTTATGTACCATATTATTAATATCATTATAAATGTACTGTGACGTAAGCCATACGCTATATAAAATAAATAAATATATCTACAAAACTCATTGTTAATAATAAAATATTTCAAAAATTCAAAACCAATTGTGGGAATTATACACCATTTCAAAATCCCAGAGGGATTTGGAAAATATGAAGGCAGCTCACTTCAAATGTTTTTATTCATATTCATGCATATCTTTTTAACATCTCTCCTCCATCGAAAGATTCATATCCATTTCAATTTTATGAATATCGAACGCCTTGAGGTCGTACATTCAACGACCGACTCCGCACAATGGCGCGGGTGTGAGGAAAAATATATATTTCTTATTACGTCTACATCCATTATCCATTGTGGCCAAATGTGTGTGATTGATGGATGGTTGATTTTGTTTTCTTTGGCACGCCATGCCACCATTACTATTATTATAACAAGTTCAAGATAAGCGGCCTTGTGGTCAATAATATATTTTGAATGAAAACTGTTTGGACTCTGGAGCGATGGCATTTAGACCCCTGGTTATTTAATTTACTGTTTAATGAATTTTAAACAGCCGGTCTTCTGAGCGTCACAGGTAGTAAAAAACAAACTCGGGTATTTGTATGCAGATTTTTTTATGCTTCGTCTCAATACGACAGCGGACGATATCCTGCATGCCTTTAACAAAAAATGAAAAGAATAAAATGATGATGGCGTCTTATTACAAACATGGGATAGAATTAGTACCTACGTTTACGAGACAGGCAAACATATTTGGAATTTAGCAGGAAATAGTATAATGATGATGAAAATAATATGTATTGAGGTAATTTCTATCAATCAAGACATTAAGAAGATACTTAAAAGAAAAAACTATCAGATAAATTTTTTATATTAAAATGGATTGCATTAGGAAATAAATGTTTTGAAAACGCCTGCAAACAATATTCTGTTTAATGTAACTAATAAATGAAATATTAATAATTTTATACAATAAACTAACTAATCTGTCCCGGCTTCGCACGGGCTAGACTAATGGACGTATTGATAATTTTCACATACCCTACATTTTTAGATTTATTTGTGAAAACCGGTTAAACGTCATCATTCATGGGCGAAATTGACCTGGCTAAACCGCTTCTAAAAATGACTTATTGAATTATTTTGGGATTTAATATAATAAGTTGAATATATTTGAGGTGTATGAGATTTTTGATGTTCAATATTTCCATTTTAATTTTTTTGACATGTATTGTCATTGCCATTTTGGAAATTATTGACATTTTTGGCATTTTCGATGTTTTTGGCATTTTAAACATTTTTGACATTTTTGACATCTATCACTTTTTTAATATTTTTGGCGTTTTTGACGGGTTTGATATTTTTGAGTTTTTTTAATTTTTTACATTTACGGTGACGTTGACATTTCTGGCGTTGTGTATAATTTAAATTTTTGTGATTTTTCTTATGTCTGAGAAAACATGGCAATGAAAATGTGCTTTGCATTTCCTCCACGATTAAGACTTGAAAAAAAATTAAAAGAAAATCTCCAATATTTTATTTTTTCCGAGATCTTCGGAAGTATTCCTGAATTATCAATTAAAAAATCGACCCTTCTTAAAGCATTAAATTATGCAATTTTGACAGTGTTTGAACTTCTTCGTATCTTCTGTACTTTCCGAGATCCGAGATTCATATGGTGACCGTCGAATTACCTTGTATACACTATAAAACAAAATGAAATTCGTTGAACCCTTAGAGAAAAATCAACATTAATTTGACATTTACTCTGGAGAGTCTAGTTAACATCTCCAAAATAGCTGTAATTAGAGTTAAAAGCAAAATATGGAAATGGAAATGGAAATACGGCCGTGGGCTCATTCTAATGGAGATAAGGTCTAAAAACCTGTACCACAGTTTCATACTTGCAAAAACTTGCCCCTAATAAAATGAATTAGCGACCATATTTTAATTGACTGTAAATTTAATTAAGAGGTTTTTGAAGATATTAGCTAGACCCTAAATCAGGCAGTTTTCAAAATTAATTAAAAATAAATGGAAACATTACAAACCAAGCATAGTGACTGAGAAAAAACTTGAATGTTGGTTCTCTCCGTTAATCTTGCAAGAAAATTCATCTATAAGGCAGCAAAATTGCCCATGGCTACAATTTAATGTAAGGCAGTTTCAGATATTGTCTTTTTAATAGTTTTTTTATTTAGGTTGTTTTTCTTAAATGAATGCTTTTAAAAAAGCACCTATTCTTTTTCAGAATATCTGTATCTCCGAAGCATTTCTATACTACTTTCTTGGCACTATGGATTTATTTATTAATTCCTCGATTTGAGGTCCTGCCAAAGTACCATCTTAATTAGTGCATCACGCATTCTAAGAAAATTTTCTAAAAATTACAAAATTTGATTTTCGTTACGATTCATGGCCATGATAAAATGTTTGTTACAACCTACATTGATACAGCTTGTGGGTAAACACTTCGAGAAATTTTTACCAACGGTAAACACTTTTTTAAAATACTTCTTCGGTCCCTACTGAGTAGTTTACTCAATAATTTATGTTTAAAAAAGAACCGACTGGCTTAAAATAAAAACCGTTTAGAAACCGTGTGCAATCAATAACTATTTCCTTACATATTTTTTTTATCTAATTTAAGGTACAATTCTTTTGATTATTTTAGCGTATTCTTTTCCCTCCCTCTCTTTTTTTATATTATCCACATGTTTTTTAACTTTTTTATTTGCTTTATTATTCGGCGCACTTTTACACTACATTTACACCTATAGGTAAATGTAATTCACCCTATATTGCAACCACCCTGTATATGTTTCTGTGTATTGGTCACCCAATATAAATTAACCACCTTGTATGACTATAATTCCACTCCACCTTATATTTCAATCATTTTGTATATGCAACTGCTTCTAACATTTTTTGAACCCTCCGCACTATAAATGGAATATCCTTACTCCAGAGGCTTATTAATCTTTTTTTAATTTTTTTAACCACTCTATATAACTATAGTTTTACTTCACTCTTATTTAAACCACCTTGTATACGCAACTACTTATGCGTCACCCAATACACATTTTTTGAACCACCCTCTTTAACTTTACTTCTATTCCACCTTATATTTCAACCGTCCTATATATGGAACTGCTTATGTACCACCCAATATCACATTTATTTGTAAAATTTTTTGAACCCATCTGTCTAAATGTAATTTTACTTCGCCCTATATTTAAACTGCACACATTGCTTGCTGCTTCGAATTTCGATGCACGCACACCCCTACCACCGTATACAATATAGAAAAGATCGCTCACCTAGCAATTTTTCTTTTCGATACACTAATAGAATATTTTGTGCATTTCACTCGACAGCAATGAAAACCGTTACAAACACTCTGCTCTTTCATAGCATATCTTGACATTTAAGCTAGATATTTATGATGAAATTTTGAGATTTACACTGATGTTTAGCGTTTTTTTACCCATATTTTTACGATTTTCAGAAAAACGGTATGTTTTACGTTATAGATAATTATACTGAATCAAGTTGGAACATCTCTTTGTAGAACTCAATTTAAAATATTCAAATTGGTTGAGCCGTTTTAGAGAAAACAGTGTAGATTTATTGAAATTCACTGAAATGTAGTCCCTTACTGTTTTTTCTGATTCTGGAAAACCGTAAATCTACGTTATATAAAATTATACGGTTCCTTTCTGTAATATTTCTTAATACAATGCCGTTTAAATGATCAAAATTATCCAAGTCGTTTTTGAATAATCACTGAGCATACATAAAAAAAAACGTGCCGACGAATTGATAACCTTTCCCAGGGCTCCCTCAGTCCTCCGCCCATTTTGTGCCACTAGCAATCACATCAGCTCTCTTTATATGGTCGATCTTTCCCACTGGGCCTCCACCTTAGGAGAGTCTCAATTAAAGAATTTTGCTAGTTCATGGCATAGTTAACACATGGCAGGAGTAGTTACACTTCAGTTCAAAATTGCTGCACCAGAATATTTCCAGTATGGAACAAGGTCATTAGAGTGGGGACGTATGCGAAGATGATTCCGGGTACCTATAGACAGATGTATCTGCGGGTGGCGTTCCCGGACGGTATCGTACGAGGGATTGTGCGTCATCACGAGGCAGCTGCTGGAGGTGAGGGTCGGTAGAGAACGAGAAAGGAGGCGTTCCTCGTTTCTCGGACAGATTCAACTATTATATGACACAGGTGCTCTCTGGGCATGTGTGCTATCGGCAGTTCAGATTCAAGAAGAACGGGGATGAATGGTGCGTTTCTGTGGGCAAGTGGATACCTCTGAACATACTTTCTTCGAGTGTGAAAGATGGCAGGGGTATAGAGTAAGTTGCGGCGCTCGAGAAGCGAGGAATGTCGTAGAGAAGTTGATAGACAGCGAGAGGACGTGGGGAGTGATTGTGGAGTATCTGGCCAGCGTCGTAAGGGACAAACAGATATAAGAAAACGAGGTGATTGGAATTAGAGAACTGGTAGATTAGGCCGGGGTGCCTGGCGTGATATCTTGGTTGATAGTTCCAGGTACCTAGAGGACAATTTCAGGTATCTTAGTGAGCATACGGGTAACCGGGACCTTCATATACAGCATGTCGCGAATGAAGGAAGCGCATGCCCAATCCGTGATAGGATTTCACCTCGGCAAAAGAAAGATTAAACAAAACCACAGAAAAAATTAGACAATTATACAATCAGAAAAGCATGCCAAACTTATGCTAAGATAAGCTCACGGACTATCATGAGAATGATTTCTAAGCAACGTAGAAGTAGTCTCACTGATGATGATGAAAACCATAACCACAACAAAGCAACATTAATAACAAAAAAAAAACAGAAAGAAAATGAGTACAACACTATCAGCAAATTTACTTAAAAGAAGGTGTAAAATTTAAAATACTCGTACCTAATCAAGAAGACATGAAAGGTTTAATTCAAATTAGTTTAGATGACTTGAGGATAGCCATAGAAACTACAAGAACAGAAAAGCACACAATGCTAAACACAGAACAATAGAAGCAAGCAGGTCTAACTTCAAATCTACAGCTCTTACACCCTCAGAACGCATGTTGGAAGGAAGCAAAGGTAGCGAACAAATATGAGTATAATAACTAATGAGTAATAAGCCTATTGAACATACCATATAAAATAAATGATAAAGTACTCAATAAAATACTTAAAGTTGTAACTGAACATCTGAGACCTGAAAAGCAAATGGGAATTAGGAACAGAAATCAACAATTAACAGGGGTTTTTCGAAACAACAAATCATCCAAAATCATGGTAGAAATCCAATTATGGACTATAAAACGGTTAACAGGTCTTAATTATTGCAATCGAACAGGGTATCCGAAAAGTCTAATAAACGCGTATATAAAGGCAAAATAGAAGTGAAAGGCCGTATTACAATCAATTATGAACAGATTAGCAAGAGAAGCCTTCCGGTCGGTCCCAATTTTATTATTGAAATCTTTGGGTAATAAATGACTTAACTGGGATCTATCCAAACTCATATAGAGTCAACAAGAAATCTCAGTGGTAGTAAATGAAATCGGTATAGATCAGTTGTTGCTGCGAGAATCTAGTTACATTCCTGAAAGTAACTATGTGGTATTTAGGTGCTTGGATTTGAATGTATCTCACAACTATACCAATGAATCTAAGACTCATTAACAGATCTCGACATACGCAATCATAACTGTACCCATAGGAAACTATGAGAGACCTTCCCATTTTATTATCTTCCCCAACACGAGTCAGAGCTTTGATGGTAAGACTATTCGGCTGCATTTGGTAGGTCTCAAAGATTTACGAATCTGGGTGTTGGGCCTGACTATCACAGAATTTAATGGATTGTCTGTGGTGTCAAAGTCGATTTAAGGAGTCAGAAAACTCCACTGATATGATCCTGCGGTAGCAATATGAGAAATTATTTAGACCAATGCATAATTTGGGAAATCATAATCATCACCTAGCTAAATTAGAAATAGTCAGTAGAATTTAAAGACAGCTCGTTAGATACATACGTACATCCCTGTTACACCAGATACAATGTCAATTTATAAAAAAAACAAATAGTTCAATTACTTTTCCTGCGAGTCGATCATTTTCAGCTTAAACTGCTACTATAATAATCCAAATTTTACTTTTATCGCAATAAACCTCTTGGTGATTGAGAAAAGTTAAATAAATGCAGTTTCATAACGAGGGTACGTATCAGAGTTAGTGTAGCAAGAACGCATAATACTTATCAAGTTCTTAATTAACTGTAATGTTTACTCATTGGGGATAATACCATCACATAATGCGCAACTGCTTGATACATTTTGGTATTATTGAAACTAATAGAATTAATTACATTCTTCCCTTGAAGTATGTGCATGTTACTTTCCAGACAAACATGACAGAGAAAAATGGCACTATTCATTCAAAGTTTTAATCGTAATATATTCTACATACTCGCCATTCATTTGATAATAAAGCAAAATTGCTTCGTTACACGCAATTTTGCCTTTCGCGTTGTGTTTTCGCTCTGTTTCTATCGGCTAGTGTATTTCCTTTTCTTAGGCTACTGCTTGGTCGCAGGAGTGACCGGAATATGTGTATATTCTCATTAAATATAAAATATATCATTGTAATAATATGAATTTAGGTACAAATGTTGGTGGAAGGACTAAACGTTTGCAAGAAATGAAAATAACATCAGATACATTTTAAAGAGTTAATTCTGATACATTATAAACCTAACGAAAATCGCGCGAGTATGCTATCCTTCTCAATATTCTTATGTATTTGTAGAGGAAGGTATGCACCGTGATATATAGATATTTGTGTAGTGTCAACCAACATGATGCTGAAAGCTGGTCAAAATAAAGAATGAAAAGAGTGAAAAAGCACCTTAAATTATGAGAGCGAAAAACAATGGAGACTCTCTCGAGATATTGTAAGTTAGTAGTACCAGTGACACGTAGGGTATAAGATAAACGCAAAGTTTATACTAGAAAAGTTAAATAAAATGAATGAGCTACTAATGTTAGATTAAAATTTCCCCTTTAATTTTTATAAAAATATTACCTGGTGTGAAAATTAATAGACATCTAAGAGTTTCAGGGAAAACTAGCTCACAATGACTCAATGAGAGTCGTACTTTGTGAAACGTTGCTTTCCAGTGATTCCTTGTTTCTGCCGAGAACCTTCATTAGTTGAGTAAAATCTCGAAAGTACTTATGTGACATTTTCACGGATACAAGGGAGAAGATATCTGACCCATTTTCATAACATCTTTGAAACAATACATGATCAAATTGTAAGTAATTATGATTGTACTTGATGACAACAAGCCTTTCATATATATTATGCTGCACTTTAAAATAAAGTATTTTTAAGTAAATCAGACGCTTGAGATTGAGTTTTTTCAAAATTTAAGGGTGAGCAGTTGGGGGTTGTAGTGTATCTTTTACCTTATAATTTTTTAAATGTTATGAAATATATTACTTTTATTCTACATATTAAGCCTTTTCTCTTGATATATAATATAACGAACTTGAAAAAATTTCGATATAAATGTCTAATTTGGCCCCTACAATTAGTATTAGAATTTTGGCTTAGACTTTCTTGCAAACTTTGATTAAGGCCCGTTATGCAAATTTCTTTTTCAAAATTTTATTATCAGTAGTTTCCGGTATAAAGGGCTAACAACAGGCAATAAAAATAAAAAATAATATAGATGCCACACATTGTACTATTTTATACCCGACATACAAAGACGGATTTCCTAAGATATTATTATTCTATATAGTCTTTAAAAGTTGGCGTTCTCATAGGCAACATTTAATATCATATGGAATAATACCACTTACTATCAATCAATTTTTTTGATGTCTCAGAGTTCTGGATCTTATAAAGATGAATATCTCTTTTTGCTATTTGTTTTTTCTGCCACAAATTACTTTTTACGAAATTTATACTCAAAATAGTTAAATCACAATTAGTTTAAAATAAAAAATATATATTTGGCAGAGACTGTTCTGTTAATTCAGACTACGTCAATCCCCCGTACTCTGGAATATGAAATTAAATTTTTTAATTACTCCATGCCGGTCTCCGTGTTGACGTTGATATTAATGAGATTTATCCGTGGAATATGTAATTACGTTGGCGATATTACATTTGCTGAATTGTAGCAAATAATGTTATTGGGTAGTTGACGAATCACTTTTGTTCAGTGAAGTGGCTATATAATAAAACGTAATAGTGAATGCATAATAACATATATGATATCATTATAACAGAGTTAACTCCTACAAAGTAATTTTCGCCATACACATCATAACAGATCAAAAATCCAATATGAAATAAATACTAGATTAGGTATAAATAAGAATAATAAACATTTTAGTGCAATTACAACTGTATAATTAATATACCATTAGTTCAATAATGCATGCATTCGTTTAACCTCAAAACTCTATTTAGCCCATTTAAATTAGAGAAAATTAAAGACAAATTTCCCACATTTGTGAAACCTTTATGAAGTAAAGCATTTCAGTTGTTTTCCCATGAAAATCAACCCAAATGCGTTAGTTTATACAACTGTAGAGAATTTTAGTGTTTTCTCATATAGCAACAATATTTACAGAGCATAGGGTCCGCATAGACATTTCTACAAATTTTGTGTAAATATTGTTTACCAAGTATTTTTTTATATCCGGGATAAAAACTATGCATTTCTATGAAACAATACTTAGAGATCAAACCGGAATATTAAAACAAGCAAAGCGGTAATTCATAACAGACTATTGTAAATTATAGAATAGCGGGTAAGCACTACTCTGCGCTTGCTTATATCCCCGAATCTTTGCAACATCGAAAGATACCGTATCCATTACCATAATCACAACCACAACCAAATATTTCTTCCCCTTTTTCCTTTTTAATGATAGTTGTGTGATCTCTACTTTTAGTAAACACACATTCCTTCCCATATGCTAAACCAAAACTCACTAAGGGCCCAGCTAAGCGTCCTGCCTCAAATGCCAAAAAACCTCATGAAAACGAAAGTCTTGAACAGCCCCCCAATCCCCCTGTAGGCACCGACCAAGACACAACTTTAATAATGGGAACCGTAAACGTACGAACCTTAATAGTCTCTAGGAACTGGAAGAAAAACACCATAAAATAAACTAAATCGGGTTCTCAGAATAAGACTTAAGACTCAAAGAATGATCTGAACAAATTTCTAAACAATATCAAGCATTATTAGAACAAAATTACAAGAACCTATAAGAATTAACTAATGAGTAAATATTGACTTGTGCAAAAGAAATCATTGCAACAAACTATACTCTGGAACAAAGGCCTTGTTACATCCAACACACCGAATACACCGAACACTATCAGATAGATTATAAGAAAGAAGATTGCAGAGGACGTTAAACAGAACAATAAGAAATTAATATAATTTACATTTGAAAATCGAAAAAGCTATAAGAATGCTCAGAAAGTATTAATAACAGGGAAAATACAATCGCCTTAACAGACGATAACACAAGAATAACAAAAAGAACCAAAATAATTGAGCACATCACCAAATTCTACAAGGACTGGTATAAAAGCCCCAGAAACTCTTGAAATACCGATGATGGAAGAAGGCACACCAGAGTGCCCTTGTATGTAGTGGAGTCAGCGATCAAGAACTTCAAGAATGGCAGGACAGCTGGGAAGAGTGGTGTAACATTCGAACTACTAAAGTGAGCAATGTGTAAGAACACTGAAACAATACCCACATAGTATTAATCCACAAGAAATGTAGTAAAAAATACATATGGAACTACAGACTGATAGGTCTCCTGCTAGTAAAACCAATGTTTTTTCCGTTATTTGACGTCAAATGCATCGATAGCAGTATTCACAAAAAAAGAGTTATCTTCGGCCAGCCATATCCCGTTTTTATTCCACTTGGGTATTCCACAAAAAAATTTGTTTTTTTATGAACTACCTTTTTATTATACATTTTTGATAAATTACGTAGGTTTTGAGTTACTTTGGAAACGTGGTTTTTACTTTAAAAAAAGTTTTCAATTGTGTATAACTCAAAAAGTATTGATTTCGCGAAAGAACCTCATATTATATTTTTTGCCTAAAATTTGTTTCTCTATCGATTTCTGGGAATATTTTTGAGAAAAAATTCCACCCCCCGAGAAAACGTTGCAACTACCTCCAGTTTGAAAGAATGCGAAGGTGGAAAGTTTCAATGACTGGACTAGAATAGAATACCAAGCAAACTAGCCTCCGCTCAGCCGCGAGAACCAGTCGGATTCTTCTCTTGTTTCCCTCTGATCACATACTTACTAAGGAAATCAGTCGAACTAAAGAATGACAAATACCACTTGGAGCCTTCAACATTAGATTACCGAAGGCAATGAGCAAATTGTAGATAAGCGATACAAACAAACGGTTGCCAATACTCAGAGAAGAAAAAACCAAAGTCAAACAAGGTGACACTATCTTTACAGTATTATTCACAGCAGTTTTAAAAAATAACGTGTGAAAGATAGATTAGAACAAGAAACGATTTAATGTAGAATGACAATTATTAATAACACTGTCTTTATTGCAAACATTTTAGAGGCACTACAACAACAAAAAACTGAAATTAACCCAGTTAGTAATGGAATAGGCCTAAAAATAAATACCAAGAAAACTGCGATAATCTACAACCAAAGGAAATGCCGTAAATTAAGATTGGAATACTATATGAGGAGAATATTTGGCATAACCTAGTACCAAAAAGCGAAGAAGAGAGGGGTATGGAAAGAATAGAGAAACGAATATATAAAGAGACAGAAGTGAACTTTATGAAAATCAAGATAAAATTAAGTTTAAAAATTAACAAGACTCCATTAATTTCTGCGCTAATTGGTACTTAATAAAACTGGATATCGATAAAGTAAATCAAGCTCTTATTCATCAAAGTTCCTTTCGTCAGTATTCCGAATTCTCCCAAAAGTCCCAAGTGTTTTACAAATTTCTGAGCATCGTTTTCTTCAAGTGCAAAAACAAACTTTTAACTTATTGTAAAAAGATGATTTAATCCACAAGAAGTAAAAATTATGCAAATGTTGGAATTTGAAACTCCTCGGTGCCAACGGCTAATGGTTTATTTATACAGCAATCGAGGAAAAAGTTTTTTTTCTTCATTTGGGGGTTAAATTTTATTAAGCGAATTGCTCGCGTAATAAAGGTAAAAGCTTTTCTTCTTCAAATGCTTAATGAAGTAAAATAACGCAGTTAATTTGAGGGCGGCTAACGATGTTTGTCGGAGCTTTTGATTGATGAATTTGTTTCGAGATTTTCGTGCCAACGCTCGCCATTCTAGTTGTGCCGGAAATGTACTTAATTGTGCCTGGATGTAATGGAATTAAATGGAAAAGTGTTGGGTCATTACCTGAGACGTAGCACAAACAAAAATGTGATGAATGATTTATCGCGACCAATAGGACCTAAAGCCCGGTTTTTATAAATTTCCATCGAGGAAGGTTTTAGTTTGGATTGGTTAATCATGATATACTAACACACTGAGTTAAATCAATACGTAAAAACGCAAAGAAATATGTGCTCGTGAAATATATAAAAAGTGCTATAGTGTCAGCAGCCTATCATGTCGGAACATGTCGTTACCCCAGTACTCTATGACAACTATGAACCGATTTTGATAATTCTTTTTTATTTCATAAAACAGACTTCCAGATTGGTCCCACATTTTTTTAAATTTTCGTTCTATGGCATGAAATGGTCCGTTGGATAGCAAATCTGAAAAATCTTGTTGATTTATCATAACATATGGCGAATGCGGCAGTATTAAGGATCATTTTCCGCTGAGCATTTAAGCGCGGCTTTCATAAGCTCACTCATATAATTTAAGCGAGGCTTACGTTTCTTTGATCCAATTAAACTTTAATCGGCCTTAACTTAGCATAGATAAATGTCCAAAGTTTTATGTTTCTTAACTTGAGAGCAGTTAGATCAGTTTTGTTATGTCAAGATTTATCTCAAGTTTCTCAGATTTAATGGTGAATGTGAAAGTAATTGCAGGATCTGGAAATTTTCTTGTTGAATGAGACTGACGAAAATCTATTATGGGAGACCTGAAAGACTCCTTCCACCCAAATGACAACTCAAAAGAATGTCAGCTTCACAAGAGAACAACAACTTAAAATGTAGTGTTTCTTTAATTATTTGTGGTGGTTTTAAGGACATTATTTATAAACAAATTTAAATAAAACCATAATACTTTATTCTGTATTTTTTTAAATTTACTCTAAATTCGAAATATAGATTATAATTAATTGCTGAAAATTTTGGTTTTCCCCGGGTTCATCTGGACCTAATTGAACCAAATATCTTAGCTGATGAGTTTCCATATTTTCTGTTAGTGGAAGCTCTGGTTCATTCATCTCAATAAGCATATTATGTAATAAAACTACTGCAACAATAACTGTTGCAATAGTTTGAAGTTTTCAGCGTGCTCCATAGACCAATATATTGGAAATTTCCTTTTATATTCGCCAATAGCTCTTTCAACTTAAAACTGTAAAAGGCTACATCTAATATTATTTCTACTGGTTACAAATACCTACAGATTACCATTTGTATATTGTAACTCGTGCCTATCAAATCAAAAAAATCGCGTATAGTATTTTTATACAGTCTAAATCTTTTAAAAAAAGTAGGGTCAGGATCCTCAAATGTATTGATCTGACATATAATTGTTTAGGAAATCCCAACTTAATTACTTCAAAAATATCATTGCAATCATTATTCATTACAACTGACTACACTTCTATTGCTTTCTACACTTGGAGGTTAAGAAATAGTAATACGTGCCATTTGTTGACTTGCAAGTTGTGGGGCACGCGCTCTGATTCTATTATTTGTTGGTTGCAAAATGAGTACAATTAAGCGAAAAGCATTGTCACTTCAATTAACAATTAAGATATTGAATGTTTTTGATGAAAAATCACAAACAAAAAATCAAACTCAGTTTCAGTTTCTACCTTACCATTTTGAAAAATAGAGATTGGGAGGTGTGCAGAAAAAAAAGAAAAATGTAAGAAAGTTTGATAAATTCGAAAAAGTTTTAGTGGAATGGCTTCATCAAGCACGAGCTTTGAAGCTTCCCATAAGTGGCCACATAATACGCGAGATGAATTCGGTTTATTGTTTAAATTGATGCCCGACAAATCATATGTTTTCAAGTGACAATCTTGAGATATTGGTAAAGCAAATAAGAGAATGTCCTGGCCTGTGCCAATTTTAATGGGTCATAAAAGTTACGTTTGCTAATGAAAGACGAAAAATCAATGTTGTTTCAAAAACGTAAGATAGCTACATGTAACATATGCACTGACCTTCAAATGAGACAACTAAATTACAACTGTGCATGATTAAGCCTGAAACCATTCAAAATTGTTTGAAGAAAGCAGGTTTCAGAAATAACGGGGTTAACGACGTGTTGCAAAAAGATGCAGAACCCGACAAACTTCAGGGTTTTCCTCGATTTTCTTCCATTGATAACACTGTGGCACTATACAAAATTCAATCAACTGAAGATTTTATTGAGAATGTGAATAACACACAAAAAGAATCCCTAGGTGATAATGATGTAGACGAAGATGACTCAACTTCAAATTTGTCAAATGCCCAGACATTAGCAGCAGTTAATGATTTAAGACGCTATGTAGCTTCTTTGAATCAAAGTGAAGACGTACTGCTAAAGTTAAATTATGTTGAAATTTTGAAACTGCGAATGCATCAAAATCATTCTCTCAAACCAAAATAAGTGATTACTTTAAATAACATAATCATAATTACACTATATTGTTACGAGATTTCATCCGACCGCTGGTGCAATCGGCCACCAACCAGTTCATGGAAGGGACATTATTCCGATAAATTCTGGGAACCCGAAATGTTTGTCTCTCAGCCGGCGGACCGCTGCCGTTACTGGGAATTCCTTTAAAGCTTCCAGAACGTGATGGAATTTCCCGATGGTTCGTGGACGTACCAGATAATTCCTAGATAAATGTATAAATAAGAAACAGCTGGCGATAGGGGGCATTCAGTTTTCGTCGGTCGTTTGTACAGTTAAGATAAAACGTAAATAGTAGTTTCTGTGAATATAAATTTGTGTAAAAGTAGTGGAAATAAATTAGAGTGAGTTGGACTGTGTTTTTAAATAAATCCAAGAACTGAACTGAACCCGAGTGTGAAAATAAAAACATTACAATATATTTAACGTAATTTATAAATGTACAAGTATGATTATTCAATACCTTCATACGCGAAATTAAAACATAATAACAGGTACATAATATGTATATGTATGTACATAACAATAATATGTTTTATTTTCCCTATCCCGCATAATAAGCTTTCTCGCTTAACATGGGTTTTAGTTGGGTCCCTGTGAAATCGTCTTAAACGGGTTTTACTGCACTTAAATGATGAAATAAGACATATGCTATTAAATTTTACACCATTTAAAAATACTATTATTAAACACCTCGTTACCATTACATAAACTCAATTAAAGAAAACAAAAACTATAACAGATTTTTTGAAAATTTTTAAAACAATTTAAAGTGTACATTTTAGATCTATATTTATTCATGGCCTATGCCCATAAGAATCAAAAACTGTTCACATAACCAATATTCAGTTTAATTATTACTAATATAAAAAGTATACGAATAATAAGCAGTGAAATGTATGAACATTTTTTTACGTTCAGGTGCCGAGTTCACAAAGACCTTTTTTAAGACGAAATTCTGTGGAAATTCTGAGAATAATTCAATCTTTTCACGCAAACCGCAAACAAATAATTATATAAAACCCCATATGATCACGCTATTGTGCTCCACAGCAATAAAGAATGGACTCGCAGAAACCCTGAAAGTTGTCTCATAATAACAAAATACATTTCAATTCTTCGAACTCCTTCCCGCATTTTCATCACATTCGGCAACCTTTCAATCAACCATCAACCCCTATATAACGCCAGTCTTTTGTATCAATACAATCAAGGGTGCCACGTCGATGTGCTGTGACACAAACGAATAGAAAAAAAAATCGCCTGTACCGAAAATTCGTCTAATTCCCGACCCGATCGACTCAGGCACCCCTTCGAATAAATTTAGCGTCATTGTTTGCAACATTGAGATGCAAAGCACGCTTTGATCCTTGGAGAAGAGAAAGTGACAGCTCAACAAAGCTGCTGCGTTCGAAGCGCTTCTATATGGTGTGGAAGAAAACCCAGAGTGTTTTAATACGCTGTTTTATCTGAGCTTTGAGTGTGGAAAAAGTTGACGAGTTCTTGCGAACACTCAGTACGTGCTGTTGGAGTTTCACACGCAATTCTTGAATGTTTGTGGCAGGCACGGCCACCTTGAAGACGCACAGGAATTTTTGGGCTGCGAACGCGGAATTCGAATAAGTATGAGGAAGAGGGTTTGTTCGCGAGGACCCAATAGGAGTTAGTACGAGTTATAACGAGTTGGAATTTCATATTTAGATGATCGTGAAAATGTAGCTAATAATTAATAAAAAAGTAATAAGGCCATAAGTATACTAAAGAACGAATAAACTCCTACTGCGATGATGTCGGATGGATTGAGGAGGAAGGAAGTTTTTGAACCCGATTAGCATCATACTTAAACTGCTAATACAACTGCTAATAGAAACATCGAGATGCCTCGAATGTATAGGAATGATTATTTAACTATGACTAAAGCAAAAACAGGAATACAAATTTAAAAAAATCCAAAAACATCCTACGAATACCTGCCATATCGAGAAATAGACATATGCACCCTACAAGAAACAAGAAAAGTGTCAGGTAATGCTAGGCAACAACTTAATGATTTTAAAGGGTTTACCAAAGACAGTAAGAGCCAAATTTAATAATGCCATAAATATTATTCCAATTTCTGCACGTCTCGTCTCGTTCTCGTCTCGCAAAAACGAGACGAGACTAGGGCTTCACAGAAGATCGAGGTTTGGAAAATATGGGCGATACCGAGAGCACATACACTGCAACCCGAAATTCTCGTTTATGGTCTGGTTAAATTTCTTTTACGAAGTTTTTATTAGAAAATTTAGAAAAGCTCAACATAGAACACAATATATAAAATCTGGTGAGCATCTGTGAAATATTTTATTGTAAATTTAAAAACGACTCAATAACCAAGTATAATTTTCACATTTTTACTTTAACTTGTTAACTTTTATTTTTATATTTTAAGTTTGCACGATTTTTTTAAGAGATCGTTGGGTTACGTTACTCTCCGTTGAGTATATGTGTGTATATTAAACTGGAGAGTAAAAAACGTATAAAATATTAAAAGGGTTTCTTTTCTTATATACGACTGATCCACTATAAATTCAATACTTAAGGGACAACTTTTATTACCTGTAAATACCGATGTTTTGAAAATTTTATTTGTATTTGTATATCTATAGAATTTTTTTGTACCGGTCCGGACCGGTCAAATACGCAAGTATTTGGTGACAAACTTAGATGCACAAAAATGTTTCAATTATGTTGTAGTTATGTCAAACTGCGTTACCAAAAATTGACAAACACAGGTACATCACTGAAAGATGGCGTGATGGAAGCGTTAAATGTTTAAATTCTTGTTCATCCAGTAATTTTAAAGATAAAATTAAGAGTTTGTAAAATAAAAACACTTATGTACTTGTTAAAATATTTTTGTATAATAATATCTTTAAAAACTATTTATTATTACTTATTATTGAGTTTATTATACTATTTATTATGATTATATAAACTTGAATGAGACTAGACGAGACAACTGGCAACGAGACGAGACAACTGGTAAAGAGACGAGAATTTTTGATACCCTCTCCTACTCTCGTCCCGTGTGAGGCGCTACTGCACCCAAAAATAACAAACACGTAAACACCAGATTTTATGAAGATGTTCTGCATACAATAAACCAGATTTCAGCAGATGAGTTCACGATCACCTTGGGAAATTTCATTGATAGTGTAGGTAATGATATCATACCAGCAACTAAACAACAATTATTGGAAGACCTCAGAAATAAAAACGTATATATGCTAAGGAACCTCTGGAAAATCAACTACATATGAATTTATGTTACATTTTTTGTTCTCGAACAATCAATGCAAATATACATTCGAAAACACTGGTGGACAAAGATCGATGACCAACTACATCTTAATGAATAGAGAAATACTTCTCTCCAAGAGAGCACTGTGTTTAGCTGAGGTAGAACTGACCACAAGATTATATTGAGTAAATTAAAATTTGTAGTTAAAATATTTAAGAATACTGAACGCCCAGGGTATATACAAAGATAAAAGTTGAGAGTCTGCAGGATGAATCCATAATATCTATATCAAAAGCGACAAACAGAATGAATAAAAATAACGAGATAACAAAGATGTACAATCCATTGAAGAAAAAAAACCTAGGTTCCGTAATGATGTCCAAGAAATATAGAAAAAAGAGAATCGTTTATTTCTATCAAATAAGGGATAATAAGCATATGCTAACAAAAAAAAAAACGAGAGATAAAATACGAATATACGCCCTAGTAAGCAAGATAAAAAACTAGTATTGGAAACGATTTTTTAAAGAAATGGAACACGACGTTTATGGCTTGCATACAGAAATATGACGGTTCAGGAACAGATAGAAAGCAGAAACCAATGAATTGATAGATATAAAGCAATACCTGGATGAACTACTGCATGCGAAAGAACCATTAACGCTGAGTTAACGAGATACACCGAAAATAATTACAAACGGAGAAAAAAGAAGTAGAGGAAGCACAGTAAAGGCTAAAAGGAAAAGAAGAAGTAGTAAACAAACTTATATGGTGGAACCAAAAAAAGGGATCATATAACAGTATTAATTAACATAATACAATAATAGGGGAATAGAACACAATAATATTAGTACTTTTGTTTAAAAAAAATAGATACAAAACAATCTAAAAATCAATTGAATATAACGAAGCGGCCTTCCTCTCTTTCATCGACTTTCGATAGAAAAAGAGCAACGGAGGTAACTCACCCCCTATACCAAAAAGAAATTACATTGCACATCATTAAAACTATTGAAAACATTAATAAACATAGCAAAATAGAAGTTAAAATAGATAAAATAAACCCAATAGTAGTTGGGGCAGGAATTGACACTAATACGAGTTACAGTCCTTATTATTCAACCCAATAGTGGACAGATTAATAAGAAAGCCCAAGGAAGGAGATACTTAGAAGAGTACAATGAAATTAAAATAATATGCTAATGAGATGACGCAGAACTGAGAGCGGAAAGTGACGATAACCCACAAAGACTGTACAGATACAACACAACAACAAAAACATGAATATCTCAACAAATTAACCAAACCATGGTAACTAGCAAAGATCTCATCAAATGTAAGATAGAAGTCAACGGCACAAACATAGAGCACACTATGGAATTCAATTACTTGTAGATTACAATACTCTGCCATGGTAAAATCGAATAACAAATCTAACCTCAGATTCAAAAAAAGCAGACAAAGTATAAGGATGTTTAACTTCATACGGTGGAAAAAGAACTTGCTCTTAAAAAAGCAATTTTTAGGGTTCTGTATATACAATATACGGATACCCTTATAATATGACTCCGGATTTCTGCCTCTGTCACATCACAACAATTTTCTCCTATACTACTGGACGGTAGAGGTTGAAATTTGGTATCAATGTATAGTTTGCTGACCCGATCAGGAGTACATATCGTAAAAGAATAAATTTTGATTTTGGGGGTACTTCTGGGAGGAAAAACTAAAAAAATCGACCGTTCCCTCCTCCCTGATCTCCGAAACTACTGAGCCTAAAATTTTGAAAAAAATAGGAAATATATTGCCCGAACTTTACAGGAAAAATAAGGAGAAACCATTAATTATAATTTTGGGGGGGGGGGGGCAAATTAAAGAATTAAATTAAAATTTAAAAATTTTTTTTCAAACGCTTCGTGTAATACATCAAAAAAAAGGTCCCATTATGAGGAACACATATATATTTTATTCATATTTAACAAAAATAAAATAAAAATATACCAAAATTCACCCATTCCTTTCTTATCACCGAAACTATAAAACGTAAAGTTTTGAAAAAAAAATAGAGGTATAGGGTCTGACCTGAAGTTTACTGGAAAAATAAAAAATTTACCCATTCCCCCCTCCCTCTTATCACCTAAACCATAAGCACAAATTTTTTAACAAAAATAGAGGCATAGCCCCTTACCTGAACTTTACTGGAAAAATAAGAAGAAACCCCTAATATTCATTTTGGGGGGCAAATTATAGAATTAAATGGAGAATAAAAAATTAAAGTTGTTTCTAACGGATCAAGTAATATATCAAATCAAAGGGCTCATTATGACGAATACAAATATAATTTTTTATATTTTTAAAATAAATATATTTTAAAATATATTAACAAAAATATAAAAAAAATTACCTATTCCCCTTTTATTCCCCAAACTATAAGACCTTGTTTACAGGAAAAATACAAAGAAATCCTTAATATTAATTTTGGGGGCCATTATGGAGTTAAACGGAAAATAAAAAAATATATTTTTTTAACACATCATGCAATACATTAAATGAAAGGGCTCATTATGAGGAATACAAATATATATCTTTCATATTTATAAAATTAATTGTTTACAAGATATTAACAAAAAATATAAAAAAATCTCATTTCTCGCTTTATTTCCGAAACCATAACACCTAAAATACCTAAATAATTAGGGGCATTGGGGCTCACTTAAAATGTATAAAAAAATACTAGACCACCTCAATATTAATTTTGAGGAAAAATTATAGAATTAAATGGAAAATAAAAATTAAATTTTCAAAAGCATCATGTAATATATCGAATAAAAGGCTCATTATGTGAATTACAAATATATCATATTTTTAAATCATTTACTTTTATGTTTTTTTTTGGGCAATAACACCACAATCGAAATAAAACGACGTATATGATTTTCCTTCAATATATGTCGTTTTATTTCGATTGTGGTGTTATTGCCCAAAAAACATAAAAGTAATCACGAATATGCCACAAACAACGTTTAGAAGACAATTTAAATAATTTATTTAATAGCTATTAACAGAAATACTAAACCTACACTATCTAGAAGTTTGAAACATATATTTTATTTGTATTTTTAAATAATTTATTTAATAATTTATTATTTAAAACTTGATCTACATCCCCTTTATTTTTCAATCTACAGAGCCTAAAATTCAGAGAGTAGATTATAAAACGCTTACCTGAAAGTGTGTTAGTAAAATAAAACTCTAATGTTAATTTTTTATAAATTTAAAACGCTTCCTTTAAAAGAATGCCATTATTCCTTACTTGGTTGGTTAGCTTTTCCATATTGCGAAAGCTTTCATCCCAGTTTGTCAACAAGCTTATTTTCCTTTTTTGTCACATTTATTTATGGCTTATGCATACACAGAATACAATTACAATTCTAGAATATTGTACCGAATGTCGCCCATACTTTCAAACACCATTTGACCAGCGGCAGACTAATCTAAACTAGAGCAACCCAGTACAGAAATATGTATACTTATTCTCAGCAAACAAATCAAAGTACAGAAAGTACTGCAGATTCAGATTAGAAAAAATAATGCTAAGCAAAGTGATTTGCAATAATCTGAAGAATAGAATACGAAAAAGAATGTTTCGTCTTTCACATATGGTTGCGAGAACTGGATTGAAAGTAAAATTGCTTTTATTTAGATATATATAGTAAAACTTTTTTCAAGTATATTACAACATTTTTCTGTCAGTTATGACTGGTCCTTGTATACCAGTACGATTTAGACATGTTCCCTGTCTACTATAATCGTTTTGTATTTATACATATAAAATTATATTATACGAAAATATTGAACAGAAACAAATCTGAAGGAAGATCCTGAAGAAAATTTATGGAGCAGTCGAGATCGATCAAAATGCTCCAATTTACATAATACTATCATCATACAAGCATAAACAACCAAAATGTTTCTAGTTATCCGTAAAGAATGGTCGTTGAATATTTGTTTATTATACTTACATAAACGCTTAAACGCTCCCGATGTGTCTGTTTTCACGTTCAAAACGCATAAATCCGTCATCGGCTCGGTACGGGCCTGCGCTTTGTCTCTCTTCATAAAACAAATAATTGTGGATGTTCGATCCGAGTCAAACTCTATATGTCGAAAAACTAATGGGAACCTTGTACTCTCCTTCTATCGGCTGAGTCACTTTGGAAACACTAAATAAATTTCGCTTTGTATATTTTTATTTTCCTCATGTTTTCATAAATCTATCGTCGGGATGCTCAAGTAGCCATAATACGAGCAGGGACGTACTGAATCATTCAGTAATTAACTTAATATATTACGAAATTAATATAAAAGTAAATATGAAAAAAGTACATTCCACAAGTTAAGTAATTTTAAAATATATATTTCTGTTAATAGCGAGATGTTAACAATTTCCATTACAATTTAGAGGCTTAGATTTAATCACAAAGTCAAAAAATATATTTATTCCCTGTGAAATTACTGTCCTTGCACCAAATTAAATTATTGACCCTGGAAATGAATTGAAGATGAAATTTTACGCTCCGGCATGTCAATAATTACTACTGCCCCCCTTAACACAGCTAATAAAATGAGGTGAAGCTTTTTAACAGAAGTCATGGTGAAACCCAGACTTATTTTATCAAGTGCTCAAAGACTCAAGAGCTTCAATTTTTATCTTTTCGGCACCCTTTCCGGGTTCATTCTCTCAACATGCCCAGCTTATCTAATACGTTGGGTTCTAGCATAATCTAGATTTTATGATAACTTCCTTCGACACTCGGTCCAGTTGGATGTTGTATCAAATATGTCATCCAGAATTTACTCTCAGTGGCAGATAGATTTTCCTTTATTTTCGTTTCGAACTACTCTTCCATTTTCTTTCTGATGGTCCATGTTTCGCAACCTTATGTCACCGCTGGTTTTATTAATGTTTTGTACGCTACTGTTTTTGTTTCTTTTTTTCTGAATTCAATATATTGTTTAGTGGAATTTTCCGGAAATTTTCCAGCTGTCCTGTAAGACTTTATCTTTTTGATTTCTACTAATAATAGATGTTTCAAATTGTACCCGCGATATCTAATCATACTTATGGTATGGTTTGTTAAACGTACCTTATTTTTAATTAAAACGTCTAGGCAACGAATTTATGACAATAAATTTTGTCATTAGTTTTGTTTTCTTTGAAGTATCGATGAAAATGATATTTAATTAGATTACTAAGGTTTTGTGAAAAATTCATAATGAGAAAATAAATCGCTTCATTTACAAATGCCCCATTCAAATTATGAAAAAAAAGTTTGATATTTGTTTACGCAAGATTTATTAGAAATTCTATCGGTGTTAAAAATATGTGCAGCAAATTATATCCAATACGCTGTGGTTCTGGAATACAATTTTTGGAATTTTAAGGAAAATGTTTAATGGAAGTGCGGTATTTTATTCACTATTCATTATATGAATGAATCTTGAAATATATGAAAAATCAATAATATTCCCCAATAGAAATAAATAATGCAGTAGACATACTGAAGCGAAATAAATAAAGGTGCCACAACGTATGCATAATACCCCAACTTCCACAATTAAAATTAGATTGGAAAATTTAAGAACTGGAGAACGTTTGATTCAACAGAAGCATTCACTGCAGCTGCAATAATACAATCGAAAATATTCCGGCAACAAACTTTACCAGAAAAATAATTTACATTTGGATATTCGTCATAAAAGGCAAGATGGGGCTCCAACCCATACTTAGAGATGAATAGATAGTGAAACACAAATTTGATAAAGGGATTTAGAAATTCAGGGAAACCATCAATTAGAATCTCCTATATCAGATGTTGTACCAGTGCAGTGCTGCTACACTGTGACTTCTAGGTTGGAAACACAATAAAAATTGGAAATTTAACGCAATTTTTCAAAGCAATTATATTACTAGTCTCTAGAGGCGCGTTTTTCTGAAATTCCAGATGTCTTTCAAGTCACGTTTAAATATGAAATGATATTAATGGAATAAAATTAAGTTATTTTTTTATTTTCTTTCCACTGTATATAAATTTAAGTACCCTATGCGAACAGTTTAAAGCTTGTAATCTAGATCCAAATGATTACATTAGTATTTTTGAATTTCAACAGACTTACAGAAAAATTTGTATATTTTAAATTTTCCAAATGTTTCAGGGTCTCAATTAGATCATTTTCTCAATGGCAATAAAATGACACAAAGCAATTAACCACATTTAAAAATTATAAAGTTCGTATTGGCAACTATATAATAGTGAATAAATTCTCGAATCAAATCATTCAATTACTGTTATTCTGCTAAATGCGCCAGGCATAGACGAACCGGGGAAGGGTTCAACCCCCCCCTTCACCCTCAATAACGCAAAAGATTTACTACATCTGCATTTCCCGTTATTGCTAATTGGTCATAACGAAGAGAAGTAATCCCCTCTCCCGAAAAATGGGCCTAGGCAAGGTTATTGCGCAAGGCATAAGGTGTAAAGGCCCTGGAATATGACTGACAGCTTCGTTCAGCAGATTTTACTGCAACAGTTTGAGATTTTGTAGAAGACACAGAAGAACTGCTAGTTTGGAAGAATAACAAACATAAAATAGCGTCACCTACAATTCCATAATTGGTTCTCTATTTCATGCTTGATTTTCGTTAAAATCTGTGTTCGTTGGCCATTAGTACAATCATTGTAGTGTTCAGACTACTGTACTAAACTGTTTTATTTTTCACTAGGACGCAGTGATGCAACACACATATATTTTTTTCTTTAATATCAACTTGTTGTGATCAATTTTCTGTAATAGTGTATTTGACTTTTTTGACTCTCAATTTATGACTTTTTACATTTCACGTTAAAAACGATTTTTGTAATATTTCTTAGTTTTAATCGGGGGTTCCAGCAGCGAGATCAGACTTCTTGTTCTTATATTACAATAATACATCCAAAATTTCAATTAAGCTATTAACGACTTTAATAGAGGATTATAAATTAATTAATCATCAACATTTACCATCGTAAAAATAGTGAAAACATTAGCAAAAATATCTGTTCTTCTGAATAGACTAAAGCACAGAACGAATGGTGAAGTCTAATGACATTTTAAAACTTTCACTTGCATAAAAACTCGAGAACTCACTAGACGCGGAGTGTTTTGTAATGTAATGGAATACATTCAAAATCAGATATATTATTGTTGCAGTTCTAAGACACTCTTATTTTCTCGTGACCCCTATTATGCACCTCTCCATTAATATCTTACGAACCAGGATATATCTTGATAATGGTATTTCCAATTTCCACAACCGTTTCTTATGTAGTAACTATTTGTAGATAGACGGCAAATACTATATTAAGCTAATCCGAATTTCATCCAAGGCAGTTTATTCCCTTTATCCTTCTGGGACTACTTTATTTGTTTTGACATGCTGCCTTTTAGACATTTTTGGTTCACTTAAATAAATTAGTTATGTTCCCTAGGATGTTTAAGATTTAAGGAGATATTTCTCAGCCAATTCTAGACACTATTCTCAATTTATATTTAGTCTCTTCTTTTTCCAACCTAACTACTGAGTTCTATTTGGTAAAATCCTCATATACTACCACAAATATTTATGTTTATCGGATAATTAGTGAATCCGTAGATATTTTATATCCTTTCTTTACAGACTTGTCTACCGCATCTTCTTTCTTCATTGATTTCACAATTTGCTAACTTGTTCTCTCATTTTCGATTCTTTTCTTCTCTGTAACAACGCATTTGTTACCAAGTTCAATTTCTGGTATAAAGAATTCAACAATTCAATATTTAATAGTTACGTTTTATGTTGCGGGTCTGGTCCCTCTTCCCTAAGTAGTCCGTAATATGAATTTTATTTCAATTTGCTGTTTTCATTCATTCCGGTAAGCGACTTTCAATTAAATTTGGATTTTTCAGCAATTCTATTTAGTGAATATTTCGTACGACATCTGCAATATAGATCTAAGCATGTAAAAGTATAAACTTTATAAGAATTGTATAATTGAAAACTGTATTGAGAGAAAAACAATACTATTTTATAAACATATTAACAAACATTTTTTCAACTTTTTTTGAAGTAATGGTTAACTACTAACTGTTGCATAATTAAACAAATAACTGAGACTGAATTATTTTTGCAAAGTTACACCCGTTACGAGGATCCATTGCAGGAAAATGATCCTGCTCATGTGACTATCGCATTTTACCATATCCCAATACCCGAAAAGAGTTCTGTACATAATTTGAAGAATGCAATTAGATAAAATTTGACATCACGAATCTATGGAAAATAAAACAGGAGCTGAAAATTGTAGCCAACGTTAAGTACATTTTATAGTTAATGCTCAAATTACTGTGTACATATAGAAATTTTGACTATGAAACGTGCAACATCAAAAAATACATTCTTATGCCCCAACATCATGCAGTTGAAGAAATAAAAAGTTCAGAAAGAAAAAATGTAGATAACATATTCAAAGAAAAAACTACCGAAATTCTAGCAACGGGGACTCTAATTTTAAAATACAGAAGGCATTAGAAACAAATGAAAAATCTATATACACCCTAGCACTGAATAATGAAATGAAAGAGGGGATGAAAACCGAGCACCGTCTATACAAAATCGACCTCTTTGCAAAAAATGCAAGGAACATATATTGCATAAACCAGATCTAAAGGAAGCAAATGAGGTAGACTATATCAGTCTAAACGATAATCAAATAGTACAAAATGTAATAACACTAGTAGTGGGAATACAGGGATCAGAATGTCTTAGGGGTTAGAAAATCGAAAATTAGTAAATTATAAGAGAAACGGAAAAATACTAGACAAGTTCAAACGACATGAAAACTCAACAGTAACAAAAGTAAAAATACATAAATGTTTCACCAAATCAGTAGAGCCTTCAAAATATAACATTAAATTGTTGTTGAACCATATATTCTATGTATTAGTGCATTATGTTAAAATGACTGATTTTTAACCGACTTCTAAAAAGGAGGAAGTTATGAATTCGTCGCCACGTTTTTTTATGTATATGATTAGTGATTATTCACAAACGGCTTGGGCAGTTATGATGATTTAAACGGAATTGTATTAAGGAATATTAGAGAAAGGTACCATAGAACTTTCTATAACGTGAGATTTACGGTTTTCCAGAAAATCATGAAAAAAATAGTCATTAAGAGACTACATTTCAGTGAATTTCTATAAATCTACACTGTTTTCTCTTAAACGGCTCAACGAATTTGAATATTTCAAATAGTATTCTACAAAGAGATGTCCCAGCTTGATTCCGTATAATTATCCAAAACATACCCTTTTTCTGAAAATCGTCAAAATATTTGCAAAAAAAATTTTTAAACATCAATGTATGTGTCAAATGATTCATCATTAATATCTAGCTTAGATGTCAAGATGTGATATGAGAGTATATCGTACAGGGTGTTTGTAACGGTTTTCATTGCAGTCCAAATATAAAGCGAAGTAAAATTAGAGTTGGGTGGTGGGTTCAGAAAATTTTACAAATAAATGTGATATTGGGCGGTTGAAATATAAGTTATACAGGATGGGTAAAAAAATGTTGTATTAGGTGGCACATTAGTAGTTGCGTATACAGGATAGTTGAAATAAGAGTGAAGTAAAACTGTAGTTATACAGAGTGGATAAAAAAACTCACAAAAGGGATAAATAAGCATACACAGTAAGAATATTCGAGTTATAGGGCGGAGGGTTCAAAAAATGTTAGTAGCAGTTGTATATACAGGATGATTGAAATATAATATGGAGTGGAAATATAGTTATACAATGTGGTTAAAAAAATGTTATATTGTGAGCAAAATAAGTAGTTGCTTATACTTGGCATATTATGGAAGTAAAATTATAAGTATACAGGGTGATTTAAACAATAGAAAAATAGGATGGAGAAGATTAATACTTATACAGGGCGGTTGCAACATCGTGTAGAGTTGAATTATAGTTGTACAGGGTGAATCAGAAAATGATAGACAATAATTTATATTGGATGACCACTACACCGAAACATACACAGGGTGGTTGCAATATAAGGTGAGTTAGAGTTATACTGATACAAAAGTGGGTCAAATAATAAAACAAATAAAAAAGTTGAAAAATATGTGGATAATATAAAAAAATACAAATTAGAGAGAGAGGGGGAGATAAGAATATGCTAAAATAGTCAATAGAAATGTATCTTAAATCAGATAAAAAAATATGTCAGAAAATTGTTATTGATTGCACACGGTTTCTAAACGATTTCCCAATCTCCCATTTCTAGTCCCTTTTCAACCATCACGTTTTTTTATATTTTTAAAATAGGTCGGCCTCTTTTTATTTTTCCCTTTGGTATTCATTTAACATACCCATACCGTTGGAGTACTCGATTTTCCAGTATCTTTGTTATAGAGTGATTTATTCCCATTCTCTGATAGATATCTTGGATTTTTAATTTGTCTTGTAACCCTTACACATCCCCCCTCCCCATATAGTCCAGTACCACGGTTCTCATCTTAACTCGCACTGCTGTTGTTATTGGCCACAACTCTACGCCGTAGAGTACTATATTTTCCACATTGCTATGTATGAAATAAACGTTTCTTTGTATCCTGGTTTAAATTCTCAGTCCATGTAGAGTTTTTTTCGCCATTTTCCTATCCTCGTTGAGATCTCTTTCTCGCAGGTGCCAGCAAAACTTGTTGTTCCCAGGTATTTAAGAGCATTGCACGATTTTATCTGTTGGCCGTCTATTTCTCCCATTTTTGTGGGTTCTTTTCTAAATACAAATTACCTCTTATTTATTTATGATACTTTTTCTGTTCAAAATACAAAGTTAACACAAAATAATGGTCGAGCATAATCAAATGGAGGAAAAGTGGTTATTTTTATGTTATTTCCCAAGAACACATAAAAATAATCAAGAATATGCCACAAATAACATTTAGAAGACAAAAAGTGGTTAAGCGAAATATTACAAATATACTATTATTACACAAGAAGGGGAATCAATCAGACCCAGAAAACTAAAGCATGATAAGCTTTCTATTCCAACTGTATAAAACATTCCCTAAAAATTATTAAAGATCTCATAACTAAAGAACTAACAGAATACCAATCAATTGAACTAGCTGGTTTATTGAAAAATCAGTGGACTACAGTTTCAAACTAAATCTAATATTTATCGATTTGAAGCAGCTTTCGGTCCAGTAAAACTTTGGGAAAGTCCATACCAACAAAATTGACTACCAACAACCCAACATAAAACGAAAAATAAGACAAGGACATTGGCAATTAGTAAGGACATGCTGCTGAATAAGGCTCAATCACTTCAGGTTTGGTCACATTATATCGTCCTAAAAATGTATTCAGCTCAGTAATGAAATACATTCTCTATTTGTATGATATGGATCCGGAGGCTCAAGAAAAATACCAAAGAATGAGGAAGTCATATGTCCAAAAGTGGAATAAACAACATAATTAATTGATAAAATAAAAACACCGGTTGTGCTCTTTTTCGCAAATATTATATAACAAAGCTCTCCTGTAAAAGGCATCGCCACCAATATAAAAAATCGCCATATTCAACTGTTTCCTAAGGAAAATAAATTGTTAACGATTGCAAAGTAACAAAACAACCGGAAAACCTGTATAAATAACAAAACAATCAAACACTTCGCCTACTACTTATTCTAAAATAATTGACCTTTACTTTAAATTAAATTAATTGCTTTAACTTAACTACATATTGGTATGTTTTAACTAATTGTCTGAAAACATTTAGTTGAAGACGGTTCTGTTGTGAAAACATTTGTATTCTCAAACTCTTTGATTTCAATCGATTGATTGACGGGAATTTGATTAAAAATAAATCCAGAGAAGATCAAAGATTGTTTTGTTTACATCGAAGTCATCGTGAAGAACATGATCACTTGTTTCATTGCAAATTTCAGAGAAGATATATTTAATAAATAAAAGGATCCGTAGTGAAAGGTTTATAGTGAAGTTCGGTTCGACTGAATTCGGCAAAGGCTTTTATTAAGAGCACGAGAAAATTATCTGTGTATTAAGGCATATTAAAAAAACTTATCTTTAGTTAATTTAATGTTGGCACATAATTTCCGGTGGTTAATGCATTTTCAAAAAATTCTTGGTTTCAGATGTATTAAACTGATAAAATATAAAAATATATGAAGTGTGAAAGTAAGTAACTTTTAGTCCCTAGATTCAACTCGTAGAAAAATTAGTAGAATATAATCGCCTGGCGTTCATCGCTCTAACTGACCTAGAAAAAGATTTCGGCATAGCCTGGCTAATGGATGTTATTTACCTTGTACACAATAGATAAACAATGCTAGGCATTATTAAGACAAATCAAGATAAAAAGTATGTCCAAGAATTGGCTTATATGTATTGCTATCTTGAGAACAGCTAGAGCTAAAAATATTGTTAAATTAGGAAATATTTTTTTGAAAACTCAATCACTCCCAAAGATATGATTTATGTGTGAAGGTTTTAAGACAATGGAGAAAAACTAAAAAGGTGCATATTTCATTTTTCTCTGTAATTCCCTAAATACGAAAACTATGTGTTTAGAAATAACACATTATGCTTTTTTAAGAACCAAAAACAAAATTTCATCTCGCTGGGTTTTCGAGATATTTGAATGAGATGATGATTTCCCGAAAGAGCTCGTCAAGAGATTTCAAATGATCTAGAAGAAAAGTATTCTCTACGATCTAAAAGTCAACATACTGTTTTTTATAGTGGCCTGTGAGTGCGGCTGGCGGCCAAACGAAATCTGCTTGTCATTTTTTGACTAGTCGAATTACCTAATTATTTAATTTATTTGTGTTTTTGCATAAGGTTCATATGGTAGTATGGCGGTTACTAATTATTCCAACGATGTACGTTTGGACAAACTAGCAGTTTATTTAGCTAGCTAGCAGTTTATTTAAAGAACAAACTATAGTTTGTTCTTTAATTTTTATCACTGATACTGCTGAGTTATTCCTGTCCTTTTCTACAATCATTGCATCTCTTTCTTTATTATTTTTAGTATAGGTTTTGAGATCGAACCATCCGCTAGTAAATTGGTAACTACAAGAATCTCGCTTGGTGAACGTCACTACGGAAATTGTGTTTCGTATACATGTCCTTCTGCTTCTGTGTTTCTGTTAAAATAATTTAGTATCATGTCTAAATAATATTTATTTAGATATTTATTAGCGACCATACCACTACATAAACCTTCGGAACTTAAAGCGAAAACACAAATTCACTAAACAGTTCTCACTCGACATGTCAAAAAGTGGCAAACAGATATATTGTGCTTCATTATGGCCGCGAAGGCGTAAATACATAATACTATGAAAAAACGGTAATTTTGACTTTTAGAGCGTAGAGAATTTGGTATCATGGACTTGTTATACATCATATGAAAGCTCTTAACGGGCTCTTTGCAAAAATGCACAAATCCAAAATGGCGTTCACATACAAATTAAAAATTCATGAAAATATCTCCAAAAACACAGCGAGATATCGACATTTAATTTTTACTTCGTCAAATTCTTCTTAGAAAAGTTCGTTAATAATGTATTATTCCTAAAAGCATAGTACTCGTATTTCGGGAGTTACAGGGGAAAAATGGAAAATGCTCATTTAGAGTTTTTCCTAATTATTTTAGAAACATGCATAGATAAATCATATGTTCGAGAATGATTAAATGTACAATAAAATTCTCTATAACTTTCCAAATTTAACCATGTTTCTACCTATAAAAGTTCTCTAGATTGTAATACATGTAAGCCAAAACCTGGAAACATTGTATAGAAGAATATCACAATACAGGTCGAAGTGGATGGATAACTCACATGAGGGATAAAACAGGCCCATGTATAAGAGAGAATGACTCCTTAAGCCTCCACTCTTCAATCTCGTAAGTGAAGAGATAATAAAAATGGGAAATAAACAAATAAAAATCACCTGCTAAGCAAATGACGCCATTCTAATAACGGGAACTGAAGATGACTTAGTAAGAGTAGTCCACATGCTCAAGACCGCAGCAAAAGAGTTCAATATGATGATCTCACTCCAGAAAGGAAAACACTTGTCATTACCAAAGAACCGAATTGGATAGAGATTTCTGGCGTTTGCTTAAAACAGATTACAGAAGGCAGCTATCTGGAAACCTTAAACAGCAGATATACAAAAAGAGATAAAAGATAAATGCAAAAAGCTAATAGACCAGTGGGTTACCTAAATGTCACAACATGAAGAAACAAACATATCAGAACGGAAACTGAGACAAGAATTTACAAAGACACTATAAGACCAATAATTTCATGCATGGCAGAAGCAAGACCTGACACTCAAAAGCACAAAGGATGATATGAAAATACTAAAAAGAATCATGAGGAAACAGTAAGAGTTCCAGTAACAAGTGATAAAATGAAAACAACATGCAACGTGGAAAGAATAGATGACTGGATATTGAAAAGAACAAGACGGTGGAACAATTATATAAGTAGTATAGCTGACGATAGGGTAGTAGGAATTGCAATAGACAAACTGCCAGCAGATAGACGGAGTGGGAACAGACCCTGGGAAGAAAGTGAATATATTATAAACAAAAGAAAGAATTGCCTAAAAAGGAGAGAAGAAAACGACGAAGGAACTGCTATTACGAACTTCAAAGTATTTCTCGACGTATTATGTTTCAATAAAAATGTTGCATAAATATTTTGTTAACAGAATATTTATATTATATTAATAAGTTAAGCAGAATAATTGGAGTCATAATAAGTTCAAAGCAAAACCAACGCTAATTTAGACAAACACCTCGAATACCACCTTGGCAAAGTAGGCTTGAAGGGAAAATCAGTTCTCTTCGGAAAGCCATTGGAAGAGTGATTCAGTACCAAAAAGGGGTCAGGAACAACAGAATAGAAAGACTTGTCAGTACTATCATGGAGAATAACCGAATGAACTTACAGTGGGATGGAGAAAACATCACATCTCAGCAGTGTCTGGACAGTCTACGACAAAAGCTCTCCGTCTACACAAGTCGATTGAGAAGGTACAAAACTAGTAACCAAAGGAAATTATACAACATACTATTCCGGCAATCAGAAAAAGGGTTTTATAGAAAACTTAACAACATCAATAACAATGACGCCCCTAGCTATACCAGTAAATGAACATCGAGAAATTCTGGAAAAAACAGCTTTCCAAAACAATTTCCTATAAATCCAGAGCCAGCTGGAGTAATGAGGAGGAGGGTGCATTTCAGAACTGTAATAAGATTCAAAACCAACCATTTACAACGGAAGACACATCCAACATAATGAAGCACGTCCATAACGGAAAAGCACCACCACCAGATGATGTGCAAAATTACTCGATAAAGAAGCTATACGCCACCCACGAAACATTTACAGCCCTTGTCAGTGACATGATTACCCATACACACAAGAAGCCTAGTTTCCTTGCGCATAGTGCTTCACACCTCTTACCAAAACATAACCTATGTACACAGCAAAGTACCGACCAATCACTTGTCTCCCAGCCTTATACAAACTTATAACATCGTGCATTATTCATCGTCATTTCAAACATTGTGAGCTGAACAACATAGTTACTCAACAACAAAAGGGATGCGCGAAAAATTCGATAGGGTGCACATAACAACTGATAATAATTGATTCCGTTGTCTGAAATCAAACCCACAGTAAACGAGAAAGTCTCTACATGGCATATGTGGACTACAATAAGGCCTCTGATTCAGTTTCACATGATTGGCTCATTCAGGCACTGAAACTCTGTATAAAGTGAGTAATTGAATTACTAACTTTTTAGAATATGCCAAGTGAACCTTGCAAACCAAAATCTTACTGAATGAAGCCGACTGTTCGATATAAACAGACCCCGTTCCAATCAGAAGGAGTATATTCCAGGGAGACTCTCTTAGCCGACTGTGATATATTTGAAACCATGGAGGAAGACCAATACTTATAAATACCTTGGAATAAAGCAGGCTCAGATCACCTTACCATGAAAAAGGACCTAACAGCAGAGTTTTATAGCAGGGTAAGAAGACTGTTGATAACCAAACTAAACAGTAAAAATCTGTTTTAGGCTTTTAACAAATACGCGTGTTCAGTGCTCAGTTACTCTTTCGGTATAGGTGCAAGACTGACATTGAACAAAAGCTCAAATTCACCATCCAAGGAGCTCTGTCGAACGAACAACTTTGCCATGGTATGAAGAATTTTCTGATCTAAACAGAGTCTTATGTCAGGTTGATGACTTAATGCCCACTGCGACTGACATAACAACAAGATCAATTACATCACCAGATAACTGACCAGAAACTGCTCAAATGGAAAAAGAAGACTCAACCAAGATTATGTCGACAGTTCAGCGCCGAACTACTGGTTGATCTCTGCTCGTATGTTTGCTGAAACGGAAAGCTTATATTGGCAATCCAAGATCAAGTAATTCCAAGTAAGAACTGTCTAAAGTACATCGTTAAAGACCTTTCTAGCAACAACTACAAATGCAGATATGGTTGCCAAACATCGGAAACTATCCAGCACATAACAGGAGATGGTCAAGCATTCGCTGCAACTGAAGAAAAGAACTAACACTGAAACTTGAACTGTCACAGTGGTTAAGAAAAGAATACCCTGTGTATACCACAATCTGTTTTAGAAAATAACAATTACAAGCTGTACTGGGACCAAACGAAACTGACCGATCCAACTATTGCTCACAATCGACCAGATATAGTTTTAGTAAATAAAGTTTCTAGAAAACAAACTTAATTGACATAGCAATCCCTAACAACAATAATATAAATATTAAGCAGGCTGAAAAAATAGCTAAATATAGGGCTTTGGAATTTCAAATAAAGAGACAGTGGAACATAAATAACAGGAGTAGTCCCAAAATAATTTAAAATACCTCGGGCTGGACGAAGACCTTTACCAACTAATGCAAAAAGCCGTCCTGTTAGAACAGCCCGGACGGACAGAAAATTCATGGGAAACTGCCGCCACCACGCGAACCACGGGCCTGATAACCTGGCAACAGCTCCCACAGAGCTAAAACCTGTTGATATCTAGGATATCTGGGGTATAGTGAGTTTTTCACTGTATGGTCAAGTCGGGAAAATAATAATTTTATTGCCATAACCAAAAAAGAACAATTTAAAATAACACTCATGTACAAAATTTATAGCAATAAATTGTTGGGAGACCATTTAAAAGATACAATGCCCAACAACTTATACACAATACACCTATTTAAATTATTTACTGGAAGTGATTTTTCTGATAAAGTATTTAAAGGAAATCAAAATCATTAACTCAACTTAGCGTAGTATCCTTATAAAAAACAGATCACCTGTACACATTCAAAAGTATGTTCCTATAGTTTCTACTAAACACTGCCACTGACAGGGGTCTTAAGGTCATCAAGAACTTGGCAAGGGCTCACACAGAGACTCTTTTGATATCTAGGATATCTGGGGTTAAATGAATTTTCCCCTAAAGGCACGCTATGCGTATCTTAGAGGAAATGTGCTGAGATAGATTGTAAATAAAATTAAGAAATACATAAATATTATTTAATCAATTGCTTTTTAGTGCACGTATATATTTTTATTTTATAGTTTTTTCTACATGTCGTACGAAGAGGTTTCATGACCTTTGTAAGATTTACAATGAATATTGTATTATTATATATTATAAATTTTAACCTGGAATAAATAAACAAACAAATGTCCCCAAGATATGAACCATGATCCTTTAGTTATCCACAGATATCTTCAGACTATGGGTATCCCCAAAAATTTAATTTTGGTTTGTTTCCGGCCCGTACTTTTTTATTTAATTTTTTTACAAGTTTTTTTACAGATTTATAAAATCTTAACAATTGGACTAAGATATTTTTTACGTAAAATCGTTATAAGGAAAATAACCCCTTAGAATAGACTTGATTTCTTTTTCGTTTGACTTTTTTAACATTTGTTATTGTATTTTTATATATATATTTTTTTACCTTTCTAAGTAATCATCAGGATGCGTATTGTGATATTTTTTATAATAACGACAGACTAAAATATTTGTTGTGCACCACGCTAATCACCAGATGAGTCATCATCTCTGCAGGACATGATTTTTTATTTATTTATAAGCAAGTGGTTGTATTTTCTTAGTAAATGAAATAAATCAATAAATCAATATTAGCTCCAACAAATCAACGGCATGTAGTCCACTTACCATGAGAAGGTAACCTTTCCAACAGTATGTAGTTTATATCACTAAATTATATATTAATACTATTTCCTATTGACGACAGCAGTAAAGTGTTTTATACTGACGGACATGAATTATTAATTAAATACGATTTGAAGCTAATATTTGCCCTGATAACGTAACACATTAAACAATTAACTATGATCTTCTTCACTGTGCAACCATATGGTGAATACGAGAATTATTAAACAAAATTTAATCATGAATAATGTATTAACATTAATATATAATTAAACCTCTTGAAATGAAAGGCAACTTTGATGACCTCTTTTTCAAATTTTACCATCCCTTGACGGATGACAAAGCAAAATATAGTTACTGTTTTTCATTGGATTAAAATTTCGAAATAATGTTTATTTAAAATATACTTTATTATTTTTAACGTAAACTTAAATATTGACATTAATAAGTTTCAATATTATAATTGAAATTCAATTACAGTACAAGTCATACTAGTTTATACATTGAATACATCAGCTACAAAAGCTGGCACGATAAAGAAATGGAACTCCTAACATTTTGTTGGAAAAAAAAACATATTTTCAGCTCAACATGACTTCTATGAACAAGATTCTGGCATGGCTGTGGGTTCCTGTATGTATTCTGCTTTAAGCAACATTTTTATGCAAAAATTTGAGGACCAAACAATTTTCTCAAGTCAAATTTGTTATTTGGGAAAACCATCTTGAAGATTTACACGAATTACTAAACAACATAAAGAAAAAAGAAAAGAACAAACTATACAGTTTACATCAGAACTTGAACAGAATAATAATTATGTTTTTCAGCCATTTTAATAACAAAAACAGACAGAAGTTTACAGAAAACCAACTTACACTAGCAAAACTAACTCCCAAAATAATCAAGAAAGAAGCCCAAAATTTGTGTACATGCCTGGCATCTTGTTCATAACACAATTTCAAAATTCAACTATATTACGCCAAGATAATTAAGGAAGAAATTATTAATGGACATGTCCATGTAAATAACCCAATATCGAGATAATTCGTAAGATTTTTTCTAGGTTTACTATTATGATTTTAATTGGATCACTGGAACATCTCAATTGGAGTGCCACACCAAATTCTGAATACAACCTCTCCAATTTGAATTCTCGTAGTTACGTCAAATCAGATTACCGAACCTTTTAATCTTAAATTCTACGATTGTGGTTTTTATATAGTTTCTTTAATGCCATTGACAACGGGGTCTGACCTAAACCCCAAAACGTTTGCAAATATACAGAATTTTCAAGTTATGTGTGTTATTCCCAACAAGTTCATAAATAAAAAGTAAAGATGGCACCCTATCATTCAGGAAACAGTTTAAAAGATCTCAGAGACAAATAAGCCGATAATGTCTTACTGTATATTCTGCATCTGTGCAGGGCACAGATTCTTAGGGTAACATATCTCATTAGTAAAGTTTTTGCAATTATAGAATCGGTTATCAACTGTATCACGAATAAGTTTTTAACAATTTATAAAAACATCGTCTTTTTTGTTATAGTCGGAAGGGTTAAAATAATCCACCGAAACTCATATAAGCATATCCTTCATTTTAGAAGGCGTATTAACATACAAGATGTTTTCTAAGAATAGCATGAAAATAACAGCTTGTTGTAAGTAACGATCTTTATTAATCAATGGTCGACAACAAACTGTACAAGTCTGCTCTAGATATTTTTTATCAAAATGTTAAGTCCAAAAGAGGAAGACGACAGTGACGTCAACTGTAGTGAAAAGTTATATCCAACAATACCAATTTGAAAATTATTTTACCAGTTATTAACCTCACATAAAAATTTTAATTTTTTTCTTCGATTTCAAGATTCAGGATAAGTATGTTTAATACCATCTTGTTTCTAGTCGAAAATGTTCACTAGTTGGGCGTCCCTCATCTGATTGACATCTCAATTAATTATTGGCGCGAAAGGTTCTTAACGGAGGTCCACACTAACATACGAGGAAATACATCAGTATGGTAGTAAAATGAAAAATTTAGACTTTATTCTGAGAGTTCGTTTAGGCACTTCTTTGACCTCGAAATATTCATACAACTTGGTTTTCAGTATAACAAACTGAGACCAAGTTCAGGTTATATATTAAGATTCTCTTAATTAATGCAAAATCAATAAATCGTAGTAAATAAACAACTATAACATCCAATTAAAATGTATACAATAACTGCACAAAATTTGATTTTCGTTCTAATCAACATTCTAATTCTCTGTTAACGATATTTTTAATTCGATACTTGACGTACGTCAGAACACCACAAAAAAGGACAACCTTGTGAGCTATTGTTACCAAGTTGCCAGTTACATTGGTGGGCTGACTATAAAGTAAACATTTTTCATTAACACTTCTGAATAATATTTGACTTTAAAGTATTTACTTTTAAAACGTAATTATTTCAGGAAAAATACATGTACATATAGCTAACTTGGTGAAATTACGAATTCCAGAGCGACACTTGGCGCCCAGCTGCTTTTCATTATTCAAGTTTGTTCCAAACAACGGTACTTGCTTTAATAGCAAATAGATTAAACTATATTACAGCAGCTATTTCGAAGAATAGTCTGCAGACGCTTTCATATTTTAAAAAATATCTACTTAAACAATGTCCCCATAATTTGACGTGTCATGATTATAGTGACCTCGTTATATATAGCCACATCATATATTCCTTTGCAGATAAACTACGAACTAAATTACACATTAGGCAATAGTGGTAATTATTTTAATTTTCTAGTTATTTTATATGACTAAGAATGACACAAAAAAGAGAAACAGACAACAAAATACGAGAGGAAAGTCTACTTCTTAAGAAGCGTTCACTTCCACCGTTAAGTCTCAACTGTCTACCCCTGTTTTTTTTTATATATTGCGAACATCGAGTTTTAATGAGAACTGAATATCGAAGTTATACACAGCATGAATCCCGATTTGAGATCTCTGTGAGTTAGTTTTCTATTCTAGTATGCACACATACATTTGTAATTTTTGTGTTCATTTATTCGTATCTTTAGAGTCCGAGATGTTTCACCAAAAAAAGGAATGTTACATTTCCAAGAAAGGTTGACATTAAATCTGTTGCCTACTCTCTTCCAATTTTGTCACACATCCTGTATATATAATGGTTACGGACATGTCGTTGTCCTAAGTGCCAATGTTACTGAAATCAGAGTGTTGTTGACTATCAGCGCTTGTTTTGTAACCTTAGTTGATGAATATATATGACCTTTGGAATATTTTGTACTTTGAATATTCTATAATATTTTAGATTTTATAAGTGATGCCATCCTAAAATTGTCAGTAAAGTCCGTCTTACAATTTTGTTTATAATACCATTGACAAGGAGGTCACATTGGAGCCTTAAAACTTTTGGATTTTTTAAATATACAGCAATTCAATTCCCACAAATAACCTTCAACAAACAATTGAGTGTCACAAGTATTAATATAAACAAAATTGTCGAAGATTGTAATATCTCTTTATAAACTGATATGAAAATAAATAGCTTGTAATAAACAAAGCGTGGATGGGTGAAATAGAGGAAAAGCCAAAATGAAAAAACAAAAGACAGTGAAATGAATAAAAACTATAATTGTCTGTATGTATATATAATGCCGCATAAAACTGTACATATTTTAATATCTATTAAATTTTGATGCGACAAGATCTGTAGAAAATGAAGTGATCCAAAAGATACACACGTTCTTCACCGTTGTTTATATGAAAAATAAGGTGGAAAAAACACAACTTATGTCGTTATCATCATGTTAAATGGTTGGAATATACATTATCTTGTTCCCTGTCGTGGAAATACGGCTCAAGGATTCGGGCGTCAGTATCATAATGAGACCTCATCAGCAAAGTGTCTTCTTAGCATTATCTATAGAATTTCATTCAGATTCTACCATTCACCTGTGTTTGCAATTCAATTCTATCAAGGACCCTTTTCTCATTTCTGTTTTCAGCGAAGTAACATGATTCAAAGGCACTACATGAATTGGATAAGGGAGTTTGATAAATGTGACGCACTATCGTGACCTGTCACAATTGCTCACGAATTTAGGATATATGCTTCCCTCCTTGTCTTTCGAAATATAGCAAGTTGTACGGGGTGCATGTAAAAAACAGCAGTTCAAATTTAATGGTGTTAAATAAGTTTAATATGCCTTAATAAGCATAGTCAGGATTTTATTATTGATAACTTACATCAGAGTACTAGCATAATTTGATACTTATAACATAAACTAAAAATTTACACCTTATTTTCTTTTCGATTTTTTGTCGGTTATTCTCACCCAGGATTGCCCATTCATTGTCTAGTTCCTCAAATCTGGCATTTACTCTTTCCATTTTCTTGGGGTGTAATTCCACTGTCATTGTTGTAGCGTTCATTTATCTTCTGAATGATATGACTGTCAGAGTACTTTCTAGCAGATCTCGGAGTTGTTACAGATACTGCTTTAATGGTATCGTTCTTGTGGCAGCTAGAGTTTTTAAATGCTTCAAGATTTGCCAATTTTCTTTTTGATTACCTGGTCCAATTTTCTGGAGAACTTCTTACCAAAAGCTTTTACTACCGGAGGTGAAGCCTTTTGCTTAGGTACTTCACTTTAAGTCTCGTTTCTTTTGAAGTGGTTTGTTTTGATTACTTGTACTGTTTTGTTTATTGATTTGTCATATCGATTGTATGAGGCGAATATCTTGCATAAAAGCACAAATCAGAACGTGAAGACTCCCGTTTGTAAGCGCGTCTTTTAGTCCTAAAATAAACTTGTTGGTAGCAATTTTAATGCTATTCATGTCAAGTAAAGAAGTTGTTTCTTTCTCAAACTGAAATTGTATTTGCAATAGTTGTATGTTGGAAAATTGTAGTCACTAGTTTTAATTGGTTTACTTGTTTTTAAGTTGACATGATTTCTTGCAACTTTATCAAAATGCAGTTCGTTGTCTTGAGGAAATAAGGTACACAATAAAGTTATTCCAGTTATTTTTAATACAGCAGCATTGCAAATATACTCAGGGTTTCGGGCTTGATTTTTTTGGTTTTGTTGCTCTGCTTAGATTTGTGCACTTTAGATCTGCCGCATTCACCATTTTTGTTTTGTGAGTGACTCATAGTATTGGTTTCCGATAAGGTTTCGATATTTTCATTAACTATTTTGGGAATATTTATAAAATCAGTATGATTTTTCAACTGATTGTTCTCGTCTTTATTATCTTCGACAATGATATTTTCCAAAATGTTCTCTAAAGAAGAAATTCTGGATGGCTCCGAGTCTTCTATAATACTCCATGGTGAGTTCGAGTCCAAATAAGAGCAGTTGCCCCCCTAGACCTCACTTGCGAGTCATTGACGCGTCGCTATATCTGAAATAAACCCTATTATTGCCGATTCCTCCCCCCCTCAACAGTGTACAAACATTCCTAAAAAAATCATATCCCCATATATTATTACTTAACAAAATATTATTTAATACTCCAGATTATAAAATTAGATTTAAATTATTTCTTGGGAGATAGTGGTAAACGACTTATTAATATTCATACTTACATTATCATTGACAACGGAGTCTGGCATAAACCCCGAAACGTCTGAAAATATATTACTATTCCCAATAAATGCATTAAGCAAAGATGCCACAACATGTCAATAAGTCATAATAACTTCCATGTAAATAGTATTGACCTAGAATTTAATAATCCAAATTGACCCCTCTAAATGTAGGTATTAGCAAAATAAACACTGAGAAAGAATTCAGCTCAGATGATTTTGTGGGGGAGTGGCCTGAACCCCTTAGCCCCCGTAGATCCGCCAGTGGATATAAGATTAAAAACGGAAAGTTGTGCTCTAGTTACCAATTATTTATAACATCACCATTTTTCTACCTTCGAAAATCCACAAGTTCTGACAGTTGAACGTGATAATTTTTAGCGTAGCTTCTTGGACATGGTAACAATAAGGCCGATTTATAATAGCCAAATATAATTTATTGTAATTTGTTAGAAATGTACAACCACTCCTAATCACTTTAACACACTTCCTCTGATTAAACAGGATATTACCTTGTTGTTACCTATGGAGTTTTAGTTTCGTAAATATTATTTAAATCGATTAATAAGTTTAAAATAATAAAAATAATTTACTCATACCTTATTACAATTTTATCACATATCTTTAATTTAAATCAACCATGATAACATGACAATTTTGATAGTTAAAGTTAGAATATTCTAAAGCTTTTTTAATGCATCTGCTTTTCTGTTTTTACAGCCTCAACTGACGTAAGTGTATAGTTGTTTACTTAATTTAAATTATAAAATTAGATTTATATTATTTCGAAAGCATATTATTAAGTTAAAAGAGTTTGTTTCTTGTAACCGAGGAAATTTTGGCAGTATCTCGTTATTTCCCTATATTTTCAAGCTATCAACCGATATCAACTATATCCAATCCAAAATCAGCACAATTTCGTTTCCAATAGCCTTTTTATTAGTATATAATATAATACCACACAGAAAAAATCCGATAATTTAGCTTCTAAAAACAGTTTCACAAAATCAGCACAATTTCGTTTCCAATAGCCTTTTTATTAGTATATAATATAATACCACACAGAAAAAATCCGATAATTTAGCTTCTAAAAACAGTTTCACAAACATAAGGGCAAAAAGGGTAACGTACATTTTTTTAAGTTGGTTAAAAATTACTGACCCTTTCTCTAAGGTACTGTCGACTACCATTGCAAACTGAATTTTGAATGTACTTAACAAAGCAATCAATACCTTAATATAATACCTTTAGTAAAACTGGAAATTAACTGAACAGTTACCAAACTATTTCTAAGAAAGAATAGGGAACCAGTTTTAATTCCAAACCGACCAAGCCCTAGAGGCAAAGTTGTAAATATTAAAAAGCTGGCTCTGCTGGCAAAACTTAAAAATTAATACCAAACTACACACATAATCTCTAAACCCTAATTTTCTGGCGTGAACTGTTTTCTGCTGGCTAATTAACTGCAACGTCAAAATTATGGCGCTCTTACATTCTAAACGTTTCTCTCTCCACCATATCCTTCCAACGAAAATGAATATGAATACATGTTGTATACATACAAAGCGAACATATTTATTCGACAATCTTCAAAAGATTTCTGAAATTAAGCTCTCAGTTTGAAAGCACCCACTAAAAATGCTTTTTATTTGGCAGCACCACCGATTACGAGAAAATATAACTCCATCTAATTAGCTTCTAGATATAAATTCACGTATTATGTTTACGCTATAATTAGACGTAATTAGGTATATGACAAATGTTAAAAGAAATAATTAGTTTAAAATTTCAGCTTTGATACATTCATTCGAGTTGGCACGCTAGGATATTCAGAGTGTTTGAAACTGTAAGAGGACGAAAAACTGAAACTGGAAATAAAACTGGAAATTCATATTAGTATTATCAATAGAAACCTGGCATAATTTTTATAAAACTTACTCTAGTTAGAGTAAACATTACTTGAAAACCTAGCATATTGACTGCAGACATTTTAAGGTTGGGGCGTATAAGTACCTAACACAAATTGAACTTAAATAATAAAAATCGAATAAATAACATAATTGATTACCAGTGGCAATCAGCACATCAACAATGCCGCTGGTGCCAAATGGGAACATCCCATTTCTATTGCGAAAAAAATTGCACACATTATGTAAAATAAAAATAAAAAAACTGGCATCCAGTCAAATCAGTCTGACATATATAAATCAAAAATTCTGCTCATCCAATGTATGATTTCACCAGTATATTTCTTAAATTATTACTGTTATTTTTAAAAACTTTGTCTGTTTTATCAGCCCCAATATGGCGCACATATATACTTTGTACAGTTGTATTTGTCCATAAGCTAAAATACATTTCATTCTATTTTACTCACACTCACTAATTTTTGTACTGTGGAACATGATGGCTTCGAGTTTACTAATAATTTACAATCCAAGCCTTTTAGCGCTTCTCCCCATTTGTCTGTGCCTTGTATCGTGGTTCCAGGTTTTAGACTTTTGTCGAAAATGCTTCAAATCGTCCTCGTAATGTGGGTGCAACATTTCCTTGTACGCCACTGGCGTGCACATTTCTGGTAACCACCCTCCAACATGTACATTTCTGGATAATGCAGGAAGGGGTAGTCGCTCTGGTTTCTGTGACGATCTTACCCTCTCAAGAATCTGTATAAGTTAAGGTCCTCTTTCGCTGGAGAATTCGCAAAGGAACACCAAGATGTGGCTTTGGGATTTCCCCTTTGGTCAGCAAGTCTTGTCCAAAAGCTCCAAACATTGTTCCTTAGTGTAGATATTGAGGGCTCCAGCAATATGAGCTCCCTCGAAGCCGTATGGATATCTGCAGTCGATTATTTTGAAATAAGCAATTGTATCTGAAACTCCCCATTGAGTAGCCTTGAAAGGGACTAGCTGTTATCGCTTTCAAATCTTGATGGTGACTTATTAGGTTTGTTCTTACCCGATGCGACACAGTACATGTGACGATCACCGTCATGCGCATTTAAGAAAATGATGTACCGTTTCTTGCATCGTCATTTCAATACTTGGTGAAGAGCAAGAATTGTTTGGTGATTTGGTTTTAATCATGCGCAATAGAAACTGTCAATAAATTAAGGTTATGAAATGCAGGTCGCAGAGTTCAGACCACAAACTTGTCAGAAAACCGGCCCAACTATTTTTATGGCTATACAATGGTAGTCCGCTGATCGGTGCAAAACTCGCAGTTGCCCACAAATTCGATGCAGGCGATTTCATGAAAGTTTCATGGCAGCCGAATTGTCTGCTGAAATCACCAATAAGATCGGGTTCGGTGTCAGATCTTTGTACAGGGTACATAATGCTTTCTTCTGTTGAGGAAAATGTTTGTTGCAATACAGGCCGAAAAGTTGGAACAGGCGCTTCATTTTCTTTTTCGCAATTTTGGATCGCTTATATGGCGTTGAGAGCATTATAAATAAATAACAATAAACGAATTCCATGCTACAAGCTTAACATAATTCATTTGTCATGTCTATTGTATGGTTTGTAGAACTTGTAGTTAAAATAATTTGGTCAAGTGGAAGTTGGATTCGCATACAAAGGGTTCCGTACCATCTTAGAGATTTGACATAATCCAAGTACATCATAAAACATATATATTTTAATTTTCTAGATTTTTTAATAAGTATGCGTTTTAAAATTATAAAAGTTATACACTTTTATTTTTCACACCGAGCCTTTTCATTTCCTTTGCCACATGTCATACTTCATTTTTGTAATATTTATTTAATTGTAATTAAGAGTACGATTTTCACTTTATTTGGCAAATAAACTTTGCCCTATACTATTTTTTTTATATTAAGCTCAGTAGTTCATATTTTAAATACATATCTCCTTAATATTTGTATATATTAAATTTTTTATAGCCCGTTCATCTGATATATTTCGTGATGCGCTTTAAAAAAATATAAAATTATTTGTTGTATTCCTGATAACAAGCCATTCCATCTGATATATTACATGATACACTGTTTTAATGTTCATTTGATTTTATAATATGCCCTAAAAATAAAATTACGATTTTCTCTTTATTTTTCGTGTAAAGTTTGAGTGAGTAGCTATATTACTAATTCTTTTGCCACTAGAAAAAAATGTTCATGGAAAGTTAAAAATGCAGTCAAGGTACACTAGATGTCACTGTCAGCAAATGGAATCTGGCATTTCGGAAAAGATCTACTAATTTCTAGGTTAGTGAGATAGAGCAATCTGGAAAACTCAAGAACGTCAAATAAAATATAAAAGGAGTATTCTGACACAGAGTTAGTTCTGTTAAGTAGAGCGTTCAGATCAGTTTTTGTTTGCAGTAAACGCCAGATTGTGAGTTGAATTTAATTATTTCTTTTATATATTGAAGTTCAAAGTTGTTTTCATCGTTGAATAATGTAAATAGTATAATCAAGCAAAAACACAAAGATAGCAACCTGAAATGCCAGAGATACCACACATAAAGAGGTAGAACCAGCAAAATACTAAGTCAGACTGACATAAATGTCGTAGCGTTGGCAGAAACCAATAAAATATATTATTTAAATATTATTAAAAAAAAAAACAAAATCGCGATTGCATAAAAGTAATAAAATAAAAAAAAAATAATAAGATTTAAAAAACACCCTAATTGATGAAATTACAAGAACTGTAATATTAAAATATGTTGCAGGTAGGGACAAACAAATATTACAAAGAATGTTCATTGGACAAGTTGGATAGATTTTTATTATTGGTTTATCCTCGCCAGGTATTTGATTGAGTTGACATTTTGCATATATGCTTAGCTTAGGTGAAAATGCATGGTTAGGTAAATCCAGTATGGCAGACTCCCAAAAATGACTGACCAATATTTTGTATACACCCCTACGATATGGGTATCAAATGAATGGTTAAGATTAATAAGGAAAATAAAACATAAAATGGCAGCCTGAATTTTTATCTATCCCAAGAAAAAAATAAAAAACAGAAACATCAAAATTAGTTAAAAACAAGCTTTTACAACATTAAAAAGAACTAAAAAGTTAACAAATAAAAGTGGAAATATTTTTAAAAAGTACAAGGTAACTTCACAGGTAAATGATTATTATAGTTATTCAGTATTATAATTCAATGTTATATCAGAAAATTATAATGCAAAGAAATTTGTCAAGATTAATCGAATATCAAAAAAGCGGAATCCAAACATAAACTTATGATGACTGTATTTATATGTTTATTACATACGTGGGTAATATTTATTCTGCCAAATAAACTTCTTTTATCATTAACTTAAATTATACTACCACTAAACGAACCCCCAAACTATGTGCAAATATATCTTGCTAGCAAATTATTTCAAGCAATAAAGCATTTAAGACGCAGTCATAAAATAAAATGCTACATTTAATACAGAGTCCCCACTCCCGATTGCTATATAAGAGCACACAGCATAAAATCCATACGATAGTACATTGAAGATTAGCAAACATGACCACCAAACGAGCGTATGAAATCAATAACCTTCCTCCTTGCTCAAAGAAAATGAGATTATCTTGTTTTCTACGCAGGCACTGCATGCATTTGATTGCAATTAGGGGAGTGAGGCTATATACATAATCTGAGATGAAAAATTAATAAATAACTTAATTTAAAGAAGTGTGCATAACATCAACACTTAATTAGTAACTAAAAGAGTGTATATATTGCTAGCTTAGACAGTAACGTCTATATTCTGATACTTTCCAATAATCACCATGAATAATTACGTTCATAAAGCGTTTGAATCAATCAGAAAATTCCTCAAGATCAAATGAAATTAAATTTTATTTTTTACCGACTACCAAGGAGGAGGTTATCAAATTTGATGATTTAAACGGCATATTAGGAATATTACAGAAAAGTAACATATAATTTTCTATAACGTAAGATTTACAGTTTTCCAGACACAAAAACAGTAATTAAGGGAATACATTTCAGTGAATTTCAATAAATCTAAATTTGAATATTTTAAATTGTATTCTACAAAGAGATGTTCCAGCTTAATTCCGTATAATTGTCTACAACGTAAATCATCGTTTTTATGAAAATCGTAAAAATATTTGCAAAAACAGGATAAACATCAATGTAAGTGTCACATTTTAATCATAAATATCTAGTTTAAATGTTAAGATATGCCATGACAGTATATCGATTCACCTAGTTTATCGATACGGTGGTAGGAAATTCAAGTAGCCACTGACAACGAAGTCAGAATCGACTTTGAATCGTTTGTTTTTTTTTGTTCAATGTAGACCTTTTATTTTCAATTATTGTGTTATTCCCAAGCATACATAAAAATAATAAAGAATATGCCACAAATAACATTTAGAAGACAATTACATCTTCTTCTTGTGATGTTGATACTCTATATACTCAAAATTTGTTTGCCCTTCACAGATAGGATTACTAGTTGCTAAAACCCTCGAATTTTGTAACAGCACCATGTAGGTACGTAGACAGAATTTGCTCCAGTATTACTTGTAGTTTTCTTTACTTTATTATTATATATTCATGGAAGAACTGGGTTCTTAAATTTACAATATTTTTCTTTACATTATCCACCGTAATGTAAATATTATTACATTACATACTTCTTTTAACTGCGATAAGTTTCATGTAACTTTCATGCCGTGTTACTCGGTTTTTATATTCAGAACATTACAGATTGTATAACTCTGACCTTTGTTCAAACCAATAGATTAGGTTGGTTATGTCATATGATTCTTGTTGAATTGATGATTGTTATTCTGTTTATATTTTTTCTAATTTCAAATGAAAGATCTGAAATGACATCTAAAACGCCAAGCGTCAAGATGCCAACTATGAAACAAAATTGTCGTTTTTTCGGCATCAACGCCTAAAAAATTGTGGAAAAATTGGTAGGTTACCTCCAGAAGTATACTTATAGGAAATATATGGTCCACAGGGCGATATTAGGAGTTTAATCTGTACGATCTGTAATTACATCAAGTCAAAGTCATTCTTCTTTCTTGTTCAATTAACATTGAGCCATCTAGTGACGAAAGGTAAAACAAATATAGCAGTATTAATTCATGAATATAACTTTTTGAAGTGTTACATGTTAAGCTTTTCCGCAACAAATTTTAATTATTAATCAGAAGTATTAATGTAAAATATTTATTTTAAAATATGAATCTAGTCAGTACATAAATTTAATGGCAAGTTTAATAAACTTCTTTATGACTTCTGTCGTATGTTAAGTCTCTAATTTAATGTATCGCAAAGAAAGAATTGGAGTTTTTATTAGAACGAACAGCAAATTTTGTGCAGGTATTGTATATTTTCTATGTATTATTGATTTTCTTTGAAAGAAGAGACTCTTAATATATTACCAGGTCCCTGTTTCTTACACAGAGAACTGAATTGGATGGGCATTTCAAGATCAAGTCAGTGTGTACTGTCGGTTCGGGTGTGGTGTCGGTGTCGAAACGAATGAAATCTCAAGTTATCCAATTCATTCCTTTGCTCATCTATTTTCATATGTGTAAATGAGGGGCCCTCGATAAGAAATTTTCGCTTCAAAAAATGGTTGAATGAGCCTATGCAATAAATATATTCGAATTATGGGACGTAGGGTTCAAACAATCTCAGAAGCAGTTGCTTGTATGCTTTTACAGGATGATTGTAATATAAGGTGCAGTGGAATTATAGTTATACAGGGTAGTTAAAAAATATTGTATAGTGTGAAAAATAAGTATTTTGCTTATACTTGGCATATTGGACGAAGTAAAATTATAGGTATACGAGGTGATTTAAACAATAGAAAAATAGAAACTGTCAGTAGGGTGGAGGAGATTTATACTTACAGAGGGCGGTTGCACCATCGTGTAGAGTTAAATAATAGTTCTACAGGGTGATTTAGAAACTGAAAGACAAATAATTTATAATTTATGACCAATACACAGAAACATATACGAGGTGGTTGCAATACAGGGTGAATTAGAGTTACACTTATAGAAAGTGGACCAAATAATAAATAAAATGTTAAAAAATATGTGGATATTATAAAAAATGCAAATTAGAGAGAGAGGGAGAGATAAGAATACGCGAAAATAATCAATAGAATTGTACCTTAAATCAGATAAAAAAAATATGTCAGAAAATAATTATTGATAGCACATGGTTTCTAAACGGTTTTTATTTTAAGCCAGTTGAAGTTGGTTCTTTTTAATACGCTTTTATTAGATATGTGTAACCTAACCTAACCTAACCTATGTAACGGAAACTTTCAATGTAATTTTCACCAAAATTAAAGAAAACCAATTAAGTTGAAAATTGGCACACGTGTCTAGGACCGATGACAATACAATTCTTTAAGTTGAATTTTCCCGTTTGTTGTCGTTTTGTCACTGTTCTTGCCTAAATACAAATTCGTCTATTAACTACTGCCATCTGTTGGCAGTAGTAGAACTTGCTGTAATGAAATGGAAATGTTACGCTAACATGAACTTTTTAGTTATAAATCCTATAGAGATTGTTATGAGACTAACTTAGAAAATAATTATAGTCTAAAAAAATACGCTATAGTAGCAAACCGAACTAAAAAGCAGAAAATAGTTTTTAATTATGAACAGTTTATATTACAGCAGTAGAATGTCGAACAAGCAATTGTGATTAATTACCTCAAAATAAAAATATAACAATTTAAGTCTTTAACAGAATAATTCGATTCAGAATAAACAGCGTGGGGTGCTTGAAATATTAAATTTTACAATTATTCTATTGGCAACTATTTATAAGAGGAGAGTTATGCAAATATAGTGAAATGCACCCCACGCTTTTTACTCTGAATCGAATTATTCTGTTGATATCTTAAATTTTATTATATTTTAATTTTTTCGGCTTTTTAGTTCGGTTTGCTACTAAAGCGTATTTTTTTAGTTTTTTTTTAAACTATAATTATTTAAAGATAAATTATTTCTATTACTAACATTTTATTCGAAAATAAGATGACCAGTTTCAGTGGTTAGGGTCATAAACCAATGAAAGTAGTAAAGGAATATAAATGAAAAATGGCACAGTAAGTATAAAAGGCTCTCGTGAAACCACCCATCTTCGATGGAAATTTTTCCTGGTCTATGATTAAAAATAAAAGCAACATCACTTACAATTACTTACAAAAATCAAAAGCAACACCACTTACAATTTCTTTTATGCACTATATGCCAAAGTATTCCAGAAGATTTTGCGTCAAATTTAAAAAGTACAACTTAGATCAGAAAAATAAAAATCTGGGAAAATCTTACAGGAGTTCGAAACTGGCAATGGCCGTTTGATGATCTTAGCGATCCTGTGTGAGATTAAGAAGCTATTAGAGTAGAAATCACACCAAGTATACTAGAACAGAAGTTCGGCTGCCATAACCACTATCCCTCTTGTTTGAGTAAAAGGTGGAACAAGGCGTTAACTCACATAGATGCCAAGTTTAGTAAGTTGCCATCTACGATGATGGAAGTCATTTCAAATACCATACGGAAAATGATAATAAGAATCCAAAAATATCTTTGTCGAAGAATTTACCGCAACCTTTTTCTCTATTAGTATGTTGTGAACGGGCAAACCAATATACTTTCACGTTTCTAGTATTAATAAAAAGAAAGGTTTCATTCTTACTTGTTAGAGTGGCATGAACTTCGGCGATGATACTGAAAAACAAAAACAACCTTTAGTTTCAAGTACAAAAACTGGCTTCTTAGGTAGAGCCAAATGTTAGATGTAAATAAGTATAACTAAATTTACGTAACATTGGGATTATATCCCATATATTGTATGCTCTATTTAGGAGGAATACTAGCACATGTAAATGTTTTCCTAACAATTATTTTTTACAATAAGCATTATAATATGGCGAATACCAATTTGTGTCAAGCATGTCTCTAACATTATCTCTCAATGAGGAATAGTTAGAAGGAGAACAGGAACCTATTAGGAAAATAGCCGCTTAGGCATAATAATTTTCCAAAAGTGTAGAGATCAACCAAAACGCTACTAAAATTAATGACTAATCCTTGCTATAAATGATTCCGAAAAGTTACATTCTATACAGCCTTTCATTCACTTCCACAAATTCATAAAAACATCTTTATGAAACTTTCGATATTTAGTTATGCAGTGATTTCGTGATCACAAAATTATGTAGTAATTAATACTTCGAAATAATTTATCATTCCATATCACCTAAGAGTTGTATTGTACGGTGAATATGATAGATTTTATGTATATTTCAGTTAGTTTAACCCCAGGAAATGACAAGTTAATAGTAGAAAAGCTTTGAGTGCGAAAAATAAAGTACATGCGCTAGGTTAAAAAAAACATTGTGTTTAGTTATTAGAAACTATAGTAGTGGTATGATAGATCAAGATGTTTTTGTCTTCATAAGAAATATGACATATTTGAAAAAACAAAAACGTGCTAATGACAGTTAGTTTCAAATTTATCGAAAATATTTATTGGAAAAAGAACAACAACAAACATAACATACTTTCGAAAATAAGAATTTTGAGAGGAAAAGACCGATAAATGGGATATGTTGGTACAATTTAGGGCCTGTGTCAGGGGTGGCGGGATATATTTCGTTAATCGTTTTTTAGGGTTCCGTATATACAATATAGGAATACCCTTATAATATCACTCCGGATTTATGCTCCGTCACATCACAGGCATTTTCTCCTAAACTAATGGACGGAAGAGGTTGCAATTTGGTATCAATGTATAGTTTGGTGACCCGATCAGGAGTACATATCGTTAAAGTAGAAATTTTGATTTCAGGGGTACTTTTGGTGGGGAAAATTAAAAAATCCACCGTTCCTCCCTGATCTCCGAAACTACAGAGCCTAAAATTTTGAAAAAAATAAGAAATATAGAAAGTTGCCCGAACTTTACAGGAAAAATAAGGAGAAACCATGAATATTAATTTTGGGGGCAAATTATAGAATTAAATTAAAATTTAATTTTTTTTTCAAACGCATCATGTAACACATCAAATGAAAGGTCCCATTCTGAGGAACACAAATATATTTTTTTCATATTTAAAACAATAGATAAAAAGATATTAACGAAAATACACCACAATTTACCCATTCCCCCCTCCCTTATCTCCGAAACTATAAAACGTAAAGATTTGAAAAAAATTAGCAGCATAAGGTCTGATCTGAAGTTTACTGGAAAAATAAGGAGAAACCTCTACTTTTAATTTTGGGATGCAAATTAAAGAATTAAATGGAAAATATAAAATGAAAATTGTTTCTAACGCATCATGTTATATATCAAATGAAAGGCCCCATTATAACAAAAACAAATATATTTTTTTCATAATTTTAAACTAAATTATTTAAAAGATATTAACAAAAATATAAAAAATGTTACCCATTCCCCCCCCTTATCTCCGAAACCATAAACTGTAAAATTTTGAAATAAAATAGAGGTATAGGACATCACCTGAACTTTACTGGAAAAATAAGGAGAAATTATTTAAAAGATATTAACAAAAATATAAAAAATGTTACCCATTCCCCCCCCTTATCTCCGAAACCATAAACTGTAAAATTTTGAAATAAAATAGAGGTATAGGACATCACCTGAACTTTACTGGAAAAATAAGGAGAAATTATTTAAAAGATATTAACAAAAATATTTAAAAAAATTACCCATTCCCCCACTTATCTCCGAAACTATAAGACTTAAAAATTTGAAAAAATAGAAGTGTAGCCCTCACTTGAACTGTACTGAAAAATAAGGAGAAACCCCCTAGTTTTGATTTTGGGGGGAAATTACAGAGTTAAATGAAAAATAAAAAAGTAGGCTTGTTTCTAACGCATTATGTAATATATCGAATTAAAGGGCTCATTATGACAAATACAAATATATTTTTTTCATTTTTTTAATAAATATTTTAAAATATATAAAAAAGTATTTAAAAAATTACCCATTCCCTCCTTTATTCCCCAAACTATAAGACCTAATTTTTTTGTTTACAGGAAAAATACGAAGAAATCCCTAATATTAATATTGGGGCCAAATTATCAAATACATCAAATGAAAAGGCTCATTACTAGAAATACAAATATATATATTTTTCATATTTTTAAAATTAATTGTTTACAAGATATTAACATAAAGATATACAAAATTCTCATTTCTTGCTTTATTTCCGAAACCATACTCCCTAAAATTTTCAAAATAATTAGGCGTACTGGGGCTCACTTGAAATTTATAAGAAAAATTATTAGAAAACCCCCATAGTAATTTTAGGGACAAATTATACAATTAAATGGAAAATAAAAATTCAGTTTTCAAACGCATCATGTAATATATCAGATAAAAGGCTCATTATGTGAATTATAAATATATCATATTTTTAAATCATTTGTATAAAAGATATTAACAAAAATTTTACTTTCGAAACTACACTAATTAAACTTTGAAAAATATACTTTATTTGTAAATAATTTGAATAACAGATTTAATAATTTATAATTTAAAACTTTACGTATTTTGTCCTTTATCTTCCAATCACCAGAGTGTCAAAATTCAGACAGTAGATTATAAAAGGCTTCCCTGAAAGTTTATTAGTAAAATAAAACTCTAATGTTAATTTTGGGGGCCAAATTAGAAATTTAAAAACATATGTATTTTTATAAAAATCAATCGAATCTTAAAGCAGATAAAATAAGAGTCTATGTGTGGAAAATGAAAGTGTATATTTTTTATAAATTTAAAACGCTCCTTCAAAAGATATAAGGGTAAATATAAGAAAATGCACTCATTCCCTGCTTATCTAAAACTGAAATATTAGAATCTTGAAGGTGGTACGGAACCCTTAGTATGCGCGTCCAACTCGCACTTGACCAAATTATTTCTTTAATTTGTTGGTTGATTTTATTCTGTGTTGTTCAGTATCAAAGTGAGTTTTTGGTAATGAGGTGGTAACTCATCTATGGAAAATACTATAATGGGCGGTAAAGTTTGTTTTGGTTAATATAGCAAGATCTATTGTGGTTAGTAAGGACAGTATGTGATGGCTAAAAAACAATAAATATAAAATTAAAAAGAATATTAACTCTAATATCTATAAGCTAACATCTGGGAATTGCCCTAGTTTCTTCCTCGGTACATACCGAAAGTCTTTGAAATTCACAGTTATAATAAATCAATCTTTGCCGATCATTTATTGAATTAAAACCGAATAAATTTCAAACAGTGCGTTTATAGCAACCATAGGAGGACTGCATTCTTTTAGAATCACTGAAAATCAACAAAAACAAAAATTTACGGTTTGGATGATCAAACTGAAACCAATTCTTCGCCTTTACTTAATATTAATTTCATAAAATAATATAAGGTCGTTACAGCCATCTAATTTATTTATTTATTTATTTATTTAGTCACTTATATAGTTACCATTTTCCATGTAATTCTGACCTGGTTTCAATAATCTTATACTACCTGTACCTTCTGCATATCCAAATGCCCATTACTTTCAGTATCATCCTTAATTGTATCTATAATTACATCCGTATAGTTCTTTGTTTTTTTTTGAAAAAGTCCTTTACCTAGCGAAAAAACTGTCAATCTTATTAAATACTCAGGGGGTAAACAATATGAGTGCACATATTTCAGGTGGAGATAGTCGATATTAAATCAAACAAAAAAAATACAATGCATTGGGCTTTGATGAATGCCAAATGCATCTTAAGTAAAATATTTTCAATGCCTAACAGCGCACGATAACTTCAACCACTAAAAATGAACAGTAATGTTTTATAGTTATATTGTGTCAAACAATATTGCTATTTGCTTTTTTGGGTTTATGAAATTAACATTTCCAATACATTTTCGTTCTTAAAAGTTAACTAAAGTTTGAAAACAACATTTATAATTCGCGAAATTTTTTAGGTATTAAAATAAATGACACAAGAAAAAATAATTTTCACGTACGAATTAGAAATAACTCATCACAAAAAAAAAGTGTTGAATACCTATTTTAAGTTATTGAATTCATATAATTCTTTATTTTGGACACACAACAAATAAATCCCAGAATGATAACAACAAATATTCTAAGGCAGATAATCATTTCTACACAAAATCTGCACCAAACTGCACGGTTTTGTACATAAAAGCTCACAATACGTAAACATATCCCAGTGCAAACAACGGGCAACCGACTATAATATTGCAAACGTGTCGAATTCTCATTTAATTTGAAATCTTTAAAAAATGATTTGAAATGTTATTCTGGTTAGTGAATGCTTATAACCTCTTTATAATTGACATAAAAAGCTTCAAAAGCTTTTAAAAGTAAAATTATGTGCAAATGGCTGTAAAAAAGGTGAAAAATACCATGCTTTCAGTTTTTAAGTGCGTAAGTATAGCTCGTGTTAAGATTTTTTGATTTTGTTTTTACCTCAATATATTTGCCCTCCATTCGTTAACACTCCGCATATAAGAAAATTACCAGTGTGTGTTTTCTTAAAATTAAAATGAATTTGCACCAAGCAAATGCCGAAACATTCATAATACTTGATCTAATTGAAATAAAGATGATTGCTAATGAGGGTAGATTCGTAGTTTAAAAATAAATTGTTGCTTTAAGCTATGCACTAAATTTTTATTATAAAAAATGTACAGCTCTTACATTCACGTCAAATAAACAATATGTTTTTTTTCTATCCCCATCAACAGAAAATATTTGTTACTATTATTTTTCTATTCCGTTGTCGTACAAAATCTCAAATCGATTCTCCACAGAACTTCAAAATAATTTATTGCTAGGAAAACAAATTGATAGGTTCAAATGTGTTTACTTTTGAGAAACGCAGGAACAACGGAAAATGGAAGAGGAAAAAAAAGTGAAAGGGTGTTTACCTGGGTATTTCTGCCATTTTCCCGGTACATTTTTTCATGAATAGATAACGAGATCAAAAAGGGACAGCCGACGGAGAATCCAAGAGATTCGTTCCTGCGTAAGCAGGAAGATAGATATTTACAACTCCGGCTGATAGATTATAAAAGTCGGGAAGTCGGCAGGATTTCCGGAATTACGAGAAAATATTACCATAAAAGTTTATCAATAAGTTTCTGTTTAAAGAGTCAGATAGGAGTTTGTATATGGGGTTGTTGAAGGCAAATTTGTTTTTAAGCAAAGTTTATGTGGAGAAGAGAAAGATAAGAAGAAGGAATAGCAGGCAATATGTTCGCTGGATAGCAGTTGTTACTTCTTGTTTCATTGAAAGTAGTAGCAGGAAGTATAAATTATTTTGATATAACAACAAATAACTATGTCCATCGAAGTTACCTTGGACATCGTCTTGAAATGGTTGATCTGACAATGTTTCAACAGCAGGCACATGATCATCATCATTCACCTGATGACGATAACAGACACAAAAGTATTGAAACGTTGTGAGATCAACCATTTCATATGTGATTAAATAAAGTTATAAAAATGTCAGCAAGTCATTGGTAAACTGATTTTAAATGTATTTTTTTTAATTTTCAGGTGTGCGAAATGAACTAGGCAATTTACTGGTACGTTTTAACAACAGTTAATTATAATTAAAATATTTCCCCAAGATCATCACGATATCCCCATTCGTTTCGAAGATATCGGTATGGGTATACCTACTTTATTCTAATAGTAGGATTGCATGGGTTTGAGCAAAAAAAAATATTTTTGCAAAATAAAATAACAATAAATTGTAGAGTAAGTCTAAATTGGGCGTTATGAAATAGCTATGCTAGCTTAATAGGAACTACTTCTACTGCTACTGACAATCGAGATGCCCCCGAATAATTTCAACTCTCATTTGACTTATGTTTTCGTAAATAAGGGTGATACTGCCATTCGCAGGTTAGGATTTCACGTTAAAATTCTCAGGTCAACTTCACCTTAACAGCAATGGTATGGAATCGCGACACATTCAGAACTGTGTGCTTGTCTCTTTGAGGATCCTAGATAATGCTCGTTATGTCATACGTCACACAATATATAGTTTGCTCAAGACCAACAGTACACCCCCAAAAATAGGTTCGTGCCATCTTACCAACCTATTTTTTAAAAAGCTAAAGTAAAAGGGGTATGCTGTATCTATTGGACACAAAACAAGTCTCAGGTTAAAACCGGAAGTGACTTAAATAGACCAGAAGTTGATTTTTCTTAAATGGAAAAAGCATGTTTATATAGCGGATAATTTTGTAGAGTAGAGTTATTTATATTCCAAACTTGGATTCGGAGTCTATATAGAAGTAAGCGCAGCAAGGCAGACTACTCACTTTCAGTACTAACAGGAAGTGTAAAATTGTACCCTGGAGTTCGTTTTCTCAAACCAAAAAACTTACAATATTTCCAGATAAAGTATTCTGCCTTCCACGCTTACTTTCAAATAGTCCGAATTCAAGTTTGGAATTTAGATATATCGCTCAAGAAAAATGTACATCCGGTTAGAATTTCTCACTTTCGGAAGGAACCGGAAGTGATTATTGCTGTATTTCAAATATTCTCGGCTGAAGAGTTCATACTCTTGGTTAAAGTTGTATTTTATTTGTTTTGCATATAAAGCTGTCTTATTAACATCTTCTTTTCTAAGGACTAAAAACACCTGTTTTCAAAAAAAAAATTTCTAACAAAAGATTCAGATTCAGATTTCAATGTAGAACCCGAACCCACTGTAAAAATATGCATGTTTCATTTGAAAAAAACAACTACCGGTCTGTTTAAGCCACTTCCGGTTTAAACCAGAAGTTAGTTTTGCGTCCAATCGATAGAGCATACCCCTTTTACCCTTGGAAATGTTGTAAAAGAAATAGGTTGATTGCATCTTATTGGGGATATACTGATAGTCTTGAACACCCAGTATATTTTAATTTTAAATTTTACAATAGTGTTTTTTTTTCATATAACCGGTGTTTTTTTAGAGGTATAGACTCTTTTAACCGACGGGCATCTTGTCAGCTGTCAAGTGATTTAGGTTTGGTTTGGCATTTCATCATGAATAGACTGACGCCTGAACAACGCTTCCAAATTGTGCAAATTTATTTTGAAAATCATGGTTCTGTTCGAAATACGTATCGCACACTATGGTCAAAATAATCGTCCATCAGAGCAATTCATTCGATTAGCTATGCAACGTTTTCGCACAACGTTTACTCTAAATGATAATACGCATCCACAGAGATGTCGTACAGTGCGTACAGAAGAATCCATTGCTGCTGTAGAGCGTAGCATAGAAGAAAACCCGAGTCAGTCTATCCGCCATCGTGCACAGGAATTGGACATGTGTCCATCCACTTTATAGAAGATTTTGCGGAAAGATCTTGGTTTGCGTGCTTACAAAATTCAACATGTGCAAGAATTGAAACCACACGGTCACCTAGCAAGGCGTACATTTAGTGAATGGGCTCAAAACAAGATTGCTGTTGATCCCGATTTTCATAAGCGAATTTTGTTTAGCGGTGAAGCTCACTTTTGGTTGAATGGATACGTCAATAAACAAAACTGCCGTATTTGGAGTGATGATAATCCTCATGTTCATGTTGAGACAACGTTACATCTAGGAAAACTGCCTGTTTGGTTTGCTTTATGAGCTGGTGGAATAATTGGTCCGTACTTCTTTAAAAACGATGCGGGCCAGAACATTACAGTCAATCGTGATCGCTATAGAGCCATGATAACTAACGTTTCCGTTCATCAATTAAACAATCATGACGCACACGAGCTGTGGTTTCAACGAGACGGGGCAACATGTCACACAGCTCGTGCCACAATTGATTTATTGAAAGAAACGTTTGGTAACCGCATAGTTTCACGTTTCGGACCCGTGAATTGGCCTCCAAGATCGTGCGATTTAACGCCGCTTGACTATTTTCTGTGGGGATATGTGAAGTCACTAGTCTACGTCTATAAGCCCGAAACGATTGACCATATGAGGATCACATTCGCCGCGTTATTGCCGATATACGGCCACAAATGTTGGAAAAAGTCATCGAAAATTGGACCTCCAGATTAGATTACGTCCGAGCCAGCCGTGGCGGTCATATGCCAGAAGTCATATTCAAATTATAATGCCAGAAGATTATCTTTCAAATAAAGTAAATTTCATGTCAATTTAAAAAACATATCCTTGTTTTATTCCATTTCTTTTCTTTATTGCACAGATTACGGGGTTTATTTAGACCCAGAAACGTTTGGAAATATACAGCAATATAAGTATTGTGGTGTTATTGCCAGTAAGTGCATAAATATTAACTAAAGATGCCAACCAACAAAAAATAACTGAATTAGAATTATGTCAATTTTATATTGACCAACATAAATGGGAGGATTTTCGATATCGTCACTTTGGCCTGTTATAAGAAGGAATGTCGTTATTTCAATTAATTCTGTCGCCTTTATGTCCAGTAATATTCCTTCCTTCCCAGTGGTATAAAGCCTTATGTTACAATTTAGCATTTTGTTGTTATGAGAATGTTTTAACTCATATTGCCATCACTTTAAATGATGTTCCACGTAGCTATCAAAACTAAATAGATGAGGAACATCAATACAATAAGTATTACTAATTACACCCATATACGAAGTAGAATGCCTGTAAACCGAGTCGATAATCCATTTGGGTAAATTACAAAATATGACGATGAAATATACATCTATAGAATTACACCCCTTCTGTGGCTCAATATTAATCATCAACCCAACTACCATGCATAAATAATTACTCGAAAAGTGTTGACTAAATGAAAATAAGGCGTCGCAACGAACATTGCCGTCAATAATTTATCACTTCATATTTATTTAGAATATGAGGAGTGACGCGCCGTTTTTGCTATACACAAAAGACGAATGGATTTTGTCTCGCATGCGGCGCTAACTGATCCGCCTTTATTTATGCACCATGAAATGCTATCCCAGATGTGACCAAACACGAAACAGATTCTGCAAAAACCGTCATCCCCAGTGGTTCAGACTGATGTGATATTTTTTTTTATGTTTCATGTATGACGTTCGTTATCTATGATTTATTGCCGTTTAAGTACATTATAATTAACTCGGCTTGTATCTGGAACGGAAAACGTACACTGGCTAAACTATTAATGCATTTCGATTTTTTTTTAATTTCTGAGAATGAAGATATTACCCCCTTTTGACATTCTTATAATGTTTTGAATATAAGACAAAATGTACAATGTTATAATACAGTACTGCAAGTCTTCTTCAAGTGCAAGACGCTTGCAGTGTTTACGGCCAGGTCCTCTCCTTCCTTCAATTTTGCCGATTAGAATTCGTAACAATGTATCATATTTATTGTTTTCGAGTATACATCCAAAATATAAAACAAATTTGATATAAGTAATTGTGAATAGATTGTTGAGGAGGTCTTGGATTATTTTGCCTGTTCATTAGCTTTTCTCTCAAAATTTTTGCCTGTTTTGAAACGTTTCAACTCCGAGTCTCAAGTCATTGTCAATTGTTTAGTGTTTCGAGTTTTTTTTTCCAAAAATTTCACTTTGATGTTGGTTTTGTTGTTTGTCAAATAATTTGACAGTGATAATTTGTCGTTTGGCTATCACTTGATACTGAGGGTACCGTTTTTCTACTCTGTTAGCAATAGTCTATACTTCTCCAGTCCAAATGGAGGTCGATTGAAGGTGCTCCCATTTTTCGTGTTGTTTATCATCATACAGCTGGCTTTTTTAAGTTTTCTCTTTTTTAAATTTTCCTCTTTCAACAAAATCTTTGTTTTGTCCCAGTCTATCCTATGCTGCCGGTGCTGGATAATATTTAAAAATGGCTATAGTCACAAAACACTGTACACACAATGTCTTTGAAATGTGAGTTGCGTTAAATGGTTTGATATGTGTAAGTATAGAGCGCAATGCATTATTTGTTTTAAAAACAGTTTTAACACCGTATTAACTTTGTCCGATACTCCTCGGACTTATGGAATTGTCTTCATAATTTGGTTGTCTGTTTGTGTTTGGTTGGTATTAATGGTGCGTTGGTTACAAACCAGTACAAATAACTAGTGATGAGCGAAATCGATTATTATAATATTCGACCGGAATCGATTACAATTTGAATAATCGATTAAGATCGATTATCAAAATATTCTACCATACTACTAATCTCTTTATTTTTTTTGTTAATTGTCTTTGCAATTCCTTGATACTCTTATGATGTATATATCTTAAAATAGGTAGTAATGAATGAACTTAACAGGGAACGGCCGTAACATGCATTTTGTTGGGGACTATCTATGAGCAGTATGAATCCCTCCATTAGGTTCGTTGTTCGACGCCAGCAGCCAATTCGAAGAAGGAACTGACTACTACCCAACCACTTATATTCTATAATATTTCTTAATTCAAATTTACACCAGTTTATACAGAAAAATTTAACTCATTTTCGGGCATAAAATTCAACAGCATTTCGTTTATACCATCACGTCAGTAAGTTTATAGTGAAGATTTTAACAGCAAAATTGTGGAAGTAAACTATTTAAATAATAAAAACCAGCAAAATACGAATTTCTTTTGTTTTCAGCTTATATAATGAAAAGTAATAAAGGAATCATAATTCCGTCCACAGAAAAGTTGTGGAGAATAAGAAATTCGTTAAACATAATAGTAAATATTGCTTCAAAAGTTCGAATTTGTGATAACCAGCCAGTAATGCACTGACAATAGCTGTCAAGGCTCATGGACGAATCTAGCACGAGATGAAAATTATGGTAACTTGTATTATTATCACATTACATTAATGTTTTTAACTTTATATTAATGTAAACACCACTCGTTGTAATAAATCTCAATTCCATGAGTTATTTACTTTTATGAAGAACCATTTAAGATTTCAATAGTTTTATTGAGTGAGAATTACGATTTACAAAGTCGTTTTATGTAGTTTCTTGTCATTTTGCACCCAAATGAGAAAGAAATACCTTCATAAATCGTAGTAGATTTTAATCGAGTAATAATCAACTAATAATCGAATAATAACCGAGTAATAATCGATTACAGATCGATTACAGTTATATCCATAATTGATTAATCCGTTACTGAAATAATCGAATCGGCACATCACCACAAATAACCAACACACCACTAATACCAACCAAACACAAACAGACAACCAAATTATGAACATAACTCCATATATCCCAAGTGTTAGGAAAAAATTAAGCGGTTAGGAAATAAATACAGTGTTAAAACTGTTTTTAAATCAAATAATATATTGCGCTCCATCCTCACACATACAAAACCACTTAACGCAACTCAGAATTCAAAAAATGTGTGTACAGCGTTTTATGTGACTGTGGCCATTCTTACACCGGTGAAACTTCAAAATCTGTAGAAGAAAGGAAAAAAGAACATCAATATAACATTTCGAGAAGATATGTGGACTAATCAAATTGGCCCAAACATGTATTAACTAGCATCGGCAACCATAGATAGACTGGGACAAAACAAAAATTTTGTTGAAAGAGGAAAATTTAAAAAAGCGAAAACGGAAATCGACCTTCATTTGGATTGAAAAAATCTATTGCTGACAGAGCAGAAAAACAGTACTATCAAGTGATCGCCAAACGACAAATTTTCAATGTCAAATTATTTGACAAACAACAAAACCAACATCAAACCGATTTGTTTTAGAAATACAACATTAAACGATTGACAACGATTCCAGACTCGGAGTTGAAACGTCTCCAAACCCAGGCAAAAATTTTGAGGGGCCAATGAAGAGACAAAATAAATTTGTAGTAGTTCACTTTTAGTTCCAGCTCTTGTTAATACTTCATTTGCCATTCGATCCATTCAGAAAATTTTTAAGAGTCTACGAATAGTCCATATTTCAAACTCAGCAATGTGTATCAGTGATATTATTTTCAGTGCCCATGTATCAGCTCCATATTGTCTTGTGGGCCATATATAACATTTCAATACTAATAGTCTCAAGTATAAGGGTACTTCATACATATTTCTGAAATTTGACAAATGTTGTTTTTGCCATTGTTATCCTGATCTTGATTTCCTCGTCGCTATCTAGGTGATTAATAATGGTACGGCCAAGTTAATTATAATTTGCTCACTCTCTCAATAGGATTATTATGAGCTAATATTTGGGCTTGGTTGTGTTGTTACCTCTGCTAATAACCATACACTTTTTATGATGTTATTTGTTAAGACCAAACGATTTGCCTGCTCTGTTAATATTATTTAGTATGTCTTGTACGTCTTCCAGTTTCCCTGCTAGAAATGCTGTATCATGAGCACATCTGATGCTATTTATTGGTGTTATTTTGTTTCTAATATCTCTATGTATTATGTTGCAAAGAACCTTGCTGTTTCCAAACTTTGTCAAGCGTCTTTCTTCCCTTCAGGAAGGTGATGATTTCCAATGTCATCAAAGATTTTCTAGCTTGTTGTTTAGTATGTCCTATTACTTTTTCAGCCAAATTTTTTGGATAATCTTTGTCGGTTTTCACGGTGCTTCTCCATTTGGTTTTTCAGTTTGTTAGTAGTGTTCTGAACAAAATTCATAAATCGAACAATGTTCTTGTTTTCGAAAAACTCCAACTAATTTATTTCCAAATATTAAGCTAGAGTTCCTTTATACCATCAGGTAGAGGATGTTTTTTCACAAATGTCAACGTACTGGAATCCAGGATTTTTTTTATTGAAACTACTAGTCAAAGATAAAGTAATATGATTTTAATAATAATGTATTTTTAACGAATAAAAATAAATTATGTGTGTATATAGTATTTTACAAAAGTTGTTTAAGATTACCGTTTGCAATTTGACAACGATGATATACCGTATTAACTAAATTCGGGAGTCAGGACATTCGCCTCATGTCTAATGCGTCCTATCAAATTCTGCATATTTTCTAACCTGTCGTTATAAATTCGGTACTTTAAATAACCCCACAAAAAGAAACCAATTGGGGTCAAATCTGGAGACCTTGATGGCCTTTTAATAAGTCCATGTTTACCAATCTTCAATAAAAGGTGGTATTCAGAAACCTTCTTACTTGTACAACATAATGCGACGATACTCCATCTTGTTGGAAAAATCACAGAGGATGTAAATGTTGCACAATTAAAAATATTCCTCAGTTGTCAAATTACCATAAAAAAATAAGGTCATATCAATCTGGTCTTACTATATGCCTGCCCAAACATTAATTGTGTTCGTTAGCACACTGCACCATTTAAACAAAAAACAGCCTCATTGGAAAGCACAACTTCGCCACAATTCCGAAAATTATAATCGTCGATTATGATCATCTATCAGCTTATGAATAATGTGCATTTTGTAAGGATAAAAACTTTTTTAAATAAGAGTCTTCTTTTTGACGTTTAACTTCAAGGACCTTACAGTGACCTTTAAGGTTAAAAAATCGTTTATTTATAATACACAAAAGTCATATGGTGGCTAAGATTATATTTACATAATTTTGTCTCATCTTATCGTGATAAACACTAAATCCGATTAGATTTTACTATCTGTGACATTTCACAGAGCAAATAATGATATCGACGAACTATTTCAACGAACATTAACTAAAAAAGAAAAATTGGAAAACATGTTTTAAACCAAATTAAAAAAATTATACCTATTTTAAAAAAAATATATATTCAATTGTACTTCGAGAGTACCCAATTGCAACTACTCACTTTGCCATTTTTATTTAAGTGACTTCTCATATACAACTCGCCTTTTCAAGGTTTAATTAGTTAATTAATAAAAAACTTTATTTTCTTGAAAGAAAATATTGAATTGTACCCAATTACTAATTTAGGTTACGTCCATAAGAATACGTGCTCTAAAATCTGTTAACTAATTTTAATATTAATTAATGATGAAGTGCGAGTTGGACTCGCATAATAAGAATTCCGTATCACCTTTGAGATTTGATACAATGTAAGTAAATCAAACTATATATTTTTCTTTCAGTTTCAGACCAGCAAAGAATGAGTGGATTTAAACTGTTTTTAATTTATAAAAAAATTAACACTTTTATTTCTGACAAGGAGTCTTTTTATTTTATGTGCTACATGATGTGTTTTCATTAAAATATTTATTTAATTTTCAAATTTGGTCCCAAAAATTAAGATTAAGATTTTCGCTTTATTTTAGCAACAAACTTTCCGTAAAGCAGTATAAAAGCTTTTGTCTGAATTTTAGTCTCAAAAGTTTGGAAGATAAAGAGGAAATGGGTCAAATTTAAAGTAAGAAATCATTAAATATTTTACACATATTATATTATAAATAAAAACTATATATATTAAAAAAAGTCTTATTTTCCATTTAAGTTAATAAATTAATGCTAGAATTTGTGTTTTACTTTCCTTGTACATTTTGAGTGAGGCCCCGTATTTTTTATTATTTATTTTCAAAATTTTAGTCTTATTAGTTTCGAAGACAAGGGGGGAAATGGTCAATTTTTGTAAATTTTTCTAATAAAAAGATTACGAATACGATAATAAAAAGCTGCCGAATATAAATAGAGTAACAAGAACATGCGTCCCGCACACTTCGATTGTTCAAAACAACTGAAACAACGATATTCCCAAATCGAGTATCACATACAGTCTGGCATACCACAAAAGACAATCAAATTCTGGTACTTTTGACGAAACGATTTAAAGACGATTGACAGAACGAAGCAATCAGCTCTTTCGATAATAATCAGTTTTGTTTTGTAAATAATTGAGTTTTTTTTGGTCGAATGGAGACATTTGTTGACAACGTAAAATTCTTTAATTAACTGAACCCACGGAGTCTGTAACAATAAATATTCCTAATATTTCTAACATACATTGTTTTAATTACATTTTCTCCTGCTTTTTGAGGTCATTAAACGCAAAATTTTGTAAAATTGAGAAAAGGACTGTTTATGCAACTAATTTGTTCGTGAATAAGGTTTTTCAAATAGAATTAAGGAAATTATAAATGTAAATAATGATGTTTTATTGTTGTCTATATTCTCTAGAACAATACCTTATAAAACCAAAAACAGAAGCTTTCATAGAACTATTTTAAAGTATGTTCCATTTAGAATGATATAAAAGTAGTTCCATTGATTTTAATTTGACGTAAGAGAAAACTTTTTCAAAAAATCAGGAAAATTTTATTTGATTTTTAATTTTGTATCCAGCGCATTCATCAAATATAAAATAAATGAAGTCAATTCGAATTTTTTACACACATTAAAAACAAGGAAGGTACTATATTGACGGATTATGTTTTACTTTCATACAGTGAGGTGCTAAAGTAAAGGCTAAATTCATTTTCTGCGGAATTGTGAATTTTTATACCCGCTAGGGGTAACAACCCCTAAAAAAATTTATGTTGAAAAGGGGTAGCATGTTCGACCGTATTTTCAAGAGTATTCCATTCTTTATTCAGCAATATAGGATTTTTTGATTTTTGGACGTGAAGGGCCAAGAAAAATGTCACTATTTACCAGTTTACTACTTATCTTTTTGCCCCGAAAGGTAAAATTGAATCCTTTGGTGATATTTAGAATTTAAAACCTATTTTACCCGGCTAGACGTCAACAATAATTTTATTTTATTTCTAAACACTAATTTAATTTTATTAATGAATCTTTATAGGATCCCAAGAATTGACGTATTGATATTTGTTAGAGAGGGTGATAAAAGAAGAATGCATTCTGTGGTAGGTATGTGTAGTATATTTGATAAGTATCCCCATTGTCACATTTCCCACTTTACGCTGAATAGTATAGAAAAAAAAATTCCGTCAATTTGAATCGTTCAAAGATCTTCCCAAACCTGGGAGATCAATATAGAATGACGAAAAGAAATTGGATATATTGTTAAATGTTAAAGAAATACCATCCATTAGAGTTATGTGAAATGTTTGCGATGGGGCAACGTTTATCCTTCATGGAACGGTCAACAAGAAAAATTGTCGGTATTCAACTAAGGAAAATTCTTACTGGATGAGGGAAGTTAATTCTTAATATCCTATTAAAGTCTAAGTTGCGGCTAGCATAATAATTAGCAGAATAATTAGATGAGTCACTTGGATTTTTTACAAAATGTTTTAATGCCAGACTTAAGAAGACTGTTTAACCGACTTCGAAAAGGAGGAGGTTATCAATTCGTCTGCAACTTTTTTTTGATGTATGACAAAGGATTATTCATAAACGGCTTGGGCATTTTGATTGATAATTGGGCATTAAATTAAGAAATATTACAGAAAGGTCCCATATAATTGTTAATAAAGAGATTTGTGGTTTTCGAGAAAATTAGAAAAATAAATAAATTAGAAACTAGATTTCAGTAAATTTCAATGAATCTTCACTGTTTTCTCTAAAATCGCTCAAGAAATTTGAATATTATAAATAGTATTCTACAAAGATATGTTCCAGCTTGATTTCATATATTTTTCTATAACGTAAAACTTACTATTTTTCTGAAAATCAGAAAAATATATGCAAAGAAAATCTAAACATCATGGTAAATGTCAAATTACCCTCATAAATTTCTAGTTTAAATGTCAATATATGCCATGAAAGTATATCATACAGGGTGTTTGTAATGCTTTTCATTTTAATTCGTTTGAAGTAAGTTTTTTTGAGAGTTAGGGGGCTTATATTCGCGCGAAATGAAAATATTCCGTTAGTTTGTCGAAAATTTGTTATGTCGGAGAAATGTTCTATAGGGTATACGGTTGTAGATGAGTGCGTGCGTGCATGTAATATTGGGTGGTACATAAGCAGTTGTATACATAGGATGGTTGAAATATAGGTTGGAATTAGGTAACCGGGTGGTTCTTTAAAAATTGTATTGGGTGGGACATAAGTAGTTGCGTATAAAAGGGTGTTGAAATAAGAGTGAAGCAAAACTGTAGTTATAAGGCAGAAAATAATTATAGTTATACAAAAGGCTTTAAAAATTGTCAGAAGCAGTAGAATATACAGGCTGATTGAAATATAAGGTGGAGTATAATTACAGTTCTACAGCGCGGATTAAAAAAGTGATGTAGTTTGGAACATAAGTAGTTGCTTAGATAAGGTATTTGAAGTAAGGTGGGGTAAAATTATTGTTATTCAGGGTGTATCAAAAATGTGTTACATAAGCATAAGCAGTTAGGATATTAGAATTATAGGACGTAGGACAGGGTATAATTATAGACATGGGTTTAAAAAATTTTAGAGGCAGTGGTATATACAGGGTGAAATAAATGGTAGAGTAAAATTATAGGCATAAAATGTGGTTCAAAAAGGTGGAATACTAGACATATGGGGGGAAATAAAATCATTTGTATACAGGAATAATTTAAACAATAGAAAAATAGAAAGAGTCAATAGTGTGGAGAGGATTTATACTTATACAGGGTGGTTTTAAAGATATCAGGACCCTTGTAATATTGTGTTGAGTTGAATTATAGTTGTACAAGGTGATTCAGAAAATGATAGACCAATAAGTTATATAGGGGGACCAATACACAGAAGCATATACAATGTGTATATAGACACACAGACATAAATAGAAACATATACATTCAACAATATGGAGCTACACTATATTATGCAGCAGAAGTACGAGCTTATCTCAATCAAGTTTTTCCGCATCTATGGATCGGTAGACGTGCCGAAATTAAATGGCCAGCCCTTTCTTGCGATCTGACTCCTTTGGATACGTTTTTGTAGATCTATTTAAAATGAAAATTGTACAAAAGTAAAACAACTAATGCTGATGATTTAAAACACCAAATAAGGCAAGAATTTAACAAATCAGGGCAGAAATGTTGCAAAACTTGTCGAAGAATCTGAGCATCGTCTATTTTTTTTTTTGTCAACAAAATGAACGGTGCCCGGTTTGAGCACATGAGTTAGATTACCATTATTTTAAATATTGTTACTTACTTCATACTTTATATCTTTCTATGGATTCATTAATTATTTCACAAATTAAACTATTGTAAATTGATTTTTCTTATTACAAATGTCCAAAAATTGATGTCTTATAAAAGTTGAATTGACAATTCAAGACTTTTTTAAAAGCGCTATCACACGCTACCCCTTTTCGTTTAAAACTTTTTAGGGGCAGTAATTACCCCTAGGTGATTAAATTAAATACAAACAAAATATATTTATCTGTTACCATCTTTTGGGGTCAAATCGGACTGTGGGGGCGAACTTGGGCAGAAAGGTATTGGCCAACATTTTATTTCAAGGACATGTACCGCGTCGGTTAAAACTAAAACTACCGACACATCTTCGTCAGTATAAGTCTGAGTGTTGTTGGGGTGTAGATTTTTACTGGATCAATTCTTCGTAGAGCACGTAAGTAAGAATTATAAAAATAATATTTTTTTCTTACAAATTGATAACGCGAAAAGAAACTGTTGTATATAAGAGAACGCTAAAAATTAAAAAAAAACAGGTTATACGTTGCCATAAGGCCCACCCAAAGCATTTTTTTAAAAAACACTTTCTTTTTTCTTGATAAATGACCTTTTAGTTGAAAAAATCATTTTGTAGGGGTGAAGACAAACACCATGGTTAGACGTTACAAAAAGAAAATCGGAATTACTTTCATGAATTACACTCAAGAAATCTTAGCTAAAGCACTTGATGTTATCAAAAAATGCAAGAAAAGTTTAAGACAAGCTGCGGAGTATTATAACGTGCCAAAAACTACATTATATGATAAGAAAAAAAGTAAGAAACATGGTGGACAATGCGTAATTTCTGCTCAAGAAGAAAAAAAATTGGCAGAAGGAATTGTAAAATTCTGTGAGTGGGGTGTTCCACTTACAAGAAACGATATGCAATTGCTCGTTAAAGGATATTTGGTCAGAAAAGGGGAAAAGAAAAAGCAATTTAAAAACAAATATCCTGGAATAGACTGGTTTTATACATTTCTCAGTCGCAATAAAATTTTAACTGAACGATATGCACAAAATATCAAGAGATCGAGAGCACACACTACGAAGGAAATAATACAGACCTATTTTAAAAATTTGGAAAAAACTCTAGAAAATATTCCTTCATCAAACATTATAAACTACGATGAAAGCAATCTAACTGATAATCCTGGTAAAATAAAAGTTATGTGTAGAAGAGGATCAAAGAGAGTAGGAAGAATAGCAAATTCCAGAAAATCCAGCATTTCGATCATGATGGCCATTGGTGGATCGGGTGTACTTCTACCTCCATATATAGTTTACAAGTCAATACATTTGTATCCAACCTGGGTAAAAGGTGGCCCTGTTGGTGCTGTGTATAATCGCACCAAATCAGGATGGTTTGATTCTGTGACCTTTGATGACTGGTTTGATAAGATTCTGTTACCTTACTGTAAGAAGCTTTCAGGAAGTAAGGTCTTAATTGGGGATAACTTGGCAGCTCACACTTCTATACATGTTTTACGGTGTTGTGAGCAAAATGAGTTTGTGTTGTTGCCACCAAATGGTACGCATTTGCTACAACCGTTAGACGTGTCTTTTTTTGGGCCGTTCAAAAAATTTAGGCGATCTGTACTTGCAGAATGGAAAATGAAGAATAGAGGCTGCATTCTGAAATCAGAATTCCCTGAGCTTTTAAAAAAAGCAATTGAAAAGGTCGAAAATATGGAAGCGAAAATCAAGTCTGGTTTTCGTGCGTGTGGAATTATTCCATTGTCAACAGACACAGATACCTGATCCCGAGAGAAGGGAAAACGAAGACCTAAATGAGGAACATTGGACCAACACCCTTAAAACATTCCTGCAGGAAAGTAGACTGACTGAAATTGCAAGTGCCTGTTGGCAAAAGCATTTCCTCAAGGGATGTGGAGACATCTGATAATGAGACCTAGGTGGGCCTAGAAGATATAAGCGAAGTTGAAAATTTTGAAGAAGAACGTGAGTGTGAAAATGAGAGTGATTAAGAAGAAACTGTAGAAATGCAGGATGAAAATATTGAAAATATGTTCCTTCCAAAGCAAAGCAATATTAATGATGTTGCCTCTACAGTAGAAGTAGGAATTTGCATAGTTAAGTACTGCTGTTCCCAAAGCTATGCCAATAAATACTGTATTGGTTGTGTTACCGAAATTATGTAAGACAACAATAAAAATATATTTTTAGTTAATTTCTTACGGAAACAAAATTCAGACAAAATGGGCGAATATTTCACATATCTTGCTATTAAGGATGAATGTATTGCAGAGGAAAATCAAATAGTAAAAGTTTTTAAAAAGTTTCAAGATTTAAGGCGCCAAAGATATCAGTTTCCGCATTTATCTTCATTGAAAAATATCAAAATAGAGTAAGTAAATTAAAAATTGAAATACTATAACCAGAATTATGGTTTACGTTCCATATTTGTTGAAGAGAAATAACTTTTTTAGAGTATATTTAAGTATTTCAATGAATAAAGAGTTTAATATCCCTCCGTTTTTTTTTTATTTTTTTGTCCGAATTTGCCCCGTACAAGGGTCTAAGACAATTTTTAAAGCTAAATTTATGGTCTTCCGCCTTTACCCCACACATAGGAGTAGAGGCGGACACCCTTCAACACAAAAAAAGTAGTGGGGAGAAATTTTTTTTTTTTCGTTCTACATATCATTTAGCTATTGACACATGGGAGATTCTAAATTATTTTTTGATAAATTTTCCTTTGAAAATTGTAATTTTTGTTAATAAAAACCGCAAATATTGTCGATTTCATCCCAAATGACGGTACCTCACTAAATCTTTTCACAAATTTTCGAAAATCTGTTAGAAAGTTAGGTAATTAGTTTGTAAACAAAGCATGTGCTATTATCTGTAGATATTATTATTTAATGTGTAGGTAGTTAACCAGTGTGAACGTAGGATTATTTATTGTTCTTTTTATCGACTTAAAAAACTATTATGAATTGATTATTGAAAAAACTATATACTTATTAATGACTTTATATGGGAACGTATTTTTATAAATAGCTTGCTCTCACAAACATTTAAAACCTCTGAAGAGGCACCAAGTTTATGCAGGTTCCGGTTAAGGGGCTTTCGTTAAGTAGCTTTTGCTTTTAAAACAATTTTAATACTGTGTAGTGTTATTATGAAACATTCAACAAGTTTAAGCAGCATAAATGAAAAGTTCGCTAGACCGAAATCTTGGTCTCCAAGTGGAAACTTCGAATACTGATTTATACGGGTTACAACAACGACCACTTGATGATTCAGGCAAAAAATATTTATCTTATCGCAAGCATCAGTAAATTATTTTACAACTCGATACACACACTCGATTTATCTGTTTCGTACAAACATAATACAAATAATTACCAGTACATAAATTTTACAAGTGAACAACAATAAAACCATTTACCATCTGATAGATATAAATCATGACAAAATCTCGGTAGCTGGTAATTTTGTAGTAAAATGTTGTAAATTATGTTTTGATATGTCGGTATTGAAGCGAAGAATTCACCAATTCCATGTTTACTTAGTCAATGTACACACGATTAGATAAAACGAGGGGGTATTTCGAGCCAAGCACCTTTTCCATTGTTACATACGTATTAAGCACGGGGAGGGGAGGGGCGTTAGCGTGTAACACAAGGCAGGAAATATCGACATACATACATAATTTACTGTAGTTGATTGTAAAATAAATATATCAATATGAGGGTTTGTTAACAATGATTGAAACAGTCTGACGTTGTTTTCCGGTGAAGCAGAATACTTTAGACAAGTCATTTAACTAATTGAAGTTGTTAAGTATTGAAATACTGAGAAATTAAATGTCAGGTTTTTGGAAATAATAAAATTAAATGAATATTGGTATGAAAATGATTTATGAAAATTATTTTGTAATATAAAATGCCAGTAAATTTATTAAGAGTACTTACTTAGGAATTTTCAGTAATAGATGAAGAAATTACAAAACGATAGATAGCGAAATAGTGGATCAGCTGATATTCGAATGAATCAAAGTATCGAAGTTATTTAGTTAGTGAGTTAGTTATTGTAAATTTTGTGTAGTAATAAAGAAGATTAATTTTCTGATGTAAGTTAGTTGATTAGAACCCACAGAAAAGTTATATGAATTCTGAAAGAAGATTGTGATTTTAAAGTCTAAATTTAACTGAATTTATGATGGGCAACACCAGTTATGAAACTTTTAAAATAAGACAAAAAAAGAAATAAAATCTTTGATGTAACGTAGTAAAAACAGCGCAAACTAGCCAGAAATCGCAAGTAAGGTTAGTGCAATATTTTTTTGAGAAATTAGATGTTTTACGACCACCATGACGAGTATTTAGTTGAAGGGTTATTTACCGAAATACAAAGTGATCTCAAGAACTTGCAAAATCGAAAGCTAAAACGCAAGATGATCTGAAAACATTTGAATTAAATAAATAATAAATAAGATGGCCCACAAAATTCAAATAGAGCAATTTAAACAGTCTTTGACATATATTCTATTAAAAGTTAAGTTACTTAAAAAATGAAATTTGTGTAATCCAAAAAAAAGTACAAAAGGAAATGATCAAAATGCAACTAGATTTATAGAGAGGGAAATATCAGAACACCGTATGTACCAAAGGTTCTTTGATAAAACCATACATCTTTGATGGCAGTTCTTCTTGACCTATGTACAAACGACAACGAGAAGCAGTGGCAGTCCCACAACTGTCACATTTAGCGTGAATTTATATATTTTAAGTATGACCGGAAGTTAACCTTTACTCTTGACTCTGAGGTCAAAAGTCAACATTAAACGTGAATTAAATAAGTTATGCAGTTTTCATTTCCGGAAACGAAAATATGGATTTCTATTTTTTTAAATGGTTATGACGTTCAAATGACTTTGAAGGTCAATGTGAAGATCAAAAGCAACTGATCCTCGGGTAACCATGATGAACTCCTACACCTTTTGTAATTTAACATCTTTCTTACCTCTCGTAATATTTAATATATTTTGAAAGTTTTGACCTTTAAATGTTTTTTACCCTCAAATGAAGGCAAGACCATTTTTAAACATTTTCTGGTCCAACCATTACAAAATATTGCTATTTTCTTTGTTTATGAACTAGTCGTGGACTGAATGAACATTACTGAATCAAAATTTAGTCCAATTTCAAACTACTAGACGTGTGTACTCTTGAGGGTGAAAGATTTAAATAACTAAAAGAACTGTTTTACAGGTACCTGACGCCAAATAAAAGGAGGATCTTTTTATTGGGACCTAAATTTAAATAATGGCTGGACGACGACGATTTTGCAGATAAGCTCAAACTGCAACTGCAAATTGAAACTTATTTGCAAATGAACATTTTTAGGCAGTAATATAGATGCAACCTACGAACAATTAGTTAATGAACTTTTCGACTCCTACAAAGCGCTTCTCCAATCCTCTTTATCATTTTGTCCCAAGAAACGAGCATTCCAGAACAATTGAAACTCAGTACTAAAGATGTTTTTGCCCTTTCTCTCTTGTTTTTTTTCTGGATCTAGTCAAAATGATCCATTTTTCGCATATCTTTGTACACAAAAGATACGCGAAAAGATAAACTTGAAGATGTTTGCTCATCTCTGTTTATTTGGTTACAAAAAAATCTCTTTCGGTTTCTGCTATCTCGTGCCACAATTACCGGTCTTTTTATTTTTTGGTAGTTTTATAGGAGATTATTTCAGCTGTTGATTCGTTTTTATCTCTCTTTAATATTATCAGACATTTAAAAAATTAACTTCATTTCATCATACGTTAGTACTTTACTTACTGTCAATTATGTTTGAGTCAACTACTACGACTTCATTAGTACTTCTTTGGCGGGAATTTTTATTTTTTTAAAGGAATGTAACATAACTACGCGAAATTGTGATAGTAGGATTCAATAACACAGGCGAAATCAGAGATATTATCTAGGTGGCGAAAATTCAGGCAATGGCTGAAAAGTTATTCTTCACCCCCGTACATTTTATTATCAAAAGAAATATACATACAGAAGTCCACGAAAGTAATTAAAGTACAATTCAATCATAGTTGCTCCATAAAGTATACTAGAATCGCCTGTGGTCGAAATTCGACCAATTGTGTCAATTCCTAACAAAATTCAAATTGTTTTTCATAGGTAATTAATAGTACTTTATTTACGTGCACATTCTTAATACTTAACTAAATGATATAAGGTATGACAAAGTGGCAGCAAGTGGAAATTAAGGACTACATTTTTAACATGAAACTTCCTAAAATTAATTAACTTAGCTATAAACTGGTAGAATAATATAACAAATAAACATAAATGACAATTCCATAGAAATTGTGTTTTATTTTACTACTAATACTTATTGAATTTCTATTTATACATTTAATTAATAGTACATGGGTGGCCGAGCTCTACTCGTAAATTTAAGAGTTCATCAAAAATGTTTGTACATATATAGATATAAGCGGACATTTGCTCTAATTTTTCTCGAGATGAAATGAATCAGTTTAATTTCAATTCTATAACACTTATTAAAATACTCTTTATAATAATTCCACTTTATAATATATTTCCACCACCCTGTACTTGTCCATAGGGGGCGTCATCTAACTTAGATTTTAGTAATAATTTATCTGTAAATTACATATTTTAAAAAACATAAATAAAAATTCTTTACATATTTTGTACTAAAGGTCATCAATAGCTGCTAAACAAAACACAAATAAAGAAAATCGGTCTTTATTTATATATAGAGATAAAATATTATATTTTGACATGACTTATTAGTTCACCCATAAAATACATTTATCCTATCGTAGCCACAGGAGTGTAACATATTCTTCTATTACGTTGCTAAATTCAAAATTTTTTCTGACAAATAGTGAATGGATACCCGTCAAATACAAGCCGAAAATCTCTACGTTCTCCTATCCGAAAAATTCTATTAGATTTCACCGGAAAATCACCCTGGCCAGATTCAATTCCATTTGGCGACACGATGGAAAATTGAAAAATGTTCAATATTGCGGGACCGCCTCGCCTTCGATGTGCTGGTGAAGGTTATGACGTGTAACATATTATAAAACACAAATCTGTGGATATATTGGATGTCGAAGGCGTTATGAGATTGGAAAATCACCGTCACCATATAATTCTCTTATGGATTTACAACTTATAGGGTTCAATTTGTATTGCAGTCGTTTTTAACAAAACTTATATGATATCTTGTATGTTTGAGTTTTTAAAATTTTAATGGTAATAAATATATTAGGAGAAGGTATGACGATAAAAGCTGCAATTAGTTAATTTTTGATAAAACTTTGGTGTTGTAAAACTATAAATCTAGAGACTATAAGACCCGCATATGATTTATACAACCAGTAATTAAAACATATTTACAAGAAAAGTACATGTAAAGGTATTTAATATATTGCTGTAAAAAATCTGTTAAAAGAATTTCAATAATATTCCAGACTATGTTGTAATGTCAAAATTTGTAAGTAATACAACTACAGTGGAGACATCAAGGAAGTACGACAGAGTCATTTAACACCGGTAATGTTGACTTTCCCCAACACTGTTTATAATATAAAACATATATAAAGCCTTACAAACATAGGGAGGTCAGTGTTGAATCTCTAATTTTCGGATTTGCATGTAGGGACTCAAATACTGGTAGCCGAAGGCGTGGATGACTTTAGTTACATTGTAAGAAAGCTGCCGTAATACTATAAACGTGAATAATAACATAAAAAACCTTCAGCTAAAACAAGGAACTGGGCAAGTTTTAAATACCTAGGACTGTATTCAACAAAATTAGAGGAAGTCATTTGAGACTGAACGATGGAACTGGCAGCTTCTTACGAATTATACTTCGCGTCTGTTGTTATCTCCTGTTTCTGTTTCTATTTCCTTGCGTTATCATTAGTAATGGTTATAAATTTCAGGAGAATTAAAATAATTGTCACTATTTTGTTATGGCTGAATTATTAATCCAAATATTTAATTTAATTCTTAATTTAAATTTCTATAAGGACCAAATAAAATTTGTTGAATTATTAACTTGCAAGTTGAAGCTCATATCCAATGAATTGTAAATGCGGCAAAAAATTTAACAAAATGTGTATGAAATTAATAGCCTGCTTTCTGACTTTTGAATTCCAGGAAAGGGTAAATAAGGGGAGAAAATCAGTTAGACAGCTGAACTCACTACTATGGAGAAGGGATATAATTTTCAACAGTTAAAGGCAAAAGAGTACAATGCCATTTTATCCTCTGTCTGTCAACCAAATTCCTATATTCCGTTTTGTTTAGTAGCGATGAAGGAGCTTTATTTATATCAATTAAAAAACTTTTGACCCTTCCTAGAAAATTATTGTTCTATATTGTAATTGAGATCATACCCACAAAAATGTATATTACTTCTCCTATTCAGTTTCTATGGTTGTTGACTGTTAGCTGTCCTTCCGTCTGTTTCGTGGTCTTCCAATTGGTGTTCTGCTACAAAGCTTGCTGTTCTTACATATAGTGCTAGTCGGTCTGGTCTCATCCTAATCCACATATTCATTCCACCTCTTTTTTCTCGTCTCTGTCCATTTGTTGACAATTTAAATGTCACGTTGCAATCCTATGTTGTTCTTTGTTAGTCTATCTCTCAATGTTAGGTCCTCTATGGCAGTTAGCACCTTAATTTGTACATTATTTATTTTCCGTTCTGTTCTATTTGCATATGCCATTGTTCCTACTCCATATATTAAACTAAGCCATACAGTTCTCCTGTATATCCTCAATTTCCTTTCTATCGCCAAGTTATTCTTCCATATGGTTCCTTGTACGGAACTACAGATTTTCCCTGCTAAATTTGTTTCTCTTATTTTCCCTGTTATCTGCAGCGTGAAATGGGCACTGTCAACTTGTTGCCTTATTTTCAAAACATTGTTGTTCTCATTTTACACTTTATTGCTAAAATTCGAGTAGTTACAGAGTTTTGAGAGATTTATTTAAAGTGTAAATACTAACCACCAGTGAAGAAAAAAGGTTAACCACTGGGAATGTACATTTAGATATTGCGATAAACTTCGTGGGTTCAAATTAAATTTTAACAACTAATATTCTCTTCACTTTATTTACACTTAAAAATCCAATCTAACACTTGATTTCTCAAACAATTTACATCAAAATAATAACACTACCTACGCTATATTACTGATCAAATGTGCCAAGGTTTAATTTATATATCACACCGATTTGTCTAGCACATTCGACGGTCATCTCCCAGTTTGCGCGAGTTTTCCATGCTAACACTTTTTTGCTCATTAGAAGGTTCCCGATAGTTGTTTTGACTCCCAGACATTAGATATTTAGATATCTCCAGTGGCGGCGAATATAAATTATATAACACTACCCCCCTTTAATTCTGATCGTAACGATCAGAAACATTTTCTCCATGGTAGGGAGCGAGTCGATCCAAATAGACCAACTCTTGGGTTTCGACGGATACGGTCGTTGATCCTCTTGACCACCTCGTATGTACCATCTTATCCGGGTGTAAGCTTTGGAGATTTACCCTTGGTCCTCTGGCGGTTGTACAGCCGGACTTTGTGCGTCTCTTGGAACTCGACTGAATTGGCCTTGAGGTCATATGGTGTCTGCGTTAGGGCTAGTTCGTGTATTGTCGGCATATTATGTCGGAGTTAGTCGGCATAATCGTTGATTTCTTGGGACGGTACTCCGGGGGAGACAAAGGCCAGATCTCAGGGTAACCGAATAGGACCCTGGCTGGAGTAAGACTTGTCCTGTTATGTACGGCTGAGCGATAGGCCAACAGGTATAGGGAATATGCTTATCCCAATCATGCTAGTTATTGCTGACGACCTGGTATAGGGTTTGTTCCAAGATCCTGTTGAATATTTCCACCATTCCGTCTGACCGTGGGTGCAATGGTGTTGTTCTCGTTTTCCTGATTCCCAACATCGTACAGACCTTCTGGGATATATTAGATTCGAAGTTAGGCCGTTGGTCTGAATGTAGTTCCAGCGGGCCGCCAAACCTGCTGAATAGCTGTTCTACCAGCACTGTCACTACCGTGGTTGCCTCATGATTGGGTATCGCATACGCCTCAGGCCATTTGCTGAAGAAATACATTGCGACCAAAATGTATTTGTTCCCCCTCTCACACTCGGGAAATGGACCGGCGGCATCGATGGCAATTCTCTCCAATGGGACGCCCACATTGTACTGCTGCATGCTACCCTTGATCCGGGTCTTCAGGCCCTTACTGGCTGCACAGGATCTGTCGGATAGAGATACGCGCTCGCTGTTCCGTTTTCAGACAATGTCGCATTCTTCCTTAGATGGTCTTTTTGACAGGGCATCGACATTTTAATGTAGATGAGTAATTTATCATTACTAAATAGTTACTGAGGCAAGAAATAGTTAAAAACAACAACTCTTTAGTGAAACATATCATATGGACATTGTTTTTTTATTGAATGTCTTCTTTTGAAATAATTAATCAAGAATCTATTGGAAATAACAGTAATATTGTTTAAGAAATGAATACAATGAATCCAAAAACTACATATTCCAAAAACCATTTTAGGAATTTAATATATTTAACATTTCACTTTTTAGTATCATGTTTCAAAGTCTTAGGCATCACCCATTAATTATGTAAGATATTTTAGGGTGGATGGGTATCTTATGACATCTCATATGGGGGCAGCTGGATGTTTGAAAAGGATTTTACGTAAGATATTTTTAAATAATATTTTCCCATTGCTTATGACTTTTATTTTCATAAATTAATTTATATTAATATCTACAGAAAAAATTAAACTCGCTAGATCACCATTTTCAAATATAACTATAGTTATGAAACTGTATTTAATTAAGTAGGCTTATAATGACCAAATCCTTATTTAATGAGAGAATTTAATTACTATAACATTAAAACATTGTAATAAAAATAAAAATATTATAGTCGAAAACATGTACATATGAGTCTAACCCTACAAAAACTCTGGAACTCCGTTTTCTTTTCCAAATTAAAAATATTGATACCAGTGCGTCAAAATTACTGTTACCAATCTGTACAGCAAAAATGATAAAGAATTGATTTCTTCATGCAATAGAATAAAAAAAGTCGAATATCATATATGTGCTGCTCAGTCTAATCACAAAGGAAATACTTAACACTTGTACAAAACAAACTAGCTTCCAAAGTTAAAACTTACTCATGCTGTCTTATCTTGTCAAATCACACTACAGAATTGCGATTAGGAGAGTAACATTTCTATAAAAGATAAACAAAATAAATAATATGTTTAATAATAAAAATATGTTATATCCTTTTCCAACACCCATCTAGCCCCATATAAGATGTCATAAGTTATTAGCAGACACCCACCCACCCTAAAATATCTTACGTAATTTATGGATGATCCCAAAGACTTTGTGGAACGGAAACAGGATATTAAAAAGTGAAATGTTAAATACATTTAAATTCCTATAATGTTTTTTGCAATATGTAGTTCTTTGATTAATTGTATTCATTTATTAGACAATATTACTGTTATTTCCAATAGATTCTTAATGGATTCTTTCAAAAGAAGATATTCAATAAAAAAAAACAATGTCAATATGATATGTTTGATTAAGGAAATCATATAAGCAGATTCTTTTTTACTTAGAGTTGTTGTTTTTAACTATTTCTTAGCTCGATAACTATTTAGTAATAAGAACTTACTCATCTACATTGAAATTTCAGCAATAAACTAAAAATCAAAATCTAAGTACCTAACACCGATTATACCCGATTTTAAGAAAGAATTGAGAAATGTTACAGGAAACATGAATTTGCAGTATCAGTAAAAACATCAATAATTCAGTTGTTTTTATTGCAGGCTTAACATTTCCACACTAATATTTCGTAAAAATAAACAAAAACTTCACAAATATTTCCTGAATGATAGTTGTAGCATCTTTACTTAATTTTTATGAACTTATTGGGAATAACAACACAACTAAAATAAAATTAACTATCTTAATTACCATGTCAAAATATTAGGTACCTATATTTTCTGCGCTTAATGAACGAAATCAAATTTAATTCGATATTTCATGATTTCTGTTTCATTAAGTCTGTTAAAAAAATCAAGTTATTTTGTTTTAAATATCCCTTCATTTAATAGGAATGTTAGGAGATTTTGTTCATTGCACTGTTTAGTTCACAAATTTGTAGCAAGCAATAAATGGGTAAATTACACAGCTAAGTGCGTTGACAACATTGAACATGTTTTTTTGTAATACCATAACATTTTTGCTATACACGGTGTTCAAAAACTCCGAGTACGGCTAATTTACTCAGCGGAAAAGCATTTTAGAGGAAAAAGTTAAATGGATAACTTTTCATATTTTTTCCCGGATACCCAATGGTCATGTCCGTTTTGACCTTGACTATGACCTTGAAGGTCATATCAAGGTCAAGTAGATTTTTTCAAATATGAACCCCATTTTTTATGTCGGAAATGAAAAGAGCGGAAAATTTCACGTCCAAATGAGGTCATGACCGTTTTTTCTCACATGACCTTGATGGTCAGTGAAGCTCAAATCGAGGTAGAGCATAAATATGCTCCAAGCCACGAGAACTATGGGGGAATACCGTGAAAAATTTGTTTTGAGGTTGCTGATGACAAATCTGATGAGTTTTCGATATATGACCTCAGATTTCTCATCAGCAACCTCAAAACTAATACTTCACCGTATTTCGCCATAGTCCTCGTGTCGCTCTTTTCATTTCCGACATAAAAAAATGGGGTTCCCATTTGAAAAAAATGACGTTGATATGACCTTCAAGGTCATAGTCAAGGTCAAAACGGACATGGCCATTGGGTAGCCGGGGAAACATATGAAAGTTTATCCATTTAACTTTTTCCTCTAAAATGCTTTCCCACTGAGTAAATCAGCCGTACTCGGACATCAGTGGTAGGTAGAAATCTATATGTATTCACAAACTGAGGTGCAACTAGAGGTCTGAATTGGACTTTCCATTATAACCTAAAGTCGTCTGCAAACATTAGTAATTTACTATATAATATATGGCCAAATTATGAAGCTCAAAAATAATAAAATTTCTTAAGCTGAATCTCTTTGGAACACCACCAATTGAATTATAGCAATTACGAAAAATACACTGTACTAAACAAATTGTTTGCATTAGTATTACAAGCTCACTGTTCTGAAAACTCATGGAGGTACATCATTTTTCAAACGAGAATTTTGTTCTTAACTGTAAAAAAAGCCCTTGAAAAGTCAGTTTACACCACGTTAACCTGTCCCCTATGTTCGTTTTTCATTTGCTTTTATATGACTCACGCGCAAACTATAGATAGTTTCCTCTCCTTACAGTCAATAGTATTAGAAACATTATAACGACTTCACATTCCCAAGAAACCTATCATGCAAATTTATCGAATCGAGAAACTATTTCCATTACATCGACAATTCTTATTTTTACTATTTTCATCGCATCAGACCTACTTTTTTGCATGTTGTAATTTCAGTTACTAGCTACTACCAAAGCAAGAGCGGAGCGATAGAGCATTCCTCAAAAGAGCTCCAATATTGGTCTGGAGTTTTTAATAGATGCCAAGAGGGTGTACGAGCGATGTCGGCGTCCTTTAAAGAAGCGAAGCTTTATGAAATAACACCCGCGTCGCCGGAAAACCAGGTCGCATAAGTGCCAATGTATATGAAATGAAAAGAGGATAGTCCCTTGTAAGTGCCTTTACTTACAACGCAGTTCAAAGGATTTCTTTTTTTTTGTGAGGCAATAACACAAAGATGTTCACGATATACATTCATGGAGCTACTTTTCAAAGCGTGCATGTGCGTGTTTGTTGTTTTGAGAGTTGCTTGCATGGGGAATTTGACACAATGTGGTGTTTATGATTTCAAATGGAACACGAAACTGGGAAGGACAAAGGGGACTTCAAAGTGGAAAGATGGATTAGAAGTAACTCTAAGAGTTTTGAGATGACAAACGGTTTTGTTTAGCTTGTTAGGTATTTACAAGAGTTCATTTTCCTTAGTCAATAATAACATTTTGATATGGATTTTCCTGTACCTCTAATTGATCTCGCCCCTGTTAATGGTATTACGCTTGAAAATCCTATGGTTTAATTACATAAGATCTCATTAGTGTAACGTGAAAAAAATTACCTGATTTCGTTATTGGACTTAATCGAAATGCTGTGGAACCTTTGGTGTGTCAGAAATGAAAAAACACAGCTTTGCACCCTAACACCAAACCTTTATTTTAAACATTCAACGCCGTTTCAGCAACTCTAAGTGTCATCATCATGGAGTAAACCAAACTCAGATTTACTCCTATATATATGTTTTAGGTGGTTTCCGGGAATTCATACGCGTAGTTGATAACTCATCCCTGCCGGGATCGATGGTAAAATGACGACGTTTCGGCAGAGTCACATCTGCCCTCTTCAGGTCGGTTCGCATAATTCTCGTAGCCTTCTGCTTTCGCTTCTAGTTACTCGAATAGTGGAGTGCAAAACTGTTTTTTTTTCATTTCATTTGATATTATGACTGTTAAGCCGGAAGTCGTAAGCTGTCCCAGACCTGTAAATAGATCTTACATAATATGTAAATTATGTAACAATACAAAACACTTGACTATGGGCTATAAGGTCGTTTAGACCAAGACCACAATCAGCCATGAAAGCTATATCCCTGAAAGGCTACCCTTGGAAGAAGAAGAAGAAGAAGAAGAAGAAGATTTCATTCTTAGAAACAAGATTTCGTATACTAATGTTGATATTAGATTATTTGAGATATTATCAATTAATTGAAAAATATTTTTAATTATTATTAACATTGCACACGGTAAGAGATACAGGGTGGCATATATTACTAGCTGTTACCCGCAGTTTCACCCGCATATGGAATGTACATATCCTTCGCAAAAAACAAAAATATATAGCTTATGAAACATATGGGCTATGGTATATAACTTTTTTTTTATTTTGTTGAACCACCCTCCAAAACTATTAATCCATAGTGCAATAATTCTATGTATGCTGCTGTTTATTTGTCACCCAAAATAGCATGTTTAAAACACCTGCATATAACTCCACTCCACCCTATATTTCCGCTATGCAACTGCCTATAGTCAACGCTATAACAAGTATTTCTGATAATTTTTGAGCCACCTTGTAAATTTTTGTAACATTTTTTGTACCACCCTGTATAATTGTAAATCCACCATTCCACAAAATATTTCACCCAAACAACAATCGCCTTGTACAACCATAAATCTACTTCCATCTATTTTTAAATCATCCTGTGTATATGCTGGTGCTAATTAGTCAACCATTGAAACTCATTTGTCTATCAGTTTTTGAACCATCTTGCATAACCATAATTTTACTCCACAAAATATACCAACCACCCTTTTTTAGCCACCCAATATAACATGTTTTAAACACCTAACTATAACTGTACTGCACCCTATATTTCAACTATCTTATCTATGCTCCTGCTTATGGGCTAAGCTATATAACCATTTTGTCACATTTTTTCTGAACCACACTGGAAAGTACAAATTCTCTCCACCTTATATTTCAACCACCGTTTATATGCAACGTTTTCTAACATTGTTTTAATAACCCTGCATAACCATAATTTTACTTCGCCCCATCTTTCCGAGATTTCATATATGCAACGGCCCATGCTCTATCCTACATAAAAAAAAACAACATTTTTGATCCACTCTGTTTAACTAATTCTAATTTAATTCTTGTCAACCCTCTATTTCAACATATTTGTATATGCAGCTACTTAAGTATCACCCTGTGTAAAATTAAATCCACCAATTTTATTCAACATTTTATAACATAATAATTATACTCCGGTCAATAATTCAAATATTCTATGTGCTACATAACAATTTTTTCTAAGATTTTTTATTTACCTTGTATAACTATAATTCTACTCTACCTTTATTTCAGCTACGTTGTATGAGCAACTACTTATGGGTATACATTTCTTAATCCTCCTTATATAACCAAAATTTCACTCCACCCTTTTTTCAACCACATGGAATATGCAACTGCAACCCAATATAACATGTTTTCCAACCTGTACAACTATAATCTTACCCCAACCTTTTTAAAGATTGTTTAAACCTATGTATTTCTACTCGGCTCTATGTTTCAACTATCCCATACACCTTGTAAAATTACACCTGATAGATGAGTTGATTTTTAATATAAATATGTTACTTTGGCATATTCCAAATTATGGATAAAAGCTAGGTTAATGCTAACTATTTGTTATTTGGTGCGAGCGGTGAAGCCAATATAGTAATTATGTGTTACCCAACAACGTAGAGTTTTTTTCTATATCTACCGTTTCCGCTAATGTAGCGAGGTTAGGTTCGGTAGCAGATTTTAAGTGTAACTGTAGGTTTTTCAACAAAAAAAGATTGAGAAAAATCAGTTCAGTAGTGGTTACGTAATGCCGGAAAAAATAAATAGTATACTATATAGATTATATTAAATATTGCTTTATGACGTTCTTATCTTTTTTGCGGTTGGGACGCCTCGTTTCAATGAATATGAAGATCAGCCAGCACACTTAAGCTACACTCGTCCTGGTATTTTTATTCAATTGCAAAGATATTGACTTTTCAGCCCTATATGCTGTCTAGCAAAAAAAATTAGACTTTCAGCTCCTATTTTTCTCTGGACACAGCTTATATAGCATCACTCTTTGTATTCTTGCAGTTTAGTGCAAATTGTGAAAAAAAATCAACATTGAGGGACTCTAGAACGAAATCAAAGGCATTCCAGATTTCGTGTCCACTGAACTTCTGATGTGCAAGCTCAGAACTATCATATATCAAAGTTTCAAAAAAATTAGCTGCAAGCATTTTCTTGCTATACAGCGTAAATCATACGTCATTTCAACTTTGAGGCGCTGTAGACCTGAACCATGGCCGTTCAAACTTCGTGCTTTTTAAGACTTTTGACCGCACGTTTATCAAACACAAACAAAGGTTCAAAAAAGATAGTGGAAAGCCACTCTCCAGAAGTATTCTTTTCGTCGAAAGGCAATTTTCGTAAAAATATTGTGGGGTCAAAATTTGTCAAAAATATCAAAACCGGAGTTCTCCTAGAAGACGATTATTATTGAATAATTGGATTGTATTAGTTTTCCACAAAAATGTTACTAAAAAATCTACTTTACTTTTAAGCGAAAATTCTTTTTTTGACCATCATATACAATTTAAAAAAATAAGATAGGATGACCTCATTTTAGGTCTCAAACCATGAAGATTTTTTTTGTTATACTCAATAAACAGAATCAGTTTCATCCTATTGTTAAATAACTTCATCCTCATCTTCAGCGTAAACAACTTTTTTCAGTTAAGCTGTTATAGAGTTATAGATTAATTAGCAAAAAAAAAGGAACATATACTGGGACGAATTCAAGAATTCATCTTTTTTTTTGAAGTCGGTACAAAGTAGGTGTATGTAACACACAATATTATTCTGTGTTTAGGTTAACCGGGTACATGATGTATTTGTGCACATATTATACAATTTTTAATGCACTTCAGGAAGTACACGCATACTCTTAAAATGACATCGACGAAACGGAAACCATGAAACTCTCAATTCGTAAAAGACCCATTTCCCATTATTGTTCGCTTATAAAACATATATCTGCGTGGAAGCACTTCATTATATTGAAATTGAAATCGAATTATGGCGTACATTTCACAGTATTTCTCCCGGCGTCTCTGCTTTTATAACGAGTAATAAAAAATGAAAAGCTCGTGTATTTCTTTCCCCCCTTAGCAGACTATTTCCCCCTTTTGGCGACAAACTTTCCATTCGATAATGGCTTTTTGGAGACGTTTTAATGATACAGCGTTTCTCGATGAAAAGACACACTATATTGCCTATGAGTAAACGAAGTTGCAAGTTGTTGGAATTTCGACTGAAAAAGGAAGCACTTTGTATGACAAATTGGTGTACATTGAAAGGGGTTGAGATGGGAGACACGGCAAACTTTTTTTCTTTATTAATGAAAAGCAACTCTTTGATGAAGTTGGTGTTAGGGAGTGCCGCAGATTACATACAATAGAAACTGAATGGATCTCAAATTTCTGAATATTAGATATCGAAGTGTTTTCAGTTGTTTGATAAATTTCCAAATGCTAAAGTAAATAATAAGCTATGTAAACTATGATAACTGCAAGACTGTGAGTTGTTCCAAATTCAAAAGAAATGTATTGCTCTAACCTTTTTCAATAACCTTTGTGACGTAAATATGAAGTTAGCATTAAAAAATAAATATCCTTGTGATTATAAAAACATATTTTTAAAAGTGTCAATAAAAGAGAAGCTTTTCAATTCTTAGGAATATTTTTTATGTTTGTTCATCGATTGCTCTAAAACAGCTTAATCGATGTGAATATTTAAAACGAGTTTCTATTAACACAAAAAAAAACATTTTGAAAAAATTGTACATAAACGCATTAATTTATATACATCAGCGAGATGTCTCGCAAACAGTCCTCATAGATATATAATACTAGTAGACCCGATGTAAGTTGTTCTGCCCTTAGCAGGTAAGATATTCTTCTTCGTTTTTTCGGCAACAGTTATTCAATCCTTACCCCAGTAGACATTGTTCTACCCTTGGCCGAGTTGAAGGCCTTGGCCCCAGTAACTTGAGTACAACACCACCTAATTGGTCATGGCATAGTTTGTTCTCTACTTTAGATTTACAAATATGGACACGTTGGGCTACATGAATCCAATATAGAACAAAGCGAGTTTGGAATAACATAGCCATGGAATGTTGAGCCAAAAAATAATTACTGCATCACCAGAAATGAATCACTAGCTATAATTAGGGTTATCAATTTCATTAATACGTCTATGACTGCAACTTTCTCGTCTGAACTCAAGATATGAAAATACCCGAGAGGGCAATAAGCCACGCATATGGAAAGATTACAGCAGTTCTTCATATTCAGCCATTCTTAATAATTAAAGAAAAGGGGAACCCCCCAAACCTCAATGGCAAGATACCGCCACACAGTTGCTTACTTTCAGATCTGGGACACCCTGGGAAGTGAATCTTGGACAGCGCTATTGGTAAGGATAGCAAGTCCCAAGGATTGTTTCAAGGAAAAGGATACCCACCATCCTAAAAAAATGCATAATAGAATTTCCAAGGATTACCTGGGCATCAAAAACCCGCTTGACAAGGTACGACAGTGATTTTACAGGTTAAACTACTATGAAGACGTCAAAGCTTGATGTCATTAATTTGATTCAAGTGCAGCCAGCAAGAGCCCAAAGATGAGAAGAGTGGAAAAGATAAATCAGTACAAACTAGGTATCCCATCTGAACAAATTACTACCGATACATTTGGATTATTGCGCGAGAAAAGTAATACTTCATTAAACATCTGGAAGCATTTGCCATTCCCAGCAGATGTGATTACTCTAACTGCACTTTTGAAAGAGCAGATGTTCAGAAACTTTGGCGAACCAATCCCTACACCTACATTCCGATGGAATGGTTGAACGGTTCAATAGCACTCTGGAAGAGCATCTATCCAATGTTATTCAAGCAAAACCAAATCATGTTGGCTTATCAATCAGAAGTACATAACAGTGTGAGATTAGCCAGCCAGCATACTAGTTGGGAAAGATTTGAGGTTATCTTGCTTTCGGTACATCAGACAAGCCCCTATGGAAATCAACTGCTACATGAACAAACTGCTGCAAAGCATGTTCTTCTAATGAGCGAGGAACAAGTCAGATGTTGGCTAACACTGAGAGGAAGAAGACTCGATGCGATTTGAAGGCGAATTCTGCTGGTTTCCACTAAGGAGTCAAAGTTCGATTACATCCCTCAAAGAAGTAAATAACTTGAAATTATCAGATACATTGTACTAACCTACTTATTTTTAAAAATCCTTTTAAATTTCTCGTACAAAAGTCTTTTGACACACAAAATAGCGAAAACACTGGAAACTGAGTCCAGTGGTTTAAATTGAACATTACAATTGTACAAAATGATCCATCATATCCGTTAAAAATTACGTGTTACACACCCTATAGATAGTTTCGCGCAGGTTCAGAAACATGAGTAATTCATTTCAATCTTACATTAACTAAAGTGTCACCTGCCGGGCCAGTTTTCAACACACCACACACGTTACTTAAAAAACATTTTTATTTATATTATATTTTTTTCATAGGTAATTTTTTTCCAACGTACAGACGAAACTTCCTTTCCATTATCGATAAGTATCTAAGAACGATCGCCGTCCTGGTCGTTGGGGAGATTTAAATTATTCCTAACGCTATTAAAACAATAAAAGAACTGTCTCGATCAGAAATTGTAACCTTTGAAATGCTTTCTTTTGAACAAGAAAATGGACTCTGTAATTTCGTCATAGAACGCTAGTATAAATTGAATTTGTCAAAGAACATCTCGTGACGAGCGCGAACGGTAAATTACGTTAGGGAGTTTTTTGCAAATTACTCCTTCTTGTCGATAAGACTTAATTGCACAAGTAGAAGGAAGTGCCGTTATGGATTCCCTATATAAAGAAAAGCCGTGGAAACGCTTATTAATTCTCAGTTCTCTTTGATTTGATTACTATTCTTGTCGAATATACGGACATTCTGCGTAATTTAAGTATATATTATTTCATTTCAACAATAGCACCTAAAATAACTTGTAAAATATTTTTAAAAGGAAAAGACAAAAAACGGTAATTTATATTTGCCAGAGGACACATTTTAAACGTATCGGTCACCATGCAGTTACACCCCTAAGCGGGGGTGATTATCACTTCTAAAAATTTAAATACAAAGGGATATCATGTAATACCTCTTTTTAAAGATCTCTTTTTTGCCAATCTTTTGACGCATAATTTCTTAAAATCAGATTATTTTTTACAGAGTTATGACCTAGAAACCGTAAAAAATTAAAAATTTTGAATTCCTTAATTGTTTTTGCAAAAGATATTTTAACAAATTATTTTCCTACAAAGTACTGTTTTAAAACAGCTTACTGAGGATGATTATGACAGAAGGTTGGAATTCTGGCAATTAACGACTCAAAGGACAAATGCAGACCATAATTGTATTAAAAATATTTGTTTTTTCTGACGAAGCAGGAATTATTTTAAATAGATTTTTCAATAAACATAATTGTAGGCACTGGGACAATAGTTTTTCAGGAAGAGCAACCAACTTAGTCAGAAATTCTCGTAAATAAAATTATTGGTTCTTTATTCGTGGAACAAAATTTAACTGGGGAATTGTATTTGGACTTATTAGAAAATGTGATAAATCTCCTTATAACCGAATCTTTAGAAAACTAAATAGATCAAGATGAAACTTTATATAATGTAAATAAAAGTTATTTTAATTTGAAAGTTAAAAATGGCATTACTCTGTAAAAAATGATCTGATATTAAAAAATGATGTCTCAAAGGATTGTCAGAAGAGAGACCTTTATAAAGAGGTATCACATGTACCCCTTTGTATTTAAACTTGTAGAAGTGATATTCAAGCCCGCTTAGGTGTTGAAATTGCGTATAAACGTATAAAATGTGTCCCTACGTAAATAATAAATAAATGTGCTTTTTTGTCTTTTTCTTTTAAAGACATATTAAAACTTATTTTCGTGGCTAGTTTTGAAACGAAAGCTTTGTATTGTTACGAGAACTCATCCGACAGCTGGTGCAATCGGCCATTAACCAATTCGTGGAAGGGCCATTATTCCGAGACTTCTGGGAATCCGAAATGTTTTCTCTCTCAACAGGCCGACCGCTGCCGTTACTGGGAATTCCCTTAAAGCTTCCAGAACATGAAAGAGTTTCCCGATGGTTCGTGGACTTACCAAACAATTCGAAGAGAAATATATAAATATGAACAGCTGGCGATAGGAGGCATTCAGTTTTCGTCGGTCATATTGTATAGTTAAGATAAAATTTAAATAGTTTCTTGTGAATATAAATTGTGTTAAAGTATTGGGAATAAATTAGAGTCAGTTGGACTGTGTTTTTAAATAAATCCAAGAACTGAACTGAACCCGAGTGTGAAAATAAAAACATTACAGTGGTGACAGGTGTTTGTGTATTTGTGGAACTTTAAAAGTGAAAAATAAACTGACAATGTTTAAAGCGGTGACTTTGGACCAATTGAAAGTGACGGACTTAAAAAAACGACCTGAGGAAAGGGATTTAGAAATTAGTGAGAAGAAAAGTGAATTAGTACAACGGCTACGAGATGCTCTAATAAATGAAGGTAACAATCCCGACACATATTTCTTTGACGTTTCTGGTAATGGGGACATGAGTATGCTGTTACAAAAAATAGACAATTTAGTACAAAATTCTAAAACCCTAGAAGATAAACTGCTAGAAAATTCTAAAACCCTAGAAGACAAATTATTGGAAAATTCTAAATCCCTAGAAAAAAATTTGAAAAGCATGTTACAGAAAAATTCTGCAATGCTGGAAGAGAAAATATACGAGACGAGGCTCAGATGGAGGAGCTAAAGCAAACAATAGTCAAAGAGTCAGTCAAAAATGAAACGCGGGTAGAAGAGCTAAAGCAGACAATAGTCGAAAATGAAACGCGGATAGAAGAGCTAAAATAGATAATGTAGGGTGAGATCAGCAAAATAAGAGAACAGGTAGTCACAATACAAAGACCGAAAACAGAAACAGTACAGAAGTAGTGGATTCGAAAATTGTTCTCGAAGGAGCAAGACACAAAATGAAACCTCCACAATTTGATGGGAAATCGTCATGGACTAACTATAGGCGCCAATTCGAGGCTGCAGCAAAGTTAAACGGAAATGTAGGCAGAGGAGTCGTACTGCGGAAAACTATGTCTCGGGCCACGGAGATTGTGCCAGTAAGAGTAATGAACCTCAATCATTACTCGGTTGTGCTAAAGAAAGGAACAACTTTGGGCCATTGTTCAACAGTTTCCTCTGTAGTCAGAAGCACACAGCTTGCAGAAATACCACCAGGTAAACTATCTGAGAAACTGGAAAGACTCATCACCGATTCATCTAAGAAATTGAAACCAAACCAGAAAGCAAAATCGAGGGACATCGTTAGAAACTACCAGGATATCTTCCATGTAGGGAATGGCAAAAGAAGACGAACTGATCAGGTGAAACATAAAATTAATACTGGGGACGCTCAACCTATTCGACAGTCGGCAAAAAGACTACCCCTAGCTAAAAGAGAAGGAGCTGACACGATAGTCCGCGAGATGGAGGAAGGAGGTGTTATTGAACCATCCAGTAGCCCTTGGGCTTCTCTAGTTGTCTTGGTTAAAAAGAAAGATGGTTTGACCCGATTTTGCGTGGACTATCGGCAATTAAACCACGCTACAAAGAAAGACAGCTACCCCGTTCCGAAAATAGACGATACTCTAGATACGTTGGCTGGATCGAAGATGTTTTCCACCCTGGACTTAAAGAGCGGTTATTGGCAGGTGGAACTTGCTAAAGAAGACCGAGAAAAGACTGCTTTTACCATCGGCTCAGGACTTTACCAATTCACTGTGATGCCGTTTGGGTTGTGTAATGCTCCAGCGACGTTTGAAAGATTGATGGAAATAGTGTTAAAAGGGCTTTCATGGAAAACATGCCTGGTGTATCTTGACATTATCGTGGTTGGAAGATCCTTTGAAGACCACGAGAAGAACCTGCAGGAGGTGTTTCGGCGACTTCGAAGTTCTGGGATTAAAGTTAAGCCGGAAGAAGTGTCAGCTCTTCCAAGAAGAGGTGCAATATCTTGGACATGTAGTTTCCGCACAGGAAGTAGCCGTGGACAAACAGAAAATCAAAGCTGTCCAGGAATGGCCGATACCAAAAGATATCCACCTGTTAAGAAGTTTCCTGGTGTCATGCACGTACTATCGTCGGTACGTAGCCGAATTTGCCAACACCGCCAAGCCACTTAATAGAGTCACAGAAGGGAAGGTGCAGTACCAGTGGAACAAGGAATGTCAGCGATCATTCGAGACACTGAAAAGAACATTGACCAGTGCCACCATTTTAAGTTATCCTTTGCCAGGTGGGAACTTTGTCTTGGATACCGATGCGAGCAATGTCGGAATTGGTGCTGTGCTTTCGCAGATCCAAGACGGTCAGGAGAAAGGCATTGGGTATTTCAGCAAAACCTTGAACAAGCCTGAATGGAATTACTGCGTTACTCGCAGGGAATTTTTGGCTGTGGTAAAGGAGGTAGAGCATTTCTATAAGTACCTATATGCTAAAAGATTCCTCCTGAGGACTGATCATGCAGCATTGCAGTGGCTCTTGCAGTTTAAAAACCCTGAAGGACAAGTGGCCAGGTGGATTGAGCGGTTCCAAGAAAGCCATAAGAATGCTGATGCCTTATCGAGGAGACCACGCCCTGACAATTGTAAACATTGTGAGCGAGCTGAGGAAAAAGGGGCTGTTCTCTGTAGAACTACTACAGAAAGACCAAAAACTAGATCCAGAACTAAAAGAAGTTATCCGGTGGAACGAAGAAGACCGCAAACCTACGTGGCAAGAGATTTCCCGATACTCACCAACAATAAAGTCGTACTGGGCTTAGTGGAACTCCCTCATCCTGGAAAATGGACTTCACAAGCACGTCCTGGAATCTCCAGAGGAGGAAAACGACAGGAAACAGATTATAGTTACCAGAAATAGGAGACCAGAGGTTTTACGAAAACTACATAAAGGTACAACTGGAGGACATCTGGGAGTAACGAAAACCCTGGGAAAGTTGAGAGAACGCTTGTATTGGGTAAACTGCCAAGTAAATGTTAAGGATTGGTGCCGGAAATGTACGGTTTGTGCAGCAAGTAATGGGCCTCAGAAGCGACCAAAAGCTCCCATGAAGCAATATAACGTGGGCAGTCCATTCGAAAGAGTAGCCACTGATGTTGCCGGTCCATTTCCTGAATCCGACTCTGGAAATAAATACAATGTGGTGGTGATGGACTATTTTAGTAAATGGGCCAAAGCGTATTCCTTGCCGAATCAAGAAGCCTTCACCGTTGCTGATGTCAAGGAATGGATCAGTCGTTTTGGTGTTCCCTTGAAGTTGCACTCAGACCAAGGTAGAAATTTCGAGTCTACTCTTTTCCAAGACGTCTGCAAGCTCCTCAAGATCAATAAAACACGAACGACAACAATACACTCGCAATCCGATGGAATGGTAAAATGGATGAATAAAACTATTAACGACCATTTGTCAAAAGTAGTCGCTGACCACCACCAAAGAGACTGGGACCAGTATCTGCACTTGTTTCTAATGGCATATCGTTCGTCTGTGCACGAGTCCACGGGTCAGACCCCGGCCAGTATTATCATGGGACTACCATGCGATTTGAAGTTTGGATGTCCCCCAGGAGAAGAGACCGCAGGTGAAGACTATGTCAGCCAGCTACGTCAAAAGATGAACGACATTCATGAACAAGTCCGGTTAAACATCGAGAATGCCAGTGCCCGAATGAAGGAAGCCTACGACATCAAAGCCGAGGGCGGAGGATTCCAAGTTGATGATCTTGTTTGGTTGTATAACCCGCATTGTCGTCGTGGATATTCGCCCAAGCTACAGAGATCTTGGGAGAGGCCGTATCAAATTGTGAAGAAAATCAACGATGTTGTCTACAGAATAAAGAAGCTACCTCGGGTAAAACCAAAGGTGGTACATTTCAACAGGTTAGCCCCTTATGCCGGAAGTCATGACGGTGAAGTTGACCAAGCCCAAGTCTGCAGCATCCAACCACCCGATGAACAGTTTATGGCACTGTATTCTAATGGAGAGAACGTGCAGCACGACGTGACCACAGAGGAACCCCGAGACCTGTTTGAGGTGCCCATAGAATATGCAGGGCTCATTGTGTGGCTCGAGATCTTCGGATGTCCGGAGGAATAGCCAAGGTGTTTGCCAAAAAGTACGACCAGTTCCAGAAGGTGCAAGATCCAGCGGTAGGGAAGGTCCTTCATCTCGAAGATAAACAACCAGTGGCTAGTAGAGACATCTTTTATTTGGTAACGAAAGTATTCTTGCAGGACAAGCCAACATATAGCGATCTTTGGAAGACTCTGGTAGAATTGAGGAATGTGATGATGGAGAAGAATCTAATGAAATTGGCGGTCCCAAAGATAGCCTGCGGGTTGGATGGACTGAATTGGAGGGTGGTGAGAAGTATAATGGAAACAATCTTTTGATTCAGTGGCGTCGACATCTTGGTATGCTGTCTCAATACTCGCAGCCCAGATTCGAAGACCGTTGACTGTTACTTCCACCAAACTTTCCGTTGTCGAAATGGAGAGTTCTACAAATATCGTCACACCAGGAAGGATTCTGGGACATTCCGGGACGAAATGGTCTTAAGGAGGGGGTAATGTTACGAGAACTCATACGACAGCTGGTGCAATCCGCCATTAACCAATTCGTGGAAGGGCCATTATTCCGAGACTTCTGGGAATCCGAAATGTTTTCTCTCTCAACAGGCCGACCGCTGCCGTTACTAGGAATTCCCTTAAAGAACATGAAAGAGTTTCCCGCTGGTTCGTGGACTTACTAGAGAATTATGTAAATATGAACAGCTGGCTATAAGAGGCATTCAGCTTTCGTCGGTCGTATTGTATAGTTAAGATAAAATGTAAATAGTTTCTTGTGAATATAAATTGTGTTAAAGTAGTGGAAATAAATTAGAGTGACTTGGACTGTGTTTTTAAATAAATCCAAGAACAGAACTGAACCCGAGTGTGAAAATAAAAACATTACAGTATATATAGTGTTAGGGATGACTGTGGGATTAATTGCACGCTGGTCGAACTACTCAACTGAAACTGAAGTCGTCTTGGAACACTTCTTTTTAATATAGTATTTGACATTCAAGAATTTTCCCGATTGCTCCATGTCACTAATTTAGAAATCAGTAGAATTTTCACAAACCGTCAGTTATCATTTGTTGACATTACAGTGTGCTCCCTTGGTCGCAGTTATAACTTTCCGTGGCAATGAATTTAATTCAAGAGATTTCGGAAACATTTTTGCTTCTCTGTCTGTTTGTTCAGGAATATCTTCGAAACGCCAATTTTCACAGCACATTTACAGATAAGTAATGGATATTGTAAAGACTGCCATATTTGGAAACATTCGGAAAGCCGACCTTAATAATTGTAGTTCTAGATACCGATGTAATTTTAGTTTGTCGTTCCACACCAGTTCTACACATAGTTAGTTTACCCTAAAAATATTTTTAATGTATGTGTATTTTTTCTGAAAAAATATTTCTCACATAAATATGTTATATAAAGTCTGGATTTTTTGCAACGTCAGTATATTTTTTGTCAACATTAGTTTACGTTGGATACAGCCTGATGCGACGATCGTACAGCCCAGTAAACAGGTATGTCCATACTTATCTATTTGGAATTCTATTTGATAAACATTCTTGAGCAAGTTTCGAATCAGAAGCGGAGCAACCATCTTGTTGAAACCAAAAGTTATTAATTTACTACTGGGAAATTATTATCGCAACATTCCTCTAAATTATGCTGGCGTAAATTTCGGAAATGGAGTTCTCCTCATAGCCAAAATTCCCCCTCACATGTTGAACCAAAACGATGTTGGTGTTCTAGACGTACAATCATACCAAATAGTAATATTTTATTGACAAAATTTTCATCACTTTAACATTGTTTAGTTAACTATACACAAAATGTCGTTCGCCTTAATCGTCTCATGTTCTTAATCCTAAAATTGGGCTGGTGACAGTTGCCTGAGTTTTGGCGTTCATCTTACCTATCCATGTTTCTAACTAAGGTTGTAGGGTCCTTTATTATATGTAACGTCACATTTAATAACTCCATTTTGTAGAGTACTGTCTATATTTTCTTCAAACGCTTGTTGCAGCCCTAGTAGTACCTTTATACGCGTATGAGCTGGGCATTTTGCTTATTGGTTCCGTATTTGACGATGTTGATTCGGCGAGCAATTTCATCATTGGCATTGAAGATAGGCCAGTTATTTTGACAAATTGTTTTGCTTTTTTATATTCGGTTAACTTCAGCTGCTTCCACCCATCTTTAATTCTTACCATAAATTTTCTATTAGCCTGTTTTTATTGTCGATACGCCTCTTCAAAGCGATATTTTGTCAGCTGGTTACTTGGATAGTTTTACTTGACAGGCTCAATAATTTAATCGGTATGTCACGTCCGGCTTTTACTATCATGCATCCAATCTAATATTTACGTGCTGTTAATTTAGCCTCTGCCTTTCCAACACAACTTCCTCAATTTTTCTTTAGCTAACTGATAATAATCTTTCCCCTTCTACGGGAAACACTCGAAGTGGATTTTGCTGAGAATTTAAGCGACGTCATATGATCATTGGTTTGTCTTCAGATATAGTCTTCATTCACAAATCTCAAGACAAACTATCTTGGATCGAACATAATTTCATATTGCCTAATGAGGCCCCTAAGTAAGATAAATTCGTCTTCGATTTCTGCTACCAATACTCTACTTCAGCTTAATTATATAAAATAGATGTCTGCCGAACTCAGAATTTTAAACGATCGATACAGCAGCACTAGGAGTATCTTGTATAATTTGCCTGTATATTAAAGAATCCTGGGAGCTGATGAATGGTTAGTCGATGCGGACTAATCAGAGCCTAGCTATACAATCCATTTGAAACTGTCAGATTGGTACGCACTGGTAGGCTTGGCACCATTTTTAAACAACGTCGTAAGCAAGTATTCTCTTTCTGACCTGACTAATTCAAAAACATTTATGTTTATTAGTACATTTAAGTGACTGGGAAGGCAAACAACACATCATCTTCACATTTTTAACCTTATTATTAATTAAACGACCATAAACTAAAAATCGATTTCCAAGTTATTTTCTTTCCTTTGAAAATTCATAATGGCACTTTCTTGTCCTTGTGCAATTAAGTCTTATCGACAAGAAGGAGTAATTTGCAAAAAACTCCCTAACGTAATTTACCGTTCGCGCTCGTCACGAGATGTTCTTTGACTAACTCAATTTATGATGGCATTCTACGAGTATGGCGAAATTGCAGAACACATTTTCTTCTTTCTTTCAAAGGTTACCATTTATGATAGAGAAGGTTATTTTATTGTTTTAATATACTTACATATAATTTAAAAAGTCTGATTGGCAAAGGTGATAATCGCACCCTAATACTCACTATTTTCCAAGAAGGAAGGCAGCTTTTTAGTATTTGCCTATAACTAGATATGGATACTATTAACCAAAGATCAAGCTATTTTGTTAACTAACAAAGAATTTTAACAATGTGGATAGATAGTATAGAAAATTAAACGTACAGTAGTAGAAAGATTATTTTAATGTTACCTAATAGTATAATTCAGAATAGGATAGTGGAATCATTGTTGAACAAGAAAAATTAAAAGCATGTTTTAGTATATAATATTATAACCTTTTATTGTTTACAATACCAAAGCGAAATCTTGGCATTGATTCAATAAGTTGGTCTATTTCTTCTTGTGGGATACTATTCCAAGCGACCTGTGTTGCAGTTCTTAGAACCTCCAAAGTTTGGGCGAAAGTTCAGGGGATCTGTGCGGCCATAGCAACAGAGTCACATGGGACTCCACTACTTTCTGCGTTTCTGCCTTCTGCTTTCGCTTTTAGTTACTCGAATACTAGAAGCGAAAGCAGAAGGCTACGAGAATTATGCGAACCGACCTGAAGAGGGCAGATGTGACTCTGCCGAAACGTCGTCATTTTACCATCGATCCCGGCAGGGATCAGTTATCAACTACGCGGATGAATTCCCGGAAACCACCTAAAACATTTAGTGCCCGCGAAAACTTAAAAACATATATATATATATATATATATATATATATATATATATATATATATATATATATACAGGGTGAGTATTTTTTTTTTGATGATCAGTATGGGGATCTCGGAAACTAGTGGAGATAGAGCAATGGTAAAATTGGGAAAGATTTGCAGTTTTACTGGCCCAATTTAATGACATTTTCGGATTTTTGTAAAAAGTCATGGCTTACTAGATATTTTGAAAAACGAAATTCTGTCGATTTAGTCAAATCCCTCTAGCTCCTTTGTTTTTGATTTTATAAAAAAAGTGTAAATATCAAAATTGAAGGGAATCGTATCTCGTGTTCGAGATATGACACAAACTTATCTGTTATTGAATGGAAACCATAGTTGGCTATGACCTTAAAAAATCGGATATTTTTAGAGTTTTTCAACAATATAATACTTGATATAGTTATTCATAAAAATAACGGAGTTATGGATGCTTTTCTCTTTTATTGAAATATTGAAATAGATTGATTTATTAATAACTATTCCAAAAAACATTAAAGATTTTTTTATTAGGTATATCAGATATAACGAAAAAACTAAATAAGTAGGGAGTTACTAAAAACTTAAGAAATTAAAGTACATAATAATGGTTACATTTTATGTACGAAAAGTCCACCATTGTTATTTAGACAAAAATTGCATCTTTTTAAGATAGACATTACCGCTTTTCTCACAGACCGCCTATCAATTTCTTGAATTGCTTGAATACCGCCTCCCTTAGGTCACCAACTGTCTCATACTTTCTTTTGTATACTTTGTTTTTTAGCGCACCCCATAAATAGAAGTCTATAACTGCCAAATCGGGAGACCGAGGTGGCCATTCGCGTGGGCCATTTCTTCCTATCCAAGAGTTTGGATAGATATTATCTAAGTGTTGTCTTACTAATAACGAGTTATGAGCAGGTGCTCCATCATGTTGGAATCACTCAATTTCTAAACGAGTTCTCAAATTCAAATTATGCAACATGTCTTGAAAAGTGTACTGCAAGAATTGCAAGTAGCGCTCCCCAGTAAGTGATTCGTCATAGATAAAAGGCCCCAGAATAGCAGATCCTATGATACCACACCAAACATTAAAACCAAATTTTAACTGGGGTCGTCTTTGTTCAACATGGGAAGGTTTTTCGATGATATGCTCATGGTGTCTATTGAACATCCGCAGTTAGTAAATCTACTTTCATCTGACCATAACACGTTTAATGGAAACTGTGGATTGTCAAGGCACATGTCTCTAAACCATGTACAAAACAAAATACATCGATGTCCGTCAGTTTGTACGGGTGGAACTTGTGCGGTTTCAGTACCTTAACTACAGTTCGTTGAGATGTGCCAGCTTCTGCCGCAATCTCAAGACTTGATGTAGATGGATTTTGATTTACCATTGCCAAAACATTTATTTGTGCTGCTTCGTTAATTTGATTACGTTCCTTTGGTGGTTTAGTAAAATATCCATATCTGAGTAAACTATCGTAAAGCCTCTTAAATATACATAGAGCAGGTTGAGGACGATTAAAATATCTATGAGAGTATTCCCCAGCTGCACGAACTGAATTTTTATGGCATATGATATAACATTCTACCATATTCAGTTTTTCTTCGTTAGAAATTCCATTTTATCACTAAAACTTGTCAATATCGACTGTCAGTTCAGCACTACTAATGGAATTACTCTCAAATGAGGAAAGTCAAAGTGAAAACAATCTTTTTCATGGCTACCTACGTTAAAAGTAAAAATAAGAGAGAAAAGCATCCATAACTCCGTTATTTTTATGAATAACTATATCGAGTTTATATCGTTGAAAAGCTCTAAAAATGTACGATTTTTTGAGGTCATAGCCAACTATGGTTTCCATTTAAATAAAGATAAGTTTGTGTCATGTCTCGAAAATGAGAGCTGTTACGCAACCGAGGACATGACAATCATATTCAATTTTGATATTTACACTTTTTTATAAAATCAAAAACAAAGGAGCTAGAGGGATTTGACTAAATCGACAGAATTTAGTTTTTTTCAAAATATGTAGTAAGCCATGACTTTTCACAAAAATCCGAAAGTGTCGTTAAATTGGGCCAGTAAAACTGCAAATCTTTCCCGATTTACCCATTGCTCTATCTCCGCTAGTTTCCGAGATCCCCATACTGATCATCAAAAAAAACTCACCCCGTATATATATATATATATATATATATATATATATATATATATAAATGTTACTTGCCAGTGCACAGCCTGTTATATCAGTCGTCTACTTTGACCTCTGTTGTAGAAAGATCGACACTCAATACTTGTTTCATTTTTATTTTAACATCTTCTTTTCTTTTTTGTCTTAAGAATGACTCCAAAATAGAAATCGAAATGTCGAGAACTATAAATTTAGACTTTGTTCTCAGTCGGAAACAAGCCCAGTCCTGAGCAGCTTCCGTGGTTAAGTCATCTACTAAGACTTGGGGACTAAATAGATTGAACTTCGAGTGCGACCTAGGCTCTCAAGGACTTTAATTTAATGATTAAGTGGAATCTGGGAAGTCGTCAGATTGAGGCTCCGACATTCTGCCACTCTTTCAATTTTTTTTTTATCCTTCTTGTCTCTTGAAAATGAATCCAAAGGAGGAGCTTGAAGCTTGAGGAATTTCATATGAATCTACAATGAACTAACATATTAATAATTTTCTATAAATCAGTTGCTAGTCTAAATGCCCTCTCTAACTGTAAAAGCACGTGTTGTGGAGTGACGTCATTAGAACAAACATAAACCTCTGCTAAATAGTACCAATAGTTAGATTCACAATACATAACGTAATGAAAATAATGAATTAAGAAATATATCTTTAACGAGCATTCTAAATCAAATCAATCATTAAATTTTAAATACAGATCATACCTGATAGAAATGTGAAGGATAAATATTCTCTACTGTTCGGTAGCCGGCTGATAAGATAAACCAGCTTAGATTATCCGTTACAGGAAACGTTTATATACACCAAAAGTTATTTTTCGGTTGGTTAATAGTTATGTTAGAACTCAAGATTAACACTGTGGTCCTTAACGTTACTGTTGAACAGTTCTACAAATATCAGATCTATTAAAATGTATTAATGTCCAATTTTATCACTGACTAAACTTGGTTTGTTATAGGAGAACTGCCAGTTCAAAGTATAGAATTCCTTTATCTTAGGAGATTTTACAATCACGTTGTTTTAATACACCTTATTTACGAGTGAATTTTGTCAATTTCTGCTGAAGTGTTTCATATTGCAATCGAAAACATCTTCACTGAGAATTTTGATATAGCACGCGACACCTTATTGACGATCAATGATAACGCGGAAGCGATAAGGGATCAGAGTCGTCAGCGCCGGTAGACTGAATGTTTTTCCACATGGAGTTATACGTTTTATCTACCGATAAGACCCCTCTAGTTTTGCCGTGCGCATACAGCGTCGGTTTTGTGCGACGTCGGCGTCGTTTTGACCGCCTCTCCAGCGAAGCGTTATTGTTTTGAATGGAAAGGCGCGTTCGTCAAATATTGTTTTCTTGTGCACGATGTGGAAGATATTTAGCGGAAAGAGAATAGGACATTCAAATGATGAAAAAGGTTACATAATTCAGAATTCGACGAAATCAAATATCAGTTGAACTGAAAATTTGTGCAGAAAGCGTTGGTGAGGAGGTCATTTCGTTTGTTATTTGAGATTTTAGCTCTCCACTATCGAATTCTTCCCTGCAACAAATACGCATTAGAACAAAAGCGTAGCAAAGAACATACGACAAACAATTGGCCCTACTGGGTGTGCTTTACAGTCCACCTCAAAGTTGTTCTGATAGAAAGTAATATTTAAATTAATCGACTAGCCTTTTTGTGGTAAATAGTATTTATCTAAGGCTGAGATGTTTCAACTCCTAATCTGGCGCCATTTTTGAATCATTTCTTTTATTTACTTTTTTTTCTCAAACTAATATCACAGCCTCATTTGACAATTAGAGTTCCAAGGGTTGTTCACATTTGCAGAACATACAGCGCTGTATCATTACTAACCATAAGTAGTTTGTGAATGACTAAGGAGGAAAATAACGATTTTGATTGTTTATTTGAGTGTTTCTCTCCTCACAGTGACTTCTTAATAGACACTTTCATAAATGAAAATTATTTATGCGCATGCGTGAACGTCTGCCATTATTTTCATACGTGTTTATGCTGTGAATACGATAATTTCAATGTAATTTATTAAATTATTATTACTAGTAAAATTTTAATAGTTATAAACTTAAGGTAAAATAACAATACTACGGCTTTAATTAACGTATATACAATTTTATCAATAAAGAATTGGGCAAAAAGCATTTACTCATGGAATATGTAGGAGCCATACGTACAGCATATCATTATCGTCGAAATTATATGAATTAGTATTCCAAAGACGTATCAAAGCAACGAAAAGAAAAAAACAGTTAAAAGTTAGTCTAAAATGTACTAAATGCGGTTGATGAGTTAGAAATGTGAACTAAGCGATGGTTCAAAACAAATAATTGATTATGTGAATAAAGACACATTTGTTTATGCTATGTGTTTTTAAGGTAATAACTTGATAAAAGATAAAATATTAAATAGAACCAGTTTTAGCTTTTTCAGAATCAGTAATATTACGTACAGTTTTTGTACAAGTTTCGTGAAAAAAAAATTGTCCTTCTGATAACATAATAATAATTTAAATAGCAGATTGTTGTAAAAAGGACAATGATTGTAGTTTTTATTACGTTTATTTTATTATCAGCATATTAGTTACTTTAAACCTAAGGTGAGTATCATTAGGGTTCCGTATATACAGTATACGGATACACTTATAATATCACTCAGGATTTCTGCCTCTGTCACATTACAGCAATTTTCTCCTAAACTAATGGACGGAAGAGGTTGAAATTTGGTATGAAGGTATAGTTTGGTGACTTGATCAGGAGCACATATCGCAAAAGAAGAAATTTTGATTTAAGGGGTACTTCTGGGGGGAAAAACTAAAAAAATCGACCGTTCCTCCCCACTGATCTCCGAAACTACTGAACCTAAAATTTTGAAAAAAATAGAAAATATAGAACGTTGCCCGAACTTTACAGGAAAAATAAGGAGAAACCATTAATATTAATTTTGGGGGGCAAATTATAGAATTAAATAAAAATTTAAAAATAAAAAAAAATTCAAACTCATCATGTAATATATCAAATAAAAGGTCTCATTCTGAGGAACACAAATATATTTTTTCATATTTAAAAAAAAAATAATTAAAAAGATATTAAAGAAAATATACCAAAATTTACCCATTCCCCCCCCCCTTATCTCCGAAACTATAAAACGTAAAGTTTTGAAAAAAAATACTTTCATAGGTTCTGACCTGAAGTTTACTGGAAAAATAAGGAGAAACATCTAGTTTTCATTTTGGGGGGCAAATTACAGAATTAAATGGAAAATATAAAATTAAAATTGTTTGTAACCCATCATGTTATATATCAGATGAAAGGGCTCATTACGACGAAAATAAACATATTTTTTTCATATTTTTAAAATAAATAAATTAAAAGATATTAATAAAAATATAAAAAAATTTACCCATTCCCCCCCCTTATCTCCGAAACCATAAGCTGGAAAATTTTGAAAAAAAATTGAGTTATAGCCCCTCACCTGAACTTTACTGGGAAATTAAGTAGAAACCCCTAATATTTATTTTGGGGGGCAAATTATAGAATTAAATGGAAAATATGAAATTAAAATTATTTCTAACCCATCATGTTATATATCAAATAAAAGGGCTCATTATGACGAAAACAAATATGTTTTTTTCATATTTTTAAAATAAATTAATTAAAAGTTATTAACAAAAATATAAAAAATTTTACCCATTCCCCCCCTTATCTCCGAAACCATAAGCTGTAAAATTTTGAAAAAAAAAAATAGGTATAGCGCCTCACCTGAACTTTACTGGAAAAATAAGGAGAAACCCCTAATATTCATTTTGGGGGGCAAATTATAGAATTAAATGGAAAATAAAAAATTAAACTTGTTTCTAACGTATCATGTAATATATCAAATCACAGGGCTCATTATGACTAATACAAATATATATATATATATATATATATATATATATATATATATATATATATATATATTTAAATAAATATTTTAAAATATATTAAAAAAATATTTAAAAAATACCCATTCCCCCCTTTATTCCCCAAACTATAAGACCTAATTTTTTTTATTTACAGGAAAAATACGAAGAAATCTTTAATATTAATAATGGGGGGCAATTTATAGAAATAAACGGAAAATAAAAAATATTTTTTTAACGTGTCATGCAATATATCAAATGAAGGGGCTCGTTATGAGAAATACAAATATATATTTTTAAAATTAATTGTTTACAAGATATTAACATAAAGATATAAAAAATTCTCATTTCTCGCTTTATTTTCGAAACCATACTACCTAAAATTTTCAAAATAATTAGGGGTACTGGGGCTCACTTGAAATTTATAAGAAAAATTATTAGAAAACCTCCATGGTAATTTTAGGGACAAATTATACAATTAAATGGAAAATAAAAATTCAATTTTCAAACGAATCATGTAATATATCAAATAAAAGACTCATTATGTGAATTACAAATACATCATATTTTTAAATCATTTGTTTAGCAAAGATATTAAACATCGACTTAATTCCCATTTTAGAAACTATACTATTTAAATTTTGAAAAATATATTTTATTTGTATTTTTAAATAATTTGAATAACAGATTTAATAATTTATAATTTAAAACTTGACCTATTGTGCCCTTTATCTTCCAATCTATAGAGCCTCAAAATTCAGACAATAAATTATAAAAGGCTTCCCTGAAAGTTTATTAGTAAAATAAAACTCTAATGTTAATTTTTGGGGGCCAAATTAGAAAACTAAATACAGCGAATCTTGAAGGTGGTACGGAACCCTTACAATGCGAGTCCAACTCGCACTTGACCAAATTATTTTTGTCTTAAACTGTCAAATAGATCAGCTTCATTCTCGCCTTGTAGACAAACATAACAGTTTAACCACCATTGTAACTTAATATAATTCTGTGCTGCTGTTGAAACAGGTACAAATAAAGCCAAAAATAGTTAATTTTGCATTTAATTTCATTGTTAATAAGTACAATGATACGTGTCCTCTATTCATAAAGCATACGTATGACAAATTTAGTAAATCTCAATTTGACAATAATGTTTGACAATCAAACTAAGGTAACTAAGGGAATTTACTGCAAATTTGGTATATAGAGGGTAGCACTAAAAATTCTATTATATCATGTTAAATAACAAAGCTGCTTTCAAGTTGGATTTAAAAGAATTATCTTTAGAATTTCATTTGGCGTTCTTACGTACGACTTTGTTTTAAGATTCGCCAAAAATGAGACCAAATAAATTGTGATGTTCCAGAGATCTCATTAAAGTCATAAGGGAAAACCTGGGAGAAACCTTATGAACTATCGTCGTCTTTCTGTAGACTTACGTATCAAATAACGATTGTGTTCTTGTTATTAAGATATCTAAGATATTGATATTTAGTAATTCATGTATGTATTCAAGGGCGTGTTCCCAAACAGTGAATATATCGTCTACATAACGCCACCAAACCAAAGGTTTATTCCCTTTTGTAAAAATTATTTGTTCTTCAAATTTTTCCATGAAAATGTTGATTAAGGCAGGGGACAGGCAAGAACACATGCCCATGCTAAGATCTTGTTGGTAGAAGTTATCGTTGAGTTGAAAATATGTTGTTTTCGTACAAAATGTTAGTCATACCATTATTGTGTCACTGGATAATTGTGTAAGTTCGTTTAGTAATGTTCATCGTTCTCTTAAAATAAGAAGTGTTTTGTAGATACATTCTTGTATAGGTTTACAATGTCAAAACCTGCTAGTGTAAAAGTATTTTTGTATTGCACATGGGATAATTTATCTGAGAAATGTGAGATTTGGAATTACCTGTAAGTGGTGAAATGAAGAAATTTTGAGAGTTCACTGCAAGGAGAATTTATGGAACTGACAATTGGTCTTAAACGGATGTTGGGTTTATGAATTTTAGGTAAACCATAGATATGTGGAGGCTTGGAATAGTGTGGAGTAAGAGTTCTGCGTTCTTGTTCAGTAAATTCATGTCTGTATTTGTATAGTAAGCGGTATCTTTTGTTTTCAATAGACCTTATTGGATCTTTGTTTAATTACTGTACTGTACTGATTATGTTCTAATTATTGACATCATTATTTAAAATTACTGTGGCATTGCCTTTATCTGCAGGTAAATTTTTATAGTACTGCCATTTTTGAAGGTTTTAATTGCAAATAGTTCATTTTTAGAAACATTATTTTGTGATGTGTATAGATTTTTTAAGTTAAACTTTGGCTCTTACACGATATTTACTAGCAGATTGTTCTATAGAACTGATAAAATCAAATTTTGGGACAGATTTTGGAGTAATTACAAAATTTACGCCTTTTTGTAAAATTGAGGTTCCTGAAATCTTTAATTCTTTATCTGCTAAATTAATGACAGTGTTTCTTAGATCAAAATGTTTGTTTTGTACATTATTTTTTGGTACATTTATATTCAAAAGAAGCTCATGAATTCAATTTACGTAAGTGTATTTGTTTTTGTGCTCTGAATTCGTTGTTATAACTTATATAAGAGTACTGTTTTCAATTCTAGTAAACTCGTTTTCTGGTATACGATAAGCAAGGAAATTGAATTCTGTCTCTTAGCCCTACTGCCCACGTAGATTCGCTTCATACACAGGCTTTCGTCATTTTCTCCTTGCTGTACGCTTGCTTGCATCTTGCATATGAAATAAAGGGAATTGTGTCCAGGAGGCGGCAAAGTCGCATTTGCGTAGTGGTGTACAATCGTGATGCAGCTTGAGCGGCAACATGTCATTATTTCAAGCGTATTGCAAGACGCAAACATGAATTTTGTCCAAATAAAGTGTAATACAAAGTTTTCTACAGATTTAGCTGAAATGTAGGACTTCGAAAACTTTTAATTTTTATTTTATAATACTTAACACGTTAAGCGCCATTTGTATCCTTTTGGAAACAAGTAACCTTGATCATTTGGGCCATCTGTATCCAAACGGATACAAAGGACTACTTTTACTTTAGGCTGGCTGAATTCAAACAGATGCAACGTGTGCATTTAAATCTATAGGGGACTTATAAAGCATTGCCCGTTGATCGAAAATTTGTTTTTTTTTTTTTGGGATAATAAAATAATAATTTTTACTGAATTGATTCGGTCGATACTTGTTGGAGATTCACTATAATAATTAACTGATACTACAATTGCAATTTCCCCAATTTAGGTTTTTTTTAACTGTCCGAAGCGTTTCGACTAATGTCTTTGTCAAGGAACTAGACTAACTGGGTATTTCTTGAGGAAGTTGTATTTATCTTCAAGGAGTGATATAATTACCAGGTACTTAATTTTGAACAGGATTATATAATTTTATTATAGGTAAAAGGATTAACTAAAGAGATTTATTAAGGGGGAATTATTTATTTCTGTCTGGTCGTTTAGCAAATTACCGGTATTTTTAAGTTTATTAATCTCCAATGATTCTAAAAGGTTTAATTTATTGCCTTTATTTTCTGAATGTAATAATTTATAATTTTCGTGGAAAAGTTGATTTTCTGTTACTAAATGTTCAGCATAATTGGAATCTGTTTTTTGATTAATGAAAGAATTACAGTGCTCATAGATACGTTTTTTACACGCTCTGCCGCTTTGACCAATATAGGCTTTAGGGCATGATCCACATGATAATTTATAGACTCCAGATTTATTTTTTGGATCGATTTTTGATTTCTTATTTTTGATAAATTTTCCCAAGACTATTGTTTGTTTTGAATGTAACGTTAATATTCTGTTTTCTTAAAAAGGATGATATTTTTAAACTTGGTTTGCCAAAATAGGTTATACTATTATATGAATCATTGTTGGTTTTGCTGTCTGGATAAACTTCTCTTAATGCCTTTTTGTGTTTTTGATTTGCACGAATATTTTCTATTAAATCGGCCTTAAACCCGTTATTTACAGCTATCTGTTTGATTATGTTTAATTCTTTCTGAAAATTATCTGGTGATTGTTTTATGGAAAGTAATCTATGAACTATACTATTGTAAGCAGAAAGTTTTTGTTGATATGGGTGTATAGAAGTGCGGTGAATCGTTAGATCGGTTTGAGATGGCTTGTGAAATATTGAGAACTCGTGTTTACCATTTACTTTGTTAACTGTTAGATCTAGGAAATTGATTTTATCATCTTGTTCACACTCTATCGTAAATTTAATATTTGGATGGATATTGTTTATAAAATTGACAAAACGTTTCTAGTTGTCTTTTCGTCCCTACGAAACAAGCTAAAATATCGTCTACATATCTATACCAATAAATAAAATTTTTAGCCAATACGTTTTAGAGAACTTTGTTTTCAATATTAGCCATGAAGATTTCTGCGAGTATGGAACTCATAGGGTTCCCCATAATCAATCCTTCGTGACTTGTGTAAAAAACATCATTGAATTGAAAATAATTTTGTTTAAGGCATGTTTCTAATGCTGTTAATATATCTGTTTTTATTATTGAGTTAATGTTGTTTTTATCTAATATGTCGGAAATTATAGTGATAGTGTCTGATGGAGGTATACTGGGGAATAAATTCTGAACGTCAAAAGAAATTAATTTGGCATTAGACGGTAGACTAACATTTTTAATTTTCTCTACAAGTTCTAAATAGTTTTTAACACTGAATTTTGAATGAAAGTTGCAGGAATCTTTAATAACATTGATTAAAACTGTCATATATGATACCACTGGACGGATAGGGTAATTTTGTTTATTTAGTTTGATTATAAGAAAATATTCTTGCAAATAAAAAACACAAAAAGGCATTAAGAGAAGTTTATCCAGATAGCAAAACCAATAATGATTCATATAATAGTATAACCCATTTTGGCAAACCAAGTTTAAAAATAGCATCCTTTTTAAGAAAACAGAATATTAACGTTACATTCAAAACAAACAATAGTCTTAGAAAATTTATCAAAAATAACAAATCAAAAATCGATCCAAAAAATAAATCTGGAGTCTATAAATTATCGTGTGGATCATGCCCTAAAGCCTATATTGGTCAAAGCGGCAGAGCGTGTAAAAAACGTATCTATGAGCACCCTAATTCTTTCATTAATCAAAAAACAGATTCCAATTATGCTGAACATTTAGTGACAGAAAATCATCTTTTCGACGAAAATTTTAAATTATTACATTCAGAAAATAAAGGCAATAAATTAAACCTTTTAGAATCATTGGAGATTAATAAACTTAAAAATACCGGTAATTTGCTAAACGACCAGACAGAAATAAATAATTCCCCCTTAATAAACCTCTTTACTTAATCCTTTTACCTATAATAAAATTAAATAATCCTGTTCAAAATTAAGTACCTGGTAATTATATCACTCCTTGAATATAAATACAACTCCCTCAGGAAATACCCAGTTAGTCTAGTTCCTTGACAAATACATTAGTCGAAACGCGTCGGACAGTTTAAAAAAAACTAAATTGTGGAAATTGCAATTGTAGTATCAGTTAATTATTATAATACTTTTTGAAAAAAAAATAAACATTATATTTACTATATTTGAAATACATAACACAATATTTTTTTCTAGGTGCTTTTACAAATAAAATATATAAAAACTCATATTTATTGAATTAATTCTGATTTATGGGTAATAAAAAATATTTCAAAAAATAAAATTTTTCGCATCCACTACATTTGTAGGGAGTTTGTGAAGATTTAGTTTCAGCACATTTTCAATCATAACCGTTTTTTAGTCTTTCATAACAAGCCGCGAACATCTCATTTTTTTTATTATCAAATTAATACAAGTGGCCAAAAACGTTAATTCAGGAAAATGGGCTACCTGTATCCATTCGAATAAAATAAGTTTTTTTATGAAAAAAACAAAAATAATAATATATGAATTATATTAAAACAGTTAAAAAGAGCATTTTTCATACATTTTACTAAGTTACAATGGCCCACAGAGATTATTTTTTTTAACATGGTGGCCCTTAACGTGTTAAGTATGTATGACTATTAAAGGTAATAAATAAAATGCAGTTTTGATATATTTTATATATTTCTTTATCACGATCAATAGGTTATATTTTATAACACTATTTACTTATTTTGAACGGTAAGGACCGAACCTTTCTTCTGGGATAATATATTCTGGCATATAACAGTATGGTGTTTTTATATTAATAAAAATAGGGACTAAATTCGTGTACTTTATTCATTATGTAAATAATACAATCATTCTGGTAAACTCACTTGCAGCAACAAACAAACTACAACAAAATGTTATTTTCGCTATATGGATGAAGCCAATATGATTTCGTCGTGTTCTAAGAAAATCGTATGCTAGAATCATCATTTGCCATTTTCTATAAACAAACGTCATTTTGTTCGCGTTGTAAATTTTGACAGAAATTAAACATATTTGTAGCTTGCATGCATCTTGTATGACGCTACGTGGACAGAACGTGAGACGCAAAATACGGCTATCGTCATATGCAGCATGCATGCAACCTACAAATGACGCTATGTGGACAGTAAGCATTACGTTTCGAAGCTTGGTCTTAATCCTTTCGGAATAATTCTCATCTCCCGACATAGGCACAAGAATATTAAGCTGTTTTTGGTTCGGACAAGCTTCTTGTATAAGTCGTCTAAGTTCCTAAAAGCTTTGGTTACAGCAGTCCCATGGCAGATTTCTAGCTGTATTCTGAACGATAGTTTTTATTTCGTGTGAGATCTTTGGGAATAACACCACAAAAACTTGAAAATTTGCTTATTTCAAAAAGTCCAAACGTTTCAAGGCTTAAATCAGAACCCAATTTCAAAGGCATTAACACAAATGAACAATAAATTAAAAATTTAAAAAAAAAATAAAAAGATTCGTGTGACAAATGTAGTAAATCACAATTTGACATTAACCTCTGACAATCAAACTGATGTAACTAAGGGAATTTATTGCAAATTTTATTTATACAGGTTAGCACTAAAAATTCTAAAGATCATGTGAAATAACAAAGCTTCTTTCAAATTGGAAGAATTTGAAAGAGTTATCTTTAGAATTTCATGTGGCATTTCTAGGTACGCCTTTGTTATAAGATACTGCATTCACCAAAAATGAGACTAACAAATTCTGATGTTCCAAAGATCTCATTAAAGTCATGAGGGAAAACCTAGGTAAAACCTTAAGAACTATCCCGATATAGGGTTGTTCAAAAGAACATTACCATTATTAATTTCATCTTTGATTATTGGTAACCAGGAACGGCTGAATTCTATAGAAGTACTAGCTATACAACCGCTTCCATTTAATAAAATGAAAGCAGACTCTTTCAGCTTTCGTTTTGTATTGTGTTCTTCTTTGTGTTATATGGTTGAATTTTGAAATTTAATGTTATGACCAAGGTCCCAGGCATGTTCACAAATCTTTGACTTTTCGAATTGTCAATTCTTTACATAATTTTTGTGTTCGTTTATTCGAACATTTGTGAATCTAGAGGTTTCTCCAATATAAAATTTGTTACATTCGCACGGAATCTTATAAATGCAATTTTTTGAGTTTTGTGTTACGTTATTTGGTTTAGTTTTTGATAAAATTGATTTCAGTGTATTTCTTGTTTTGAAAGTTGATTTAATATTAAATCTGTTTCCCACCCTTTTCAATATTTCTGAAAGACACTGTATGTATGGTATGGCTGTTGTAGTTGTTTATTTACTACAACAGATTAATTTTCTATAAAAAAGGGAATCCTAATATATATAACCGAGTCTCTGATTTTTACACAGAAAGACTAATTTTTCAATTTCACAATCATACTGATATATTTTCTATGGGTACGTGTGGCCTCCGTTAACAAACTTTCACTTTAAACACTGTTCTACCTGCGTTATTACTGATCCTATCTGTTAAAAACCATTTATTATTAAATTGATGCATAGTTATTGCAGAATGATAAAATTATAGTCAGCCTTAATAATATTTTGTAATAATGTTCTATAAATTATAGAAAGAAAAAATAAATTATCAATAGAAAGTTATTACCAGAAACAAATGACTACTCGTACCCAAATAAATAATTTCAATGCAGAATTTTACCTCCCTCAATACCGTGACACAGTAATCCAATCTCTCCCGTCCATCAAAAACAATAAATAATTCCAGCCGAAGCCCACAACCCAAATCGCTATCAGCATCATCAATAATTATATTTCCACAGCGTTAATTCCCAATCTGGCGTACTAAAGGGACTCATACGCGGAAATAAGGGCATCCCATCACCTGCCCTTCAAGTGTATTATGCGGCCCTTTGTGATAGAGATGTCATTTGAAACGCAGTTACATGGATCTGTTAGGGGCGATAAAAATTACAATCTATCCAGAAATTAGAGGGGATGGCTGCAGTCCACTTCATTCCGTTACCGAGGTCCTTTCAAAGGAATACACGAACACTGTAGGGAGACCCTTGCACAAAGGAAACAATGTTAGACGCAGTGAAATTGCGATTTGCCGACGGCAGCCAATAGACTTCTTATTAAATGTGTTAAATAGAGAGAAAATTGATCAACTGTGAACACGAAGTTAGATTTTTGGAATAGTTTGACACTCATTTGAGAACGTAACAACGGATTTCATATTAAAACTACTCAAAAAGATTAAAAGGAGTTTATAAAATAAAATGTATTGCAGTAAACTCAGTGGGTTTAAATTAAAATTTTATAACTCATATTCACTTTCACTTTCTAGAAATTTATATACACATAAAAATTCAATACAGCAACTGTTTTCGCAAAGAATTTACATCAAAATAATAACACTAACTAAGCTGAACTAACCAAGTCATGAACTGTATAATGCCTTATATAGCCTTTATCGAATTTTCCCGTCCTTCTGGATGGGTATTACACTTGTTCGCCCAACATTCGAGATCAATAGTTTTTATATAACATTAAAGAAAAGAGAGGACCAACAACCCTAATAACAACTTAAATATTTAATACATTCTCTTGTCCGCTGTCTGACAATTTTTTACACAACACCTTGGGGAAGGTTATGATAATAATATATTAATCAAATAATTAAATTCACATTAAAAACAGAATAATATGAAAGTTACTGCAACGCGTCCGAAAAATCAATACTGTTCTACTACATTGACTATTTTACCAGTAAACACCAGTGCGTAACTATATAACTCACTGGTAAACACTAACAACGCATGTATGCCACCTCCAAAAGTACATGCTCTAAGAATATAATTCTCTCCATATATATATATATATATATATATATATATATATATATATATATATATATATATATATATATATATATATACTCAATGTTTTACTTTTGACGGTCTGGCGGCGGCGGCACTGTCAGCTGTTTGGCGTTGACAGTATGGACGTAAATAATGAATTTTTATTATATTTTATTTAATGAATGAAAGAAAATTAAAAATTAATATTAACATTCTGCACTGAAGGTCGTCAGTAGCTACTTAACAAAACAAAAATGACGAAAATCGGTTGAGAGACAAAGGAGAAAATGGTACCTAATCGTTTTGTCTTTGCCTATTTATATATAGATAACAGTATATAAAAAAACGTCTAGGCGTCACTAAATATTCGACTAACTCAACATCATAATTACATAGAGTAAGTCAAACACCACGCCAAACTCTTAAATAAAAAAACAATTACATGTTTTCTACAACGCTGTACCGGGAAGAAACTATTTGCCTTATCAATTATTTTCATAATGAGTTATTTTATTTGATATGCTACATGAAGCGTTGAAGAAAAGTAATATTTTTTAAATAAATTATTTAAAAATATAAAAAAAATATATTCATATTTCATATGATGAGCCCTTTTATCTGATGATACATTACACGATGCGTTCAAAAAAAGAGTTAATTTTTTATTTTCCATTTAATTCTATAATTTGTACCCCAAAATTAATATTAGGGCTTCTTATTTTTTCTGTATAGTTTAAGTGAGGCCCTATACCCCTAATTTTTTCCAAAAAAAATTATAGTACTTATGGTTCCGGAAATAAAATGGAGGGATGGACATCATTTCTTATATTTTTGTTATTATCTTTAAAAGAAATTATTTTAAACATTAAAAAAAATAGATTTGTATTTTTCATAATAACTTTTTTCATTTCATATATTACATGAAGCCTTTGAAGAATTTTTTTTGCCCCCAGAATTAATAATAGGGTATTCTCTTTTTTCGATAAGGTTCAAATGAGGCCCTATACCTGTATTGTTTTTCAAGATTTTAGGTCTTACAGTTTCGGGAATAATTATTTTAAAATTATGAAAAACATATTTGTATTCCTCCTAATGAGTCTTTTCATTTGATATATTATCTACACGATGAGTTTGAAAAAGTTTTAGTTTTTATTTTTCATTTACTCCCTGAAAAAAGTAAAGTTCTTATTTTTCCAGTAAACTTTGGGCAACGTCATATATTCCCTATTTTACTTCAAAATTGTAGACTCAATTGTTTGGGAGATAGAGGAGGGGAATTGTCGATTTTTGTATTTTTTCCCAAGAGTTACCCCTAAAATCAAAACTTCTTCATTTACGATCCTGATCGGACCACCAAACTCTATAATGATATTAAATTCTTCTGTGAAATAAGGACAAATCAGGAGTGATTTTATAAAAGTTTTCGTATATTAAATGTACGGCACCCTAAAAAATGTTAGGATTCAAGTTTTAATGAAATACCGGCACAGTAAGTTGCATTGGGATCATTAATATGTAACAATTGTATTTAAATGGCCATAACCTTCAACGTCATTTTAGAATTAACGTGATATTTTAATATAATTTCTTATAACACAAATCTCTTTGAATACATGAAAAATGCATTCGACACTGACCATACATTTTCCAATTCCTACAATGAGCCCTTTAATTATACCGCTATTTTACCTTTTGAAATCAGTTAAAAAGCAACATTCGTACGCTGGTAAGTTGTAGCCGGACAGCTCGGCAACTCAGAAAAAAAAATAAAGAAACTAAACTGAAGCTGTTTTTCTTAACATGAATTACGAGTTTTTACATAAAAAAGCACCCTGTAATAATTCACAGCCGAGTTTATTAATATTATGGTTAATAACAACAACTGAGAACCATTTCATATTTCCACACTCGAAACAAACACATAATTTGTCACTAATTTGTACATTTTGTTGCCTCCGTTGTTGTATTTTAACACTTTATTCGTGGTCCCTCCACTCGGACCACACGAAATCGCTAGTGCACCTCAACAACAACATGCTTAAAGAAATGATTATCTAACTCAAAATATGCTACATATAAAATGAGAGTTACAAAATAATTCATTGACTTCTTGGCAATAAAAAATCCGGTTATAAAACTTCAAAATATCTTACGATACCTTACTATAGACAATGCAACAACAAAGCCATATATCCAGCATTTGTCACAAAGATTAAAGAGAATAAGCAACAGATTTAACATCTTGAAAATATTCAAACTAAAAATACACTAAACTAAACTATTTCGAAAACATAACCAACCCACACACCCCAACAAATTAAATAAAATGTATATTAGAGAAACAACTAGACCACAGATCATGCATGAACTAGACTAGACGTGTACTTGTCGGACTAAATGAACATAAAAGTACAAAAAGAAACGACAATTAGAAAAACCCAAAATTTCTGAACATGCTTGAAGCTTAGAACATAAAAGGAAATTGGACCATTTAAAAACATACACAATTTAAAGAGTCTCTCTGAATTCTGTTAAACGACTCTGTTCTACTTACTATTGGGAAGGTTTTCCCTTATGGCATTAATAGAATCACTGAAACAACTGAATTTTTGGTAAATCTTCTAACGTCTTCCCTAGTAGCGCCGCATACCTATATGATGTTTAGAATCTATGTGCTACACTGTATATCTAAGAAAAAAAAATCATCTTTGGTAATGACATTCAAAACTACCAAACATTTAATACCAAATTTATATTATGTTATAATTCACATTATAAACTACAAGACGTCACAAATAACCGGCAGGAAACAACTATCATTGAGTTGTTAAAGTTTTTTAATTAACTCTTATTAGACTATGTACATAACTTACTGTGACAATAATGTATTTATTTGACACACTAAAGGCCTCCAACTGTACCGAGACACAATTTGTGTGAAAGTCTTAATAAATTTATTATGCCAAAAGCAATTTGTATTAACAGTCAAACAAAGCACTTCAAAGCGAATTATTTGTTGCACCACTTTGAACATAGTGTTCCAGTGTTTATTTTGCTACATGAATTCATGTTATTTGTGTTCCTAAATTTACTACATTATGAATAAGAAGTGGCATGGCAGCATCGTTTTATTCCTATTTTATGACATATTAATTTAGAGGATTTCAAAACAAATACTTTTGCTATTTTTATCCAGTCCATTTATTTCTCACAAAACAAAAATAATTAAGTCATATTTTTTTCAACGTTAAATTTAACAGAAAATATTGATATTGCAGTTTGGTATAAGAATTCTAATTGTCATTAATATTTAGTATATTATACCGTGTGAATCAGCCAACTAACTCTTTAACTAACTAACTTTAATAAGTATTTAACAAATATGCTTTATATTATCATATACTGTATACTCCTCTCTATTTTCCCCTCCTTGAATGGTTTACATTAGTGATGTGCGAAATCGATTATCAATAATCGATTAATCGATTATTAAAATAATCGATGATAATCGATTATCAAAATATTCTTCCATACTTCCAATTTCTTTTTTTATTATTGTGGTTTAGAATAGCAACCCAATCATTGCAAAAAGGCGAATTCCTTGATACTATCTGTGAACAGTATGAATATCTCCATTAGGTTCATTGTTTAATGCCAGTAGCCAATTTGAAGAACTATTCCCAAAACATTTATACTCTATAATATTTCTTTATTCAGCAGTAACTAGCTTATACTATCACGGTATTTAAATAATAAATACAGCACAAATACGAATTTCCACAGTAAAGTTGTAGAAAATCAAAAATCTTTCGTAATGAGCGCTTATATATCCTGAATGGATCATTTTTCATTAAGAAAATTAGAAAAACTGGTAAAAAGTGTATTTTTTTCAAAAATTGATAGCTTTCTGGTAACTAACACTGGAATATTAATAATCGTCAAAACGATAGTTTATGATATTAAGTTTATATGGGCTTACGATGGATTGAATAAGTAGTTTTTGAAGAATTGAAATTTAAATAACTTAGATAAATATTTTGCACATGCAATACGATGAGGTATTAACGCGACTAGCCCGATGGAAATATACAAAAGATATTTTGAAAGTTCATAAATTCCACTTCAATTTGTCTATCTTGGATTTTGCCTATGATGCCGGGAAACTGGTTTAAAATAATAGTAAATATTGCACTAAATGTACGAATATGCCACAGCCAGCCAGCGGTGCATTGACATTAGCTGTCAAAGCTCATGGACGGATCTATTATTTTCTTGGGCACGAGATGAAAATTATGGTAAATTGTATATCATATTTTCTCATCATTTTATAGCGTTTTTATTTAGATAAGTACTTTTCCATTGGTTTATTAAGTTAATAATTATCTGAATACTGTTTACTCTTAATAATTAAATTACTTCTTTCCACTGTCAAGGCATCTGATGAGAAATAAGAATGAGTCGTTTAAGCCAAAATTGAAAGGGAAGTGCATTTTATGAGCTTTCAAAATATATTTAGCATAACCCTATATAACTAGTTTGGTTAATGCGTCCTGCTAAATATTTCTACAAATTATTTCATTCTACAACTTCTACTTAACGGACTATATCGATCTTCAGCTGTATTAATTTCAACGATATAACATTAGGAGGCAGATTAAGATTCCAGCTGATATTACAACCAGGTTATGAATATTTTAAAACCCTCACTTTAAATCGTATTTCTAGCTTTTCTTTATAAAAAAATGCTGCTATCAAAATTTATAAACATTAATTTTGAAGATGTTTTGATTCTCCACACCATTTCTATTGGCAGCATTATGAATAGATGAGTACTTTTCACATTACAAGCAAAAGACGAAAATACCGCATATTTTCTTTGAGATTGTAAGACTCAAATAATTTGCTTCTACGAGTTTGCTGTTAAAATTATGTCAGTAATGGCTTATAAACTATAATTATTTACGTGATGGGGTATGCGATTTGCTGTTGAATTTTAAGTCATATAAAAATCTCTATTAACTGGCGTAATTGGACACTGCTTGAAAACTCATTAATGTTTTGGAATTAATAATTGTAATTTTTAACTGTGTACTCAGTACTCATGTTTAGTTTTTTTATTCATTAATATTTTTTTAACTTTATATTAATAAACACTACTTGTAATATATCTCAATTTTATTTTTATAAAGAACTGTTTAAAACTTCAAGAGATTTATTTAGTGAGAATTGCGATGTACGAAGACGTTTTAGGTAGTTTCTTAAAAATATTGCTCTTTGTCATTTTGCAACAAAATGAGAAAGAACTACCTTCATAATCATAGTAGAATTTAATCGATTAATAAATCGATTATAATCAATTACTGTTATGTGCATAATCGATTAATCGATTACTGAAATAATCGAATCGGCACATCACTAGTTTACATTATTGACTATACTAAAGAATAAAATATAATAATGCAAAAAAGTGGTTATTGAAAGATAGTGAACTATAAACGTTTTTGGCCTTTAATTAGATATATTCATTTTGTGGTAATAACAGCACACTTGAGGAAAAGTCGGTATACTTCAGAATTCCAAAGGTTTCAAGGTCTAAGTCACACCCTGTACTCAATGGCAATTGAGACAAATAATCAGAAATATATATATATATATATATATATATATATATATATATATATATATATATATATATATATATATATAATTAGTTGAGTGTATATTTTCTTGATTTGAGGTCGTTAAAAATGAAAGGATTGTATTCATATCATGTGTTTTAATGATAACGTTTCGGCCATGTTTTTGGCCTTTTTCAAATCTATTCTAAAATTGTTAAAATTATTTGTACATTTAAGAATTTATAAGATTATAATTTTGACTTACCTACAGCGTTAGTATTTGTAGAATCACATTTTTTTTTAAGTTAATTATTTTACTACTTGACACAAACTAAAAACTAACATTGTGTGTCCTTTCGGAGACAACGATATATACTAATCCCAAACTGACCTGTTTGTTCTTTTAATAGATTTGATCTATCTATCTATCTATCTATCTATCTATCTATCTATTAAAAGAACAAACAGGTCAGTTTGGGATTAGTATATATCGTTGTCTCCGAAAGGACACACAATGTTAGTTTTTAGTTTGTGTCAAGTAGTAAAATAATTAACTTAAAAAAAAAATGTGATTCTACAAATACTAACGCTGTAGGTGAGTCAAAATTATAATCTTATAAATTCTTAAATGTACAAATAATTTTAACAATTTTAGAATAGATTTGAAAAAGGCCAAAAACATGGCCGAAACGTTATCATTAAAACACATGATATGAATACAATCCTTTCATTTTTAACGACCTCAAATCAAGAAAATATACACTCAACTAATTTATATAATATAAATAAGGTCGAAGAAAACAGCATACAATACTATATATATATATATATATATATATATATATATATATATATATTGCAATGGCAATTATTTTGACAAGATGAATTGATGTAACAAAAATAATCTAATGGTCATATAAAGATGGTATAAGATATAAAAGTAGTGTACAACAAAGTATGAACAAGAGTAGAAAGAAGGATCAATCTAAATGAAAATTTATATACATGTCCCATAAACATCTGCAGACAAACAGACACGAGAAAATATTCGAATGAACTAAACGACGTTCATTCCTGCCATCAATTCCTCATAAACATGGTGAACGTTACCGTCCACATATGCAAGCTGTGAATCAAGATTCTGAAAATGAAATGAAATAAAGCCAGTCTACCAAAAAAAACTATATTCGAATGAACTAAACGACGTTCATTTCTGCCATCAATTCGTCATAAGGATATGGTGAACGTTACCGTCCACATATGCAAGCTGCGTATCAAGATTCTGAAAATGAAAAGAAATAAAGCCTGCCTACAAAAATAAAACTATATATGAGATCAACATTGATAAGGTAGTAGAAATATCCGCAGAAAAAGAAGCTCGCCCTGTATAACTGTAACAAAATTAGATAGTGAAATTTGCTGGGACCTAAAGATTGTAGTATGTTGATCCGAGATGTACTGTACACTATCAAGGAAGTTCGGAGAAACTAGGACACAGAGGTTCCGAATCTGAAACTCTTCCATATTACTGCTATTATCCCCTAATTCCTAGGTTAGAAGGTCCCATAAAATTATTAGGTTAACTTCTCCTGTACTAAGGACTGGAGGTGTATTGCGTATACAATCTGACTCGTACATTAGGTTATATGAATATGTGTATTATATATGCATAACACACATAAGAAAAAGTTATAAGCAAATATATACTAAAGATTGTACTTTAATTTCGGAGCTTTTACTCTCCCTGTCATGAAAAATCCCTCCAATTGCATTCTTTGATATTTGTAATCATTAATCTCAAGTGCTGTAAATCCAGGGCTAACCTCCTTGACCCTGTCTCGGAAAGCAATGTTTTCGAAATCCAGTTCCAGTTTGCAAAGGTATGATGTTGAAATGTCAATAATATTAGAAATGATTTTGTGTTCGTGCAGAGAAATAACTTCTACCTCTGGCCACAATTTCACTCGTACTGAAGTTTCTGAAGATATATTCTTCGGAGTCTTCTGAAATACATTCTTACTCCACTTGTCACGATATTGACATGGTTTAAATTTTTGCTCCAATCTCTGTAAAAAATTTTAAAACCATCTCAGCTTTAGATCAATGATCCCCTTCTAGAAATATGCCATTTAGGTATATCTTTAAATTAATAAACACATTTAAAAAATTCTGCTTCTAGCGGTAAATGAATGATGAGGATTTTTTGATGATACAATAATATCATTTGCCAAGGAATCTGGTTCATTTGCATTAAGTTTTCTTCTTTTGTTAAGTATATGGAACAATTTTTATTTCAACACATATTTTCAAGAACCAAATATAACTAAAAAAATTATAATTCTGTTGATTAGTGCTGTAAAGGTAGCGACTTTTTGAATACTCGTAAGTATTCGTTACTCTTAGTCTGACTATCCGTTACAAAGTATTCGTTTCTCGTTACTTTCGTTAGTCGTAATTTGAGAGGTGGCAAGTAAATATAGAGTACTAATGACTGCATCCTTATTATAATAATTAAATAATTATCGGATTTAATACGTTGCAATTAAAGAGGAAAATAATTATGGAATATGAACGGATTTTCTTAAGTAACATTTTTATTTAGTTATAATTATAAAATAAATAAGGGGGAAAATAAATATACCCTCAAGCAATGCAACTAAACACAGATTTTTTTCATTCATTAAAAAGTAATATACACATAGTTACTATTTTCAATAAAAAAAATAAATGATTATATTCTTATATTAATTTGACAGTTCTCCCAAACATATCATCACAATAAAAAATTTTGATTTTCATGAGGGACAATATTTACCCGATTTTGAAAAAATTCTTTCTGCTGGCACTGACTTTAACAACCTGTATAATTATTTTTTTTAATTTCTACTTCATAAAGGGTATAACAAAGTTCGTGCCTGCCAAAATTTAAGTGCATTATCTTTTCTATAAAGAAACTTTTCTTGCATATCTTGCTTTTGCGTTATTGGCGATGTTGTAGCACTCGGTTTTGTTACTACCTACATCAAACTCCAAATAGAATCTGTATTCAATAAATTCATTCAATCCCAAAGAGAATATTGTGAGTAAATCTTTTATTTTATAGAGCTTTTTTGGAAATTATGTCATACTATAATCTATATATAAATTAATTTATATATAAATAGGCAAAGACAAAATGATTAGGTACCATTTTCTCCTCTCTCTCAACCGATTTTCTTCATTTTTGTTTTTTTTTAGTAGCTACTGACGACCTTCAGTACAGAATGCTAATATTAATGTATAATATTGGTTCATTCATTAAATAAAATATAATAAAAATTCATTATTTACGTTCATACTGTCAACGCCAAACAACTGACAGTGCCGCCGCCGCCAGACGGTCAAAACTCAAAACATTGGGTAATTATATTTGGAGGGAGCGATCGTTAGATATATTCTTAGAGCATGTAATTCCGGAAGTGGCATGCAAGCGTTGTTATTGTTTAGTGGTAAAATAGTCAATGTAGTAGATCAGTATTGATTTTTCGGACGCGTTGCAGTAACTTTCATATTAAATATTCTGTTTTTAATATGAATTTAAGTATTTGAATAATATATTATTATCACAACCTTCCCAAAGGTGTTGTGTAAAAATTGTCAGACAGCCTACACTAGAGAATGTATTAAATAGTTATTTAAGTTCTCCTAGGGTTGTTGGTCCTCTCTTTTCTTTAATATTCCTGAACTTGATTGAAACCGCAAATGACAAAAACTTTTAGGTTGCAATGAGCAATCTTCCAATTATTATATTGAATATTTTGCCACGAGTGTTCCAAAAATATTTCGAATACCGATATTTGATTGCATTTTTATTTTTTTTATTGCAATATATTTGTCAATATGAGTGAAAAATTTTGGTCATTACATCTACTTCTCCGATTTCTCTACAACTCTGTTCCTTATAAAATAATACTTTTTACAATTTCATGAAACAGGGTCGAATTTCAACCACTGAGCGATCATGAGTATACTTTTAAAGATCCCAATGGTTTATGAAATCTTTAAAGAAAGACTCGTGAATAGTGTTCAAAATATTAAAGCATATTATATAATTTAATAAGTAACAAAGTCTTAGTCAGGACAGTTTGGTAGATCTTCAGGACAGACACCATTGCCATAGAAATACCAAAATACGGTAGGTTCGAGACCATTGAACGAACGCAGTTTATGCGTTCGTACGAAACATACGAAATATTCGTATTTACGATACATACGAAATCATACTGTATCTAACAAAGTAACGAAACTAACGATATGCGTGACGAAACTTTCGGTATTATCCGGCAGTCGACATTGGTTGTGCTGCAGCAAATATGCGATTCGGGTGTAACGATACTAATATAAAAGTAACGATTCGGTACTTCGAGTCTTATCGAGTATCTGTTACTTAATTACGAACACATACGGTTTCCAACAGCCCTAGTGTAGACTACAAAAATTGCCTTCATATATGTAAATAACAAACGATTATCAAAGTTCAATGATCACCAGTAGAGTTTAAGAAAAACAAAAGAATTAAAAAAGCTATTTATCTGTGAGTACGTGGGTAGAGATCTATATCATCGAATGATAACCCGATGTCCAGTGAGCTCACCCACTGACCTGTTGCGGGTGTTCCATCTAAGCAGGCAGCTTTCTTTATTTTTAACAATTTCTGCCTTGAAGTTCTTTGAGGGCCATTTTAATCGACTTAAAACATTTTCGGCTCGCTTTTTAATATGTTAAATATACCTGGGATACATACGTTTCAGATCTGAGTTTGAGAGCTGTAGCGCCTAGTCGTCGGAGAAGAGTCCAGGCTTGTTTGCTACTCTAATCTCTCAACTGTATCTCCTCAGCTTTTTTTACTTCCATCATTATCTCAATGATGGAAGGCTCTTGCCTGCAGTATCTTCCCTGCAGTAGTTATTCGCCTTGATTAGTATCTCCTGTGCTTGTATATTCTTTGACCAAGTTTTCAGTGTATTCGTTCCAGCAAACAGGTATACTCTTTCCTTCGTGAAATGTTGTATCGGTGGTTACTTTCATCCAGATAAGAAAATTTGTATCAGCTTATATAAAACCTACAGAATGAAAGTAAGAACTTAAAATATTCACATTAGATTCTCTTATCTTATTTACATTTTATATCATACAAAATATAATTTATCAATTTCGCTGTTTGCTCCTCCAACATACTCTTCTAATATTTAATTACTGCTACCTACTATTTAATCAACCAATAAAACATTTATTAATAAATATATCACATTCATTGTTTATATATGTGTAAACTTTTATGAGAGTTCCCCGTGTAATAAATTTTAAAAGGGTGATCGCCCTCACATATCGCACCATCACCTGCCCCCCGAATTCAACGGTTCAGTTAAAAAATTTCTTATCTGTTTCTCAGTAATTACACAAAATAGATTTATTGTGGCCCGAATGGTGTATTTGTTTACGGGGTAAATAATTTCTCGCGGTGGGAATTTTGTTTGACAAACACTAAATTTTTAAGCTGCGTAAATAAAAGGAATTAAAGAAGTTGACAACTAAATTCTAACGCCACTTTTTATTATTGTATTTGTTTCTTAAATTATGAATGTGAAAGTTTTATAAGCAGCGATTTTTGAATAATGATAAAGGTAAAGATAATACATTCCAACTTTTTGGGTACATTTTTTAATAGGAAATTGAACGTTTAATTCAGTTCTTCAACTGACAATGAGTTACTTATCGAAAATTCAGTTGGACTCTCATACTAAGGGTACCACCTTTCAGATTTGCTATAACCTAGAAAAATCATATATATATATATATATATATATATATATATATATATATATATATATATGTATATATATGTTTTTAAGTTTTCGCGGGCACTAAATATTATAGGTGGTTTCCGGGAATTCATCCGCGTAGTTGATCGAGTAACTAGAAGCGAAAGCAGAAGGCTACGAGAATTATGCGAACCGAGCTGAAGAGGGCAGATGTGACTCTGCCGAAACGTCGTCATTTTTCCATCGATCCCGGCAGGGATCAGTTATCAACTACGCGGATGAATTCCCGGAAACCACCTAAAACAATATGTGTATATATATATATGTTATATATATATATATATATATATATATATATATATATATATATATATATATATATATATATATATATATGTATATATATAGTTTATCCTCAAAATTAGCTTAGCTTTTTTGCATTTTTTTCCAAATTCTTGAAGTGATTTTTTTTAATATTGCACTCGGTAATTTCCTAGATATATAAAGGGAATAATGTGTAGAATTTTGTATACTTTTCTTAATAACTTTAAATATATATATATATATATATATATATATATATATATATATATATATATATATATATATATATATATATATATATAATTCCCGGAAACCACCTAAAACATTTAGTGCCCGCGAAAACTTAAAAACAAATATATATATATATATATATATATATATATATATATATATATCTTAAAATTAAAATTACAACATTTCTCAAAAGGATGTGTATACACTTATACACTTTATACGAATACAGTATTCGAGTAACTAGAAGCGAAAGCAGAAGGCTACGAGAATTATGCGAACCGATCTGAAGAGTGCAGATGTGACTCTGCCGAAATGTGTCATTTTACCATCGATCCCGGCAGGGATCAGTTATCACCTACGCGGTTGAATTCCCCGAAACCACCGAACATGATGTTTAAGAACGACTCCTCCATCATGGCCAAATCTGCACCTTATTTTACCAAGAAATGTGGGATACTTGTGCATATATTTGTAAAAATGTATATAAATAAACTACTTTTCCAAAAATGATAAGGAATCAGATATGAGTCTGGTCTCGAAAACATATGTGCTCAATTATTTTAGAGTATTAATTAATTAATACATCTGATTTATCCAAAAAGCATAACAATTACAACCCTATTAAACGATGTAGGCTGAGCGGCTTCAAAGCGAAATTGATCAAGATATTCGCAGCAAACAGACAAAAATTAAGAAGAAACAGGAACACTAAAAGCACTCTGGAACATCCAAGAAAGCGTGAAATCTGGCACTCGATTTATTGATTTTATAGCGAAATGTATTCCGACATTCAGAAGTTTGAGGAAAATCTAGCTCACAGAGACTGAAAATCGGGAGTCGTACTGTGTGTAACGCCGTTTCTCTGTGATTTCTAGAATAGAAATCACACGAAAAAATTCGTAAGTTTGCTAAAACCTTTCAAAGAAATTTTTCGAGATTTTTCAATCCATTGAACGCATTGTTTTTAGTCGAGAACATTCATCAGTTGCATTGAATTTCGAAAGGTTAGGTTAGGTTAGGGTATCTGACACTAAAAATATCTTTTCTACAGCAGAAGAATACCGTATACCATGCACAGGTGGTGCAGTGTATATCGAAACCACAAAGCACAAAATTAAGACTAGTTTAAATGAACAAAAGCATAACGGTCGAAGAGGACAGATTAAAAATCCTATTGTACATCACATGATTTTTAAAAATCCAGAGGTTTTAACCAGAACATCACTTCACCAATCACTTTTTTTTTCAAGAAGCTATCGAAAAACAAAAACACTCAAAACAATTTTAACAGGACAGATGATGGACTCATTCTAAGTAAAAGCTGGACCGTGGCATTGAACAACATCAAGACCATTCGAAAACAAGTAAAGAATGAACGATGCAAGATCGTAACATTGTTCTGAAACCACTGTAACTGACGCCTTTGCAAATATCTACCGACACAGTAGATGAAATGGTAGGAGAAAGAAAATCTAACAGACCACGGCCAATAAACCCGACTAGACAATTTTGTGCATATTTTATAACATCCCCTTTAATAGTTTTTATATTATTCAAATATATTTTCTTATTTTTTTTTTTTAATAAATTAGTAAAAAAGGATTTGCTGGTAAAATAATAATTGTAATAAACAGTGTGGAACAGCCAATTGGAATCCATTCGATAACGAATAGAAGAGGGCTTGTAGGGGAAAACGCTTAGACACGTCGATTTGTATAAATATAAAAATTATATATGGTGTGTCATGTGACAATGGCAACACAACTTTCTTATTTTAAATGTAAGCCCCTGTATATTAATTATGTTTTGGATTCTCCAGAAAATTCTAGAGAGTACAATGTCCTACACCTATCTTCAACTGTTATTTTATTTCACAAAATCTCTACATTACACTCAATACTTAATTCCCATTTAGCTCTTGATATTGAGATAGTAAGCAAAAACCATTCCTGAGTTCCTTTTTACTGATATGAAAAAAAAATAGTTTTGTTTATTTTCGTCATAACTCATAGTGGTGATCAGTGTTAACGTGTTAACTGTATGTAATAATGTCAGAAAAATAGTTTATTCAACAGAAAGGTACAGGATAACCATTCTACAAATGATTGGTTATGGTTTAGTTTAGTTCAGTTTAGTTATTTATTGGTAAAGTATTACAACTGTGTGTTTTTACAAGTCAAAGGTACACAAGTATGAAATGTATTAAATATGTATACAAAAGAATATATAAGATGTTAAGAAAATAAAATGTCTTATTTACTAATATATAGACAACAATGTACATTATAGAGGCAAACACATTAAAAATGTATACATTGAAATCACTTCCTAAGTACTCCTCAAAAGAATAAAAGGCGTGTTTTAAAAGATATTTTTAGGCTTGTTTTAAAAAGATGTACGTTTATATTTTTTATTTCTACTGGCACTGCATTAAAAAATTTAGTGCCATAATAGTCAGTACCCATTCTCATTCGTTGCAATCTGTGGTAGCTGAGAACTAATGCTCCTCCTTTCCTTGTTGAATAGGTGTGAATATCGTGTTCTGTAGCTGTTTTGGTTCTGTTTCATATAGACAAGACACTGAAGGATAAAAGTGCAAGGTAGGGTAAGTAGTTTTAGCCCCACAAAGCTATCTCTATAACACTCGCGGTATTTTAAGCCTTCAATAATTCTAACACAACGGCGTTGTAACTTAAAAATTTGAGCAGAGCACGGAGAATGACCCCAATTTAAAATCGCGTAGGACATATTAGAGCTAAAGTATGCATGATACGCTGTCAGTAATGAGCCCCTAGATACATTTTTTGACAGGCTCCTTATAAGGAAAGTTATTTTGCATAATTTGGAGCTAAGAAAATTAACATGCGCTTTCCAGGTCAAACCAGGATCAAGGTAGACCCCTAAGAACTTCACTAATGCATCACTTTCTAGCTTTCTAGAGTCGATGGTGAAGATTGCAATGTAAAATTAATGTTCTGGGTCTTACTAATGTTGAGACTAAGCCTATTGGCTAAAAACAATTTTCAATTTGAGTCCACTTCAATAGTGGGTCTAAAGGTTGATAGAGCAGCAATGTTGTGGTATCATCAGCAAATACTCATTGAAAGATTTTTAATCAGCTCGTCTGCAAATTGACACAAAGAAATCATTGAAAACCTGGGCATTGAGGTGACTGACTTTCGGGGCTGGAGTGGAGTTCCTATGAGATTTTAATATACACCACATGGCTGACACCTTGTTTGATGCATTAGCAATGAAATTGTCATGGGTAGCTTTTTTAGAATTTGCTATCTCTCTCCGATACAGTTTTTTGTAATAACTGACCATGTTTTTGGGTACCAAAATTGGATTGTGCTTATGAAGGAGACTGAGAGTTTGAAGTATCCCCCTCATGTCTCAAAGGTTGTCATTAAACCAGTTAATTTTAGGGCCCTGTTTGACTTTCCGAACCATTTTCGTCTTTTGTGGCAGACTTTTATCCAAAGCGTTAGTTACCACTTTAAAAAAACTGATTGATTTCCAGTTATATAGTTGTAGTTGATTATACAGAGAAGAAAGACCTTTATCAGTGATTGGTCTGAAAGTAATTCTAGTGCTATGACTATATGAGACTGTGAGTGGTGTATTGAACAGTAATCCGGAATGATCAGAGATACCCTCTATAGCAACGGGAATGATGTTTAGATTGGACTTGCTGAAGTTAACATAAATATTATCTAAAGTTGCTTCACCTCTCGTTTTGAAATTAACTGTTGGAAACAAATCATAGAAATTAAAAAAGAAGTTGAAATAGTCAACTTCCTTGCAGTTCCGCCGTTCATAATGCACATAGAAGTCGCCAATGACTATAATTTTCAACAATTAGCAAAATAGAAAAGCAGTTTCGCCAGCTTGGTCATGGACGACAGATAACAAAAGTGGCTGCCAATGCTGTAAATGATAATACGAAATTGGATATTATGCTTGAGTTTCAAAAAAACCCACATAACTCTGGTCGAAAAGCAGCCCCAGTGTTCAACGTTAGCCACACATCAATTTTTCGAGTATTAAAGGAAAATAAAGGCATCTCTATACAATGATGCCGACTCAGGAGCTCATGGAAGACGATTTCGATAGGAGAAGGTATTTTTGTGATTTTGTGAACAAATGATGGTAAGGTTAGATAACAATGTGATCCAATTAGAAGATGTTTTGTTTTCTGATGAGAGCACATTTAAACTTCACAGTCATGTTAATCGTCAATTTTTTTGCTATTGGTCTAATCCTCACTGGATGACAGAGAAGCATATGCAATGTCCTGAAAAAGTTAATGTTTGGGCAGTAATTGTTGGAAATCTTATCGTAGATCCCTTTTTCATTGATGGCAACTTGACTGAAGATAAATATTTAGAACTGCTCCAAAATAATGCGGTTTGACAAACTTATATCCTGATCCAGTAACAGTGAACCCACAAGTTTCTGCCAATAAAATATGGTTTCAGCAAGATGGAGCATCTTCCTATTACGAAATCTTTTTCCAAATCGGTGGATTGGGAGGCACGGATCGATAAAATGACCAGCACGATTTCCTGATTTGACGCCACTGGACTATTTTTTGTGGGAATATGTCAAAAGTACTGTATACAAAACTAAACCCTTCAACTTAGATGACCTAAAAAGACGAATCACGCTAGCTATTAGATCAGTCATGAGTGAGATGTTAAGTAACGTTAGAAGAAATTTGGCGGCGAGCATTTCCTTCATTAGCATTAATGTTTTTTTTATATTATTAAAAAATAATCAGCATTACTTAGTTGGTTTTTAATGTAATGTAGCAAATTGGTGAAATAAATAATTCTCTTTTTTTTTAGTGTATTTTTATAATAAATCTGAAAATACTTAATATTTCCGAAACAGTTGAAGATAGGTATCGGACACTGTACATGAATTATGCATAGAATTTTCTGCAGAATCCAAAAAATAAATAATATACAAGGGCTTGCATTTAAAAAAAAGTTGGTATTGGCCACTGTCAAATGATACACCCTATATATTTTTTATTGTTGAAAAATGGGCATTTAAAAATACAAATAGACGTGTTCAAGTGTTTTTCCTTACAAGCCCTCCTTTATTCGTTATCGAATTTATTTCATTTGGCTGTTCCACACTTATAAACCACCCAAAAAACAAGAGTGCGCTAGGGTGCCATGCTTTGAATGTAAATATTTTGTAAAATTGGTCTATATTATTATTTAACAAATTGGACCAAAACACGTTATTTTAATTTTCATAAAACTCTCACATATCTACGAATTAAAGTTGATTTGTGTTTTAATGTCTTTCAGTACTTAATTCATCAGAAATATACGGAGCAGTTCCCCTTCATTTTGTATAATTAACGGCAACCCCCATACAATATAATTTTCCATCAATTTCGACAGAAAAAGCAGCCGGCCCAAGTCGACACAGTTCGCAAAAGTCATAATTCAACGTTCTCTAACGCCGAATGGGGGTTGGAAGTCTCAATTTGTCCGCTGGTTTGTATTTATGGGAATATAATTGAGTAAACACATTTCTTTCATGTTGAATTTCTCGGGTCAGAACAGTAGGAGACGTATGCAAGGGGTCCTTATAATAACCTTCTGACTCCGGGGTTCAAATGCTCTGAGCGTTAAAGCATTGCGAATGAGCATAGATAGAGAGTTTTTTAATATCTATCAAATGTTAGAACGTTCGAGATTATGTAAAATAGTACTTAAAAAACGAAAAAGTATGGTAGTCGATAAAATTTAAGGTATAAAATGTTCTCAGACAAACATTTAAATTATAAGTTAGACAAATGCGAGCTACTGTATGATAGCTAAAATTAGACTTTGTCTGTTAAAGTATTATTGAAACGTAATTTTTAAGGATTTTCTTGCTATATTGGTTAAGAAACGTCCGTTTTTAGTGTCTATCCCTATTCTGAAAAAAACTTTGTTGAAGTGTAAAACTGAAATCATGCTCTCTGCTCTTAGTGCGGAGATTTTTAGACAAGAATTCCAAGTGTGAATATAGAAAAAAGATTATACAATTTCCTTATTACTAAGATATTCAAATTCTATTTTTTAAAACCACGGCTTTTTCACCCGAATAATTCAAACTTATCCCAAAGTAACACTCAATTCAATTCAATAACTTTAGTCACAAAGAAACAATAGATTAAAATTAAAAATTATAAAAATATATCCGTTGCTGAATGACGAGTGTTTTCACTATATATTAAATTGTTATAGCGTTGCAAATAATAATAGGTAACATACAGTACAAAAAATAAAACAAATATAAATAACACAGGATATAAACACAAAAAACATATAGGTTCTAAGCAATAAAATTCCGTTGTTTGCGGATCTACAAATATAACCTGTTTAATTTTAACTCAATTTTTCTAGAAATTTGTTTCGTAACAACAGGAAACATGAACAACTCTCATCCACCGCGTTACCAAAGTTTTTCATTAATCCGAGTACGATGTGGAAAGGAGAAATATTAACGTCTTTACGATATAAAAGCAGCTGAAACTTATTTTGTGTCCAGATTTCTTTTAGGGGAAGTAGGTAGGGCACTGCCTTAGGATTTATGACTTACTCACATCGGAATACCTGAAAAGGGTAATGTCCCTACCCAAGGAAGTCACCAAAAATGGTAAGTTCTGGCCTTATGGGGTGTGGGCAAATCCGAAAATATGAGATTTATTTCCCACGTAACCAAGCATCAATGACCCGTAAGAAAGGTCTAAGGGGGGTATAGTTGGTCCCTGCCTGACGAGGGCTTGTCCCTAACCCAAATAACTGCAGCAACCAAACATCCCTTGTTATATCCTATATAAAACTCACCAACTATCAACGTACGAACTTTCATATTTAAAGTCTGTTTCTATGGCCGTATTATTATATCTCTCCATAATCTCCATTATTTAGTAACTTAAAAAGTGTCAGAATACTTGTTTCTGAGTAAAAAAACATTACAGTTGCGGCTTAACATTTTCCAATTTCATGATGTTTTCTGGGCAGATTTTATTTACAAAAACCCTTAATCTCGCGTTAAAATCATCATCATCGTGTCGCTCTTGACTCTTGAGATATTTTCGAAATAAATCGCTAATTTGCAATTCCTCTGAGCTAACAACGCCTTTCGACATTGCATTTAAATTCCTCAACAATCTACACTGACAAAACTCGTATTTCAGATAAAAAAATGGTTTTTTATTCTATAGAATGACAAAAATTAATTTTCATATTTCAGTTAAATATCTACTTTATTTTAGATTTTCTTGGGAATAATACCACATCAGAGTTCAAACTTGTGTATATTTTAAAACCAAACGTTTCAAAATCCTGTCGGATTTCGTTTTCAATGGATATAAATTTATAAATTGAATATTAGGCTTTCCACTCGGGTTCTCCTGCAAACTTTAGAGTCTTATATATCCTATTAGCTAGCTAAGTGGTTTCGAAAATCGGAAAGGAAGACTAAAGGTCAATTTTCGCGTACAATTGTAATTTATTTGGTAAAAGGTCCAACAATCTCTAACCACTAACTATCGAGTTAAGATTTTCCTCATCTCAAACGCGACTGTTTATAGAATTGAAAAACCTTTCCCTATAAAATTTTGCCTCGTCTGTATAGAATTCTAGTCGAGAAAATGAAGCACTGCACAATTAATTTCTTATGCAGTGATAAAAAATGCATTAATCGGTAAATAATGACTAAGATGAGTCCAATTTTGTTTTTGGGGTTGCTGAATACAAATATCATATCGGCAACAGTCTCCAGAATATCTTGAACCCAGGACAGCGGACAGCAACGTCGCGCTATGGGTTAAAGAGCTTTTTTAAAATTGACTGCCATCATCCCTAACTATAGGAGTGGAAATGGAGAGTACAAGGATGCACATTTTAATAACCGATATTGTTACTACTATATCTCAAAGAAAAACATATTTCTTAAATCGTAGGGTAATAAATATAGATAAATGAAACAATTATCATCCCCTAAGCTGGGAGTGAATCGGAGATAAGGTGGAAAAGACACTGTGAGGACTTTTGCTATCATTCGTCACGGTAGGACTCGAAATAAGGCATAAGAATGTGAAAACAATAAAAGTTTTAATTTGGAATATCGTGAGAGATGAGAACGAACTGGACCAACATTTTTTTTTAATCCATGATTGCATTACACCAAAAAACTAAGCAATACTCACACTATAATAAGTCTGTTTCAGTGTGGTACATATATCTGTAATTAATTAGTAATTATGTCCATCCATAAAATGGGAAATGTGTTAAGTGACAGAATAATTAAGGGCGTTCAGATGGTTAATTAGTAGTTGGTTTGCAATTTTTATCCCTGAGATGTTTGGATAATGAATGAATTATATTACGTATTTCATTTAAGTTTCGGCATTAACTATATATATTTGATATGAATGATACTTAAATTTTCTAATAATTAGTTGTTTTCGTTCCTGATCAAATAACCAGTAAAATTAAAATACCCTCATATCCAACTAGCATTAAAACTCACTGAAAATGGAAATAGCACACTCACAAACAAATTTTTTCTCGGCGTAGTTCCCAGAAATATGGTGGTAAATAACAGATGCAAATTAATTTCACCTTCTGCTGTAGAACACTTGAGCAGCTTTACTAATTTACCAGATAATTGTGTGTTTGAAGAAAAATTCGAGTTATTTCCCTCGCATCGATTTGAATTAATTCAACGTAAATGAAAATCTTTCGCTAGGGCGTAATTTTTTCATATTTAATGGCGTCGGAGATTAACAATTCACAATACAAATTGAATCTGTTGGAATAATTTGGTTGGAAAATAGAAAACCCGGACCATAAAACTCGATTAACAAGAAATGGGTTAAAGGAAACTTTATTGTATATTTTTTAATTTGGTGATTTCCATCAGGCGTAGGATCTTAAGTTTCTTTTTCACACGTCCGTCGTTCGCGGAGACGATCACCCTTCTTTAAATGGTGTGTTTTATGAATGTATATATATATATATATATATATATATATATATATATATATATATATATATAGCGCAGAGGGAATGTGCTGGAACCTCCAAAATCTCACTAATTCGGAGGCTGAACCGTTTTTCAGTCTCGTACCCGAGTTCGAATCCCAGCCATGCCACGGCTTTTAATTAATAAAAAAGACGTGACGTCATCTCGGGGGTACAGTCGTCTCTGGTAACTGGCAAAATCCATGAGAAAGAGAATCATTGCTTCTTACCAACCCGCATTGAGGCAGCGTGGTAAGGTATGCCTCAAACATGTCGAATTACAAAACTCGCGGAATTGTACCCCAATTTTTTTTGGTTTTCTTTTTGGGTAAGAATTTTTTTCTTTTCAATCCCACACCGAGAAACCGGTCTGCCTCAAGGATTCTGGGGGAGGCAAACATTCGACTACACTACATCTAGCAACATATAACTGCCGAACACTCTCGAACCAAGCTAGAATTGTAGAATTGGAACAACAGGCAGCAAAAATCAAGTGGGATATCATTGGCATAAGTGAAGTTAGGAGGTAAAACCAAGAGCTAATAACACTTGAATCAGGCAACCTCCTATACCACCGAGGACCACCAACAGGAAGAACTAGTGTTGGATTCCTCATCCATAAGAGATGGACCGATAAAATTATAGGCGTGTCCGGAACATCAGACAGAGTCGCAAGTCTAACATTGTCGCTTTCGAAAAGATACTCTATTCAAATAATACAAGTTTACGCCCCAACAATTAGCCATTCTGACGAAGAAATTGAACAACTATACAGCGAAATCAAAGAGGCCTTAGATACCAACAACAGCCATTTCAAATACATTATCGGCGACTTCAACGCGAAAATAAGGAAAAAACAAGACCGAGAAGGATCAGTGGGGAACTTCGGGTTCGGTGAACGAAACGAAAGAGGTGAGAGATTAGTACAGTTCGCACACTATCAGAACATGTACATATCAGACTCCTTCTTCAAGAAAATTCTAATAGGAAATGGACTTGGGAAGCTCCAAATGCGTCAGTCAAAAATGAAATTGACTTGGTCCTGACAAACAAGATTAATACCATCAAAGATGTAAGCACGCTAAATAAATTCAGGACAGGAAGCGATCACAGACTTGTCAGAGCAAGGATTGTCCTTAATACGAAACTGGAGAGATTTAAACTTACTAGGAAGACGCCCGCTACTAGCATAGACATTAACAACCTGAAACAAAATTCTGAAAAATATCAGACGCTGATAGAAGAGAAGGTACGGGAACAACAAGACAACACACAACTAATGAATACAATACTGACCTGTGCTAAAGAAATAGGCGGAAGCCAACAACGAAACGAACACAAGAAGCTTAGTTCGGAAACAAAGGCGTTGCTTCAGAAAAGAAGAGAACTGAAAAGGACAACAGACATCCAACGCATAGAATACAGTGGACTATGTAAGACAATAAGAAAGAAAATTGCAGAGGACATCAAAAAATACAAAGAAAAATTGGTAGAAACTGCAATTGAAAATTGGAAAAGTTATAAAAACGCTAAGAAAGCATTGATAATTGGGAAAAGACAAGTAATCGCATTGACAGAAGAAAATATCAGAATAACGGATAGAGACAAAATAATGGAGCATGTCACGAAATTCTACAAGGATCTATACAAAGCCCCCGAATCTCTGGAAATACAGCTGACGAAAGAAGAAATACCTGAAATACTTGTGGAGGAAGTGGAATCAGCGGTCAACAGAATGAAAAATGGCAAGACAGCAGGTAACGACGCAGTAACAGCTGAACTACTAAAATACGCTGGTAGAGAAGCATGGAAACGCCTAGCCAAAATATATACGAATTGCCTAAGAACCAGACACATCCCAGAAAAATGGAATAGCGCCCTCATAGTATTAATCCATAAGAAAGGCAATAAAGAAGACATTCGGACACTACAGACCGATAAGTCTCCTGCCGGTAGTGTACAAAATATTCACTAAAATAATACAAAACAGAATACAGAGTACACTAGATTCCGCTCAACCCCGAGAACAAGCCGGATTTCGTAGTGGCTTCAGCACAATCGATCACATACACACTATTCTTCGAAGGGAAGTTATCAGTCGAACTAGAGAATATCAAATACCACTTGCCTTGGCCTTCATTGACTTCGAAAAAGTTTTTTAGCGTTCGACACTATATATCCGAAGGCGGTAATCAACGCCCTGAGTGAACAATGTGTAGATAAGCCATACATAGAAACGTTGGCTAATATATACAAGGAAGCCAAAGCCAAAATCAGAATATACGAAGGCAGCCCTGAATTTCCTACTAACAGAGGAGTCAGATAAGGTGACTCAATATCACCGAAGCTATTCACAGCGGCATTAGAGAGTATCTTTCGACGATTAGACTGGGACCACAAAGGACTGAACCTAGATGGAGAATATCTAAACCATCTGAGATTCGCCGATGACATTGTCCTAATTGCTTAAACAATAACGCAGGAGAACTACAAAATCAAATCAATTTTTTGAACTTAGCAGAGTAAGCAAGGAAATAACTTTTCAAGGCCTAAAAATAAATATCGGAAAAACAAAGATAATGTACAACGAACTACGTTTTTTGTTGGCATAGACACACAAGACATCACAATAGATAACATAGTTCTGGAAATAGTAGAACAATATATATACCTAGGTCAATTAATACATATATCAGGTTCGCTACTACCAGAAATAAACAGAAGGATCAAACTTGCATGGATGACGTTTGGAAGAAACTCCATAATCTTCAAGTCACGAATGGCAATCCGCCTTAAGAAGAAAGTATTTGATCAGTGTGTTCTACCAGTACCGAACTTACAAGAAAGCTACAAGTAGCACAAAGGTCTATGCAAAGATGCATGATTGGAATAACGAGGAGAGATCGGAAGAGAATAGAGTGGATAAGGAACAAAACCCAGGTAATAGATGTTATCCACAGAGTGAAATCTCTGAAGTGGCAGTGGGCAGGGCATTTGGCAAGAAGACAAGATAATAGATGGTCAACAAAAATCACACAATGGTATCCTAGGGGTGTTAAAAGACTAAGGAAACGCCCCAATGTAAGATGGGACTATGACATCAAGAAAATAGCAGGCATAACCTGGTCCCAAAAAGCGTACAACAGAACAACATGGAGAGATTTGCGAAACGAATATGTAAGAGAGGCTGCACCATAAAATAATGGTCGAAATTAGCTGCATATGATGATGATGATGATATATATTATAATGGAATTAGAATAGTCATAAATCAAAATGAAATGCAATCTATAAAATAGATTCAAAAAGTAGACTGTATATTAGAAGTATATTGGCAATGAACATGTTGGTTGCCTAACGATAGTAACATTTAATGGAAAAAATAATTAACACTAATAAAGCAATTATACTTGAAATATTTATGTTAAGGGTTAAAAAGAATTAACTGAGATAGAGGTGTTATAATATAAAAGGCTTATCAAAAGCATTTAATAAATAAAAAAGCCAGCACAACTTTTGAACCTCAATCTCCATAAACATGCCATTCCAACGTGCCAGGAGCAATAAATTGTAAATAAAGCTTTCTGGACATTGGAAATGTAAATACTTACAATTATTTATAAAAGGTAATTGAAAAACTTTGCTTATACATCTTGTAACGAGTATGCATATGTTGTGATATAGATCCATTGGGTAGGAATCATTGTAAATTGCCAGGAAAACATAAAAATCCATGCTAGACATCTAAAACAATATTAATTAGTAAAAACACATGCAATTACAACAGTACAAAATAAATTAGAAAGCAAAGCATCATATAGATAAATTTCTGAAAAATTAAAATGTCAATAATTTCCAAAATTATGAAAAAAAAATATTCTTCCATGAACATTAGAGATGATAAGGAAAAGATTATTATAACTTAAATTTCAATCAATAAAGAGTTTGCGGTAAAGTTGTTTAAATCTTAATGAAATTTGAATGACCTTGAAAAAAGAATGACAATTGTAAACAAACAAAGCATTTAAACGAAATTTTACAATAATTAAAAAGTTCTTAAAATAAAATAAGCTATCAGAAAAATATCATTTAATAAAGGAAAAAGAAAATTTTTATTTCTTATGGGAAAACATATGGGCAAAGTAAAATGAGTGACCTTAAAAAAACGCACCAAAACAAGTGAAAAGCATCAATTTTGGGTGACGGTCCAGACAAAACGCACCTAGCAGGCATTTATTTTAAAATTATTATATAAGCTTACGTTTGGTAGGCAGCGGGCTCTCTTTCGTTCCTGATTTTGAAGATAATAAATCAAAGAACATGTTTATGTTTTTCTTTGCAATAACCTCAATATTGTTAGTAGAGGTTAAGTAGTTAAAAAGTGTGGTTAGATGAATTGTCAGAACGTTTCCAGTGAAATATAGATTGGCAGTGTATAAAGGTTCATAAGTACGGTACAATAAAGGTGAAGTGCATAAGTGACCAACAAAAAGGACAATTCGGTTGGAATTTTAAATAAAAATATGAACAAAGATGGAAAATGTTGAATTATTGCAAACAAACATGGAATGGTAAACAATAATTAAATTTAATTTGTATAAATAATAAATAAAACAAGATGGGGAATGGAATAATGGTAAACAAATATGGAATGGAACCAATAATAAAACTTTGTTTATAAAATAAAAGCTTAAATGGACAATGAACAAATTTGGAACTAATGGACTGTAATCACGACAAGGAATAAAGGTTAGTGAAACAATAGTTGTTTAAAATGTTGTAAATAAAGTGACAATTGATTTATGTTTATGCTAGTTAATTATATTAGGAATAACAATTTTTATACTTTAATATAATGATATAAAAAGAGAAATTTCTCATAAACATTTAGTAGTTAGAAATGATTTCGTTTGTTGATTATAGATTTATTTTTAATGTTTTAATAATTTTATCTTGGTGTTTAATAAAGAATGTTATTGAAAATTGAGATTGAAAGGTTGTGTTAATTTATTTAAATGAGCCAAAAATAACATTTGAATGCTTAGAGATTCATTTAAATTATTTTTCAAGAAAAATAAAAGTTTCAAATTAGCAAAATTTAAAGAAAAGAGGGTTTGAATAAATAAAATAATGTAATGGTGTTGAATAAGTGTAATAAAAAGAGAAGCAGAGAAGTTATAAGGAAGATAAAAATGTAAGTATAAATTTTAAACTTGGAACCTGTTGAACCACCTTGAGGTAAGAGCATGAATGCAGTTATAATAGAAAACCCTGAGAAAAGTAAAGTATAAATGTATGCAATTATATATAAAACCCTGAGAAAATAAATCAAATAAAGTATGAATAATAAAGTTTTATAAAAATGTTATTATGCAAAAGTATTATTAACAAAAATATAATTAATTAAAATTAAATTAAATAAATAATAGTAGTAAAATAAACCAAAATAATATATATACATCCAATCTATTCCCTCAACTGACGAAATTATTTTGCGAGGATGAATGATATATTGATCAATTTTTACCTTTTTAAACGGTTTTATTTGAGAGACTGATCTGAAATTTGGCACACACATTAATTCTGTTGACAATACAATTTAATACATTTTGTATCAGTGTGAATCCTAGATGGCCGCTACCACAAAATGGTGGATTACATATTCTGCCACAACTACCTCAATATGGCTATCAAATGAAAGGGCTAGAATAAAAGAATAAAGTGTGTGAAAAAAAATACATAAAGACTGCCAACAAAATGGCGGATTAAGTATATATTTTTTCATACCCCTGCAATATGGCTATCAAATGAAAGAGCTTTTTTACAAACATGATTTCCCACCCAAGTCAAGATTTTGTATCGTGTCAAGAACTGTCAAGTTAAAGTAAAAGGTTGAAACGTGCCGAGGACGCTGGCGTTAGGGTGGTTAAAAATGATATATCGTTAGCGTTTCCACTCAATACTTGGGCACATCCTGTAGCCTTGCCCCTCTATTGAATATCTGGGGGCGGGTCGACCGTTTGATGTCCGTTACTCCTGGGAACAACATGGTTACAAGTTACAAATAATAATAAAACAAAAACAAACAAAAATAAAACAGACACTGTAACACAGCGAAAAAGAAGGCTTAAAAAGGGGAAAGAAAAATATAGAGAACAACGTGCAAAAGGCAGTGAAAAGGACACTCATAGTCTAGTACAAAACGGAGAGAACAGTTAGCATCAGAAACACTTGAGCATCGTGAGACCAGGTTAGCAGGGCAAAGTGAGAGATAAAGGCAGCTGGTAGAATCATATACACCTGAGCAACGTGAAGCTAGATTAACAGTAGAATGAGGAGTACAATCTAATAAACAAAAAATTAAAAACTTGACAATAAATTAATTACAATCGATTTAATTTAAAATTAAGACAAGATTAATGTTAATAAATACTAAAAGCTAAAAAATAATTCGGTAGATCCTAGGTACCACTCATCACACCAGTCTCCTGATCACTCTAGGTCTAGAGCATTAATCAGACAAAAAAATAAAATCATTGGGCACGTCAAATTTCTATCATTATAAATGCTATTTACCTACATATTTACTCAGGAATAATTTCTCTTAATGTTTTCTTGTGTTTATAAGTTTTAAAGTATTTAGTCTAATAATTGACTTAAATTACCAGTTAATGATAATAAACGGCTTTAATATACAACAGTTTTATATGATTATCTCGAAATTGTATTTCTACAGTTATATTGTATATTCACCATCCCATTCAATTTCATTGTTTATATAAGTAAATGAAATTTCTCCGCATGAATTTATTCTCTCAAAACTATATATTTTACTTGCACTCCGATGATGCACTTCAACTTCGACAGAAATGAAAATTAAAACAACGAAGTGTCACTTTTGCTGATTACTTCAAACTATCTTAAAATCCACCAGCCCTTGGTTTTTTTCATTCTCTTTACGAAAGACCTTGATGGCATTGTGTGAAGTGTGAGCAGAGAACGACGTACACAAACACAAAATTTTTTCCGAGTTTTGATTATTCTAACGCCCTTCTGGGACGAGTTGCATAACCGCAAAAGCCTTGCAGGAAGTCGGGTTGTCTATCCCATAGGAATTATTTCATTTTCCTGGTCTCGTATTCATTTAAATGGGAAATGGGAAAGACGTGAGAGGTTGTATAACTTCCGAATCAACAGACGATTACTGGGAAATTCACAGGAGGGAAGTTCATGCTTTTAGTCTATAGATGTGCTCCCTTTGCTGGGTAAAGTTGAGAAATTGGAAGTACGTTTCAAGTGGAACTGATCGGAATATGTGAAAGGATTTGTTTTACTTGCATTTGTGGTTTGATTGCGATGTATTCTTGGATTTTCAGTTCAGTAGTATAACCGGCGCATTCACCATATAACAGATATAAACTTAGACCGGTCAATTATTAACAAAACAATAAATCATTCCATAAATAAACTCAAACATTGTATTTAACCAGGAGGAAAATTCTTAGATTCCTATACCCATTACTTTATTTATTTAAATGAGACCTAAATAATCAGTGGATAATTATTAATTTACCTATTTAAAACATGTGATACATATCGCTCTGTTGTGAATAAAAATATTATTTTAAAAAAATGTGTATACCTTTTACCGCTTAATTTCATTCATTCATTAACAACGTTGTGCCCTGTTTAAATAACTTTCAGAATTTGTTGTTTGGTATGTTTACATTTTTAGGAAATTTATGGTGATTTTTAAACGAAACTTACTGTGAAAAGTGTTCTGAGCACTAAATAATTGATGCATTATGAGAAAAGTATGTGAAAGCTGTAAAAACGACTAAAACAATATTTTCATAAGTAAAATACGTGGTTTTCATATGCGTTGAAGTAAATATACAAATTATAAAAATGTCTAAATTTCTAATGAAAAAGTATGTACGGTTGTCTATGCTATTGATTTCATATTTAAATTGTTCCCAAAAATTAATAATTTTAGTGATTTCCGGTTTGTCCACAATTCTCTAAGAATCATAAATAAGGAAATATTTTATATTATACAAGTATGTTTTGATCATATATAAGTTCCTGTTAACGATGTTTAAGCACTTTTTAGGAAATAACACCACAATTCACGAAATTACTGTATATTTCCAAACGTTTCGGTGTCTAAGTCAGACCTCGTTGTCAATGGCAAAGAAACTATGAAAAAAGGGACAATTCCAAAATTTAAAATTAAAATGTTTGACAAATAGCATTTGATTTATGACGTAACTAAGAGAATTTAGTTTGATAATATACAGGGTAGCACAGAAACTTCTAAAGATCATATAACAATAAAGTTCCTTTCAAATTACAAGAATTAGAAAAGGTTTATCTTCAGAATTTTATTGGGCGCTCTTAGATGCACCAAAAATGCAATCAAAGATTATTGTTGATTCAGTGATCCCATTAAAATCATAAGGGAAAACCTATGATACAATCGCTTTTATTTAACAAAATTAAAGCACTCTTAGTTTTCGGTTAACATTGTACCAAAGAACTCTTGAAACCATATATTCTAACTAAATGCTCGGTAGTATTTCATTTCCCAGTTTCGTAGATTCTCTTTGCATTAGACAGGGCACTTAAATATTCAATATCTTACTTGAAATCATCACCAATTGTAATCGAAAAAGTGCCACTCTGAATGTACTTTCGATACAAAATTGAAACTACTATTATTTTGAACAGTCAGTTTTGAGTTAAATTTACAATAATGACAATTCATGTCTTATAGTTTGAACTATGATAAAGAAACTGTATTTAAACGATTTGAGCCACTGTTATAAGTTCTGCCTCATCAACAATAACAGCTTCCAAAATTTCGTCTGATATATTGCTTATTGTTCAGGATGATACTATGTTCTTTGCATTGTATCTCATTACCAAAAAATAGTATATTTAAAATTATTATTATTGCGAATAGTTTACCTCAACTGCGACATTTCCAGCACAATTCAGGATTCATTCGATTAATAGATAAATAGATCTCTACATCAAGTAATACTTACATTAAAATTTCGAAAATTGTGTACTTATTGATATGGCTTTTGAAATGTGATCGAAACTTTAATTTTGTTACGTTACTAATTGATAATTTTAATGATTAACAAAACTTTTTTACAAACTAATTATTAAAGAATACATTTATTGTATTTTGTTTTTACTTTTAATTGTAAAACAATAATGTCATAGGGAAATTTATAGTACAAGAAATGAAAAGTGAAGTTTTAAAAAAGTGAATTTCAAAAACAAGAACATATTAATTTGCGAGATCCTACAAAAACTAGAATAGACTTAGTAAGTGCCACAAAAGCTATCTTTAGAAACACAAATGTTGTTTGGACAACAAATGACGAAATTTTAACAAAAATAAATAATTGTAAAAATAAAAAGTATAAGTCAGCTCTTCAACTACAATAAATAAGCTGCATTTTTTAACAGATTATTTGTTTACTTGTGTCTTTTTATTTTTGTTTCATTTATATAAAATTGTAAAAATCTTGCTTGCTTGTCTCTTTAGTGTTTTGGATTTCATTCGCAATCATTTTTGTGTATTTTTCTATTTTGTAGATTTTATATATTTTAACTTACATTTATAATTAATAATTAATTTCAGTTTTAATTTGTAGAATATCATAGTTTTTTGCTAGTTAAACATTATAACTATTAGAGGCACAATAATTTCGCTATGATACAAAACTCAAAACCTAGTCCTGAGACATTTAAGTAGCCGTAAACTATCAACTAAGAGTCCTCGATACAACTGGAATATCAAAAGAAGTCTATAAACGGTTTTTAAAGCTTCTAAAGAACTATATATCAGCGATAAATAGGTCAATAGCATAACATTCTTCTAGAATTATAGAATTAACTCAGTAACAACTATAATAAATTATAGTAAATTCGTATCCTCTCAATATGTGTATTTAACCATATTGAGTTCTTAGACTGTTCATAACTTTATACTGTTATGAACGTGATTTTCAAGTCACCTATTCATACGAAATTGAAACTAAAAAAACTTTTGTTGTGTTACAGATGTATAAACACAAAATTTTGTTGTACTCTAACAAGTAACTTCTATTTGTTACACTAAACGCCGTTTCAACAGCCAAACTGTCATCTTCGTGGACTTCTGGTTTACTCGATGAAGATAGCAGCTATGTAGTGTAAAATAATTTATTCAAGTGCGAGTTGGACTCGCATACTTAGGGTTCCGTACCACCTTCAAGATTCGAATATTCCAGTTTCAGACAAGCAGGAAATGAGTGCATTTTCTGATATTTGCCCTAATATATTTTAAAGGAAGCGTTTTAAATTTATAAAAAATATACACTTTGATTTTCCACACAAAGACTTTTTATTTTATCTGCTTTAGGATTCGCTTGATTTTTATCACAATACATATGTATTTAATTTTCTAATTTGGCCCCCAAAAAGTAACATTAGAGTTTTATTTTACTAATAAACTTTCAGAGATGCCTTTTATAATCTACTGTCTGAGTTTTGAGGCTCTGTAGATTGAAAGGAAAAGGGCAAAATAGGTCAAAGTTTAAATTATAAATTATTAAATCTGTTATTCAAATTATTTAAAAACATAAATAAAATATATTTTTCAAAATTTAAATAGTGTAGTTTATAAAGTGGGAATTAAGTCGATGTTTAATGTTTTTGTTAATATCTTTTATACAAATGATTTAAAAATATGATATAATTGTAATTCACATAATGACCTTTTATCTGGTATATTATATGATGCGTTAGAAAATTGAATTTTTATTTTCCATTTAAATGTATAATTTGTCCCTAAAATTGCTATGGGGGTTTTCTAATAATTTATTTTCCGTTTAATTCTATTATTTGGGGGCCAAATAATTAGAATTGACTAAAATTTTTCTTGATTTTTCGTCATGACCATGACGAAGAAAAAATTTAGTCAATTTATATATATATATATATGTATGTAATTGACTGTTCTGGGGAATCTCGTGTGTTTCTCTTGTTTGTCTTCTAAAAGACACTTTTTCGACGTTTCAATGAGATTTCACTCATTTTCTTCGGGATTACTGATGTTGTCACTCACTAAGCGTAGTAGCGGTCTGAGTCTAACTGACAGATTTTGTGTTCAGGGCTTTTAAGTCGTGGTTATTTGAAATACCTTCTACCTAACGTTTTGTCTACAACTACATTTTCAAAGTCCACAGTGTGGCAGTCGTCTAAATGATCTCTCCGCATGCTGGTTATTAAATATGTTCTTGGCACATACACACCCATGCGCGAGCCCAGGAACTAGATTTGCTCTTCGGATGAGCACTTCCCGCCCCATGAGACTTAACTCAGGTCCTCACGCTAACGCAGTTTTCCTTCTGCATAATCGCTGTCTTCTTGTTGGGATAACTTGGCTTTGGTTTGGTTCCGTTGCTTTACCATACTAGTACTACAGCAACTGTCTAATTTGTGTTACGTGGCTCATTCTTTGCTATGATATATAGCTAATTGTACCCTTCTGTGGGCGTGCACGTTGTCGTCGTTTGATTTGTAAGTGTGTGTTCTTCTGTAATCTCTTTGTTTGATAGGTTGATTCTTATATAATTCTTTTTTTTACTTACCTGTCCTCTATCTCTGGGCTTTTCCCTCCTCTTTCTATGTTCTTCACATTGATGCTTCGTAAATTTATATCTTCGGTAGGAGAGTGGGCAGAATAGTACGTCTGATTGACCGATGATGGGTGATGACTCTTCATTTTTTGCATCGTGTGTTTTTCAGCACAATCGACCAGACCCAGTTGTGAGTCACTGTTTCTTCTTTTTCTATTGAAATTTCAATATAATCCAGGCAAAATGACGTAAACAAAAAAATGTCTCACCATATTCCAAATCTAATTAAAACTAGTGAAATACAGTGCTAATAGCTCAACTTACAAAGTTGTTTAATAAAGTTTATTAATGACGTCGGAAAACCGCCTTACTCAATTCCGCAAAAGCATCTCTTAAACTGCCGTTTTGAAAATTATTCGAAGAAAGTGTGACTCTATCAAAATGCCAAAAAAAGATACAGGGTTAACTAGGACAAATCTGGAAGCGATTGCCTGAAAAACCTGCAGCCCGCAACCCATATCTCAAACCAAAAGTTAAATTTTCTAACTTCAAAAACTAAAAAGACATGGTTAAACGTTATTGCTAGTCAAATAAATAAATTATATTTATTTCAATACATCAATGCATTGTTTTTAACAATGAAAATTCTTGCAGTGAATTATATCAAAAATAACGTATGCTGCAAAAATGTCTGTTCTTTGTCGTCAATAATAGCAAAATGCTTTGACCGAATATTCCTCTGACGCACGACTATAAAACTGTCACCAGTTGAGGAATGGTCTCTTCCAGCAGGATGTGTACGCTATCTGTGAAACCCTATCTCGGCCGTTACGTTATCACCAGACCCTCCATCATTTAGGGATGAAAGCAAGAAATTTCTTAAATGAACTACATGACGACGTACAATTATGATAGTTGCTGAAAAATTTAGGAATGTTTATACAAATAAATCTCTTATTACTTTTAAGATATTGAAGAGGAAGAACTCAAGTTGCGGAGGGGTGCATATAAATATCGTTTTAATATTTATGAGAATACGAGTACGGTACCCAAGAGAATTGTTTATGTGATGAGATAAATATGTATGGTATAAAGAAATTTATTTCGGAGAAACGTTCGAATAATTGAGACACATCAAATGTAAAATTACTAAATTTATCTTAGTTGTTTCATTAAACGGGCGTATGTTGAATATGCTGATATTCAACAAAATCGGGACATCTAATATAATTTTATTATATTGCCTTTTGGTGTTTTGTTTAATTTGCGATCTGGTGCACATTGGGCTTGACTACCACTGGCTACATTCTATATAGTTGTAACAAAATACTTAAAAAATACAAACTACTAATCGGGTGCACAACAGGAATACTGTTCACGTTGAATGCTCGACAAAAAAAATCAATATGAAAAAAGGAAAAATTATTTAATTGTTGCAGAATTATTTTTTTTTTTGCTTTTTATTCAAGTTCACTTTATAAATCAATTTTTGTTTTTTTTAATGTATTTTTTACAATTTTTGGTGATAAAATGGTGTAATTGAATGCAGTTTTCAAAACTGATTAAAATTTTCGATATTGCCAAAAATGTGTTTTACTAATAAGCAGCATTCATTATTGTCACAAATCTCTTTTACTTTACTTTTACGTTTTTTGGGGAATAACACCACAATAGAAATAAAACTACGTATATTGCAGGAATACCAAAAGTTTCAAAGTCTATTCTGACTTCGTTTGGTATCTCTTTTACTGTTCAATAAAATAGAGTAACTTGTTTTCTAATTATTTGTAATATATATTAAGCAACTTTAATCCACGGACTAGTACCGGTCTAAACAAAAACGAATGGATATATATATGCCGTTTTCATAGAATTGCTGATATTTCATTCGTAGATATTCTGACACGAGAAAAAACAAACGTTGGGTAGGTACTTCTACTTGAGCTTTTATGGATGGAGTTTATACTATGTCATTACTGGTCTTATCACAGTTTTATAAATTCTTGACTTTGCAGATGTTTGGGATCCCTTATGATGTTCAGGCACTCGGCTACCTTCATTGTTGTTTTGTTGCTTCTGATTACTTACTTCTGATATAGGGAAGCTAGTATTTGAATTTCATTTACATCTGATGGATGTCGTCAAGCTTTTTGTTTTAGACTACGCTTTTATTAAGGGTTTTGCCTGTGGAGTTGAAGTGGTAAAGTAGTAGTTATAGTTCCTACAGATTTTCTGCCATTAGTACTACATCATCAGCTTAACAAAGGACTGTAATATTTCAATTGTAAATCTTGTATCCATTTAGATGGTGGACTTGTCTCAGGAACACTATCTATTAAACACATTTGCAACTTTAGTATATCTGACGGATTTTCTGCGAACTGCCTTCAACAAAAACTGCTTCGGTGCATGATCTTCCGTTATAACGTGTGTTGCATATATGTCAGAGATTATTTGTTTTATTGGTGATTATTTTAGTTGTTAGTTTTAATGTTGTACTCAGTAAATTTATGCCTATATAGTTGCCTGGAAGTTTTCTGTCTCCATTTGTTATTATGAGAATAGTGTTGTTCATTTGCAATTCGTCTGGTATTCTATAGTGAGCGAAGTTGGCTTTGGTCAATTGGGATATTTGTTGAACAAGACGCTGCTAGTTAAGTAGTTCCTTTGGAATACTTCCTATATCGGGGTTTCCTCTGGTCTTTATTATCGAAGTCCAGTTCTTTGTCTCTCTTTGAATATTTTCGTTGGTGACTATTTCTAGTGTATCCTGTGATCGATAGTGCCTTCATCCCTTCTATAAAGTGTGGTCAGATATACAACTTAGGAAGTTTGCGATATTTATTTAGGCTCAATCCGTTAACTTATTTTCTTTGAGTTGTGATTAGTCGCCAAACCTATTTTTGAGACCTATTAAAATCGCTATCAGTGTACTATATTTTATGTATGACTGTTCCTTCGCGTTTGCATATTTTCTTGATTTCCTTGGAAAGTCACGATATTTTAGTGTTCTTATTCGATATATATATATATATATATATATATATATATATATATATATATATATATATATATATATATATATGGTGAAAGTACCGAGTGTTTCCTTTAGGTTAACGTTTAGTCTCCCCCAGTTGACATTGACATCCTTTCCTTCGTTTCTTTCTATTTTTTCTTGCAGTCTCTGTTGATATAATATTTTTGTTGAGTGGTTTCATAGAGATTCTGTGTTTAATTTTTGTTACTCTTTATGGCTCTTTTTGAAATGTAATTTCAATTTAATTTATCCCAGCAGTAGGCTGAAAATACCTACATTTCCTGAGTTTAGTGTTCTGATGCCCTGTACATGCGTTAATTGTATTTGTTTTATTTTAATTGATATATACTCTCTCTCCTCTTGTTTTTTCCAATGTGTAATTATATTGTGCTTTATGGCTGAAAATAAGTGATTTTTGCTTAGAATTAAAATTATGTAATCTAATATAATGATTAATTATTAATATTAAAATTTTTGTTCAATTGTTTATTGACTTAATCTACAAAAGATCATGTATGAGCCAGCCACATTGCTCCTGTTTCTACATTCAGTTATTGTATACAGGTATCAGTCATTTCATTAAATATAATAATTTCAGTTTAGTCTGTTAGCTAAGAATAACAAATCTAATGAAAAATATTAGAACACCGTAAGCTTCAAAGATGTTTTTATAAAACAACGAATTTTTAATGGCACTTATGGCCCTTCATCTTGGTTTATGTACAATAAACGACAAGTTGAGGCAGTATCCTAATGAATTGGTTAGCCGAGAAAAATTGACCTCACTTGAAATAAGTTATTCACTGAACAAGTACCAAAGGATCTGGTCCAGTGAATGACATTATAAGAAGACGGCAACTTTGGCAAAATGATTTCACAGGTCCATAAAGGATATGACTCGAAAATCATTGAATATGGTATACTAAGTTCAATTTAGTAGGTAAACCCAACAATCTAGAGAACATCTAGTACACGATAGATTTTTATTATTTTGGGAAAGTGAGTGAATTGAAAAGTGAAGTATTGCGATTTATTATTTATTGAGGAACGGAGTTAAAGTGTAAAGTTGTAAAGAAATAAGGGTAGTTATATTTTGGAATTTAAGTTGTAGTCATCGAACCAGAGTACGTCAAATTCTTCATTCCCTTAGATATTTCTGTGAAAAAGCTCGTTTATGATAAACTAGTATTAGGTTCCTATGTCCAATTATTGCATTTAGCGTAGGCGTATCAAGGGAGAGATTTGAGGGTTCAACGCCCTCGAAATGAGGCAAATTATTGACTCACTACAACCGCATTTACAATTATTACTAAGTAGTCATAATGAAGAGAAGTAATTCAAATCCTCACACATTTTCAACAACTCTACAAGAGATTATTAGTTAATTAATTAATTGCTAAGCAAAATCATTTTTTCTGTGAAGATTTTTTTTTAAATGGACCCCGAAAAACTAGCTGGGGTATTTAATTATCCTTCTTTTGTAAAAATAGTTTATTCTAGCAGCTACGAAGCTAACAGATAAAGTTTTGAGTTGAATAACTCTATCTTGAATAGAATGTATATTGTTCAACTCAGCATTGAAAATTGATATATTATAGCAAAGAAATATTGACTCAGGAGGATATCAAAACAATAACCTTCACTACCGGATTCAAATACATTCAAATCACAGTAAAGAGAACGAACGTTCCCAGTAAAGATATATAGATTCGGAAGATGGCACAAAAACGGCAATGCCTAAGAATGATATCAATCGCGAAAGACTTGAATCCGGCTTCGGGCTTTTGTTATTCATTCATACGTATTTATAGTTATATAGCTTGGCTTATAATCGTACATCAAGCATTCGAAACGGGAATTCTCCCCCAATATTTGACATTTACATTTCGTTTGATATTGAAATCATATCCATTTGCATTCTTATTGCTTATAACGGCAGCAAATTTGCCTTGTTTAGCTTGTTAGTACTTCTTTAGTATAGGCTTATCCGTTACCTACTTTTCATAATAAGTTTTGATTAAATTATATTTTTTTCACTCAATATAATTATATGGTAAAAAAATAAAGAGTATTGATTATCTCGCCATATTGGCGTGTTCACGTAACCTTACTTACTTCTTAAATAAATATGAAATGTCAAATGCAAGAATAACATATTTTAGTTGCTTCAGAGTGCAGATTTATAAACTTTATCAACTTAAATACTTCATAATACCAGATTGATTAAAATTTTCCATGAAAAAACCAGTGAAATCTTGAAATATAGTTCGCAAGTTGTAAAGCTTTTCAGGACGCTATAGAATGACAACTACTGAAGGAACGCCAAGAGATTTATGCAGCCCCTTGATGTGAATATGCATTACAACAATAGAATGGTTTTCACAAATAAAATGCAATTTTAGACTTAGAGCTTAACTTAGAGGTAGTGTGCAGTGCACAAATGTCTTGGTAAGACCAAAGAGAGAGAGAGAGGGCAATAGAGAGGGCAAGAGGCTATTTCACTCGGTTGGGAGCTGCTTCCTATGAAATACAATCAGCATGTTGGTCATTGGCTGCTTCCACCCACCAAGTGAAATAGGCTGTTACTGTGTCTATTGCCCTCTCTTTCTAGCCTTGCCACAATTTCGGGCATTACAGGCTATTCCCAGAATGTACACGCTCTTAGATTTTAGAATTCATACAAGAGGAAGAAAAGGTCAGTTTGAAAAATGGATAAACGTCAAAATTTATAATTATAATTTCTCTAATGTAAGTAAAGGTGTATGGATGAAATTCATAAGAGGTTTAGGAATGTATGTATTTATAAAATGAAGCATTGATAATAAGAAAATTTGCAGTAATTTAAATATCTGAAAAAAGGAAATGTCTTAAAAGGTGACCAAATTTTTTCTATAAAAGCTATGTTAGTTGTTGACAGGAGATAATAGGATATTTGGCACCGTTAATAATAACATGTAATTTATTAGCTGATATTGTACAAAAAGAACATTTTCTTCATTTTTAACCGACTTCCAAATAGGCGGAGTTTATCAATTCGTAGCGTTTTTTTTTTGTATGTATGGTACCTGATTTCTTCTCCTGTGGTGTACCGTTTTGAATGAATATGGTCTTGTTTAATAGAGTATATATCCGGATTGGTGAAACTTGAAATTTGGGAAAAGAATTCTATTGGTAAAGTGATGAAATTTGTGAATAAACACATGCGTGCATGCAAATCGACCAATTTTCCTAACATATTGGTCGATTTTTGGAAAACTTCTTATGGATGTGTATAAATTTTTAACATTTAATCTATTAAGGAAGATCCTTAGGTGATAACATATACTTTTCTCCGACCTGCAACTTGCAGTTTTGCAGAAAATCCCGTAAAATTTCAATATTCTGTATTTTCGGCTACTCAAAACAATGAATACCAAGCTCGTTTTGTTTGTAGAGCAGGCAAATACCTATTTAAATGAAATTTTAAAAAGCAACAACTAAATTTGATGAAGTAGTAGATAAGTACGCTATGCAGGATTTTTGATGTGATTAGCACCGACTTCAAAAATTTACTAGATTAGTAGGTAATTAATTTGTACAGAATGAGCACCTTTGAATGTTTACATTTTTTATTTTCTGGGTAGGTACCTATCAACATTGAATATGCTATTTATTTGCTATAGTTGTATTTTGTTATAATTATTTTCATGTTTTTACTTATAGGTGGAAGTCGGTTATATTTTTTAAAAAAATGTTTTATATTCAGTGAATTTTTCCTGAAAAGAGGCAAAGAAAAGTTACAGTTTTGCTTAAAGGTTTATTTATCGATGAAAACGATCCGTGATTGGTTGACGTCACTCGCAAGTAAACCAAGATGCTTGTAATTCGTGATTATACTATTTCGTAAGTTATTTTCACTTTTGGGTTATTTCTAATACAGTTTCTAGATACTTCACCGTAAATTTAATTATAATAATTTAATTTTGTAAAATGTCAGGGAGATCTAATTCTGACAAGTTATAACCATAGATGTTGAAGAGTGTCATAGGTAGTTTTCCAATCACCAACGCACAAAGCGACTTTTCGGACGTTAATTAGAACATACCTCATGTTTTATGATAAAGTTTTCTGTTAACTTGGTGAACTCACATAAAACATGTGAAGGCAGAGCTATTTCATATGCATTTGTGCGAGGCAGTGCTGTAATTGAAAATGTTAGTAGTAAGCACGGTGCCGCATTGTGCGCAGTTGTGCGGGAACTGCAAAACAGAGCATATGATTCGTCAGTACTATCCTACCAACTAAAAACCTTAAAGTAACGCTAGTGAAGGGTTATTATTAGTAGTATTAACATTTTATATCAAGTGCACGATACACTTATAACGGTATGCTGATTTGTCAACTCAAATTCGAACGGTTGCGCGCATACGTCACGTTGGAGTCAAAACATTCATTACACGATACCCTTATATTATTATTATTATTAGTTTTCTTAATATTACTAAGAAAAATGCAAACCGAAATACTAAAGGTACGAACTTTGAATATATTGGATTTCCAAAAAATGAGGATTTAGCGAAACAATGGATAAATGCTTGTTGTTGAAAAGATAAAATTAATTCATAATTAATTCAACATTCAATCATTAACTGTTACACATGTTTGATAATATATCCAATATTTAATATATAGGTCTTTGAAACTAATTACTGATACGAAAACGCTACTCTCTTATGTGTTTAGCTTTAAGAATTTTAAATTTTGACTCCAACGTGACGTCATACCAGACTGCTGGATGCGCATCGGCATACCGTTATAAGTGTATCGTGATCCAGTGACATTTAAAATGTAGAAAATTGTGACTGATATTTTCTTTTCATTGTAATCTAGCGTAATGAGAATAATTTATTTGAAAAGCTTATGAGTTTAGTATTTTATCGCGAAATGAACTTCGAGACGTATGAATAAAAGAGATATTTATGTTGAATTAGAATAATTTATGAAGAATATTTGGAATTTCTTTCAGGCGTTTGGTAGATATACATAAAGAGTTCAAATTAATTATTTATACTTTAAAAGGTTAAATAGAATTGTTATTTGATTTTGAAACTGGAAATGTATTTATTGTTTACAACTGAATTTTTAGTGATTAATAAGGTGATGTAAGATTGTATTATCTTAAAAAAAATTATGAAGTGAATAGGTGCAAATATCAAGAAACAAGAAAAACTTATAAAGTGTGTTAAAATTGAAATGTGAAAGTTTTTTTAATTGTTTCGATTTTCGGGAAGTTTCATATACCCTGAAAATCACGTGTTTATGAACCTCAGTGTAAAACCAAAGTAATTAAATATTTATTATAATAAATTAAACAGTTATTCAATTATAAATATATTTTAAATTAAAATTTCTTTCCATTATATATTATTTTAGTAGGAAGGATAACTTTTTTGGGATATATTTTTTTTTATTTCCTAATCACTTTTCTTCTTTTCGCAGTCATGTTATTTTTCGATTTAAAGTTTATAAACTATCCAAAATGAAAAACTTCTTAACATAAATAACGTTAAGATTCTAACCAAAAAGATGTTATTTTGTTTTGCTAAATATGCCGAAAAATGTCCCTATAACATCACACATTAATATTTTGTCAATTGGGCCATTTTTGATATTTTAGCACTTTTGCAATTTTGTACATTTTAGATGGCGTGAATCTCTAGCGGCTCGTTTCCCTGGAATTCCTGGATGATACATTTTCGTTTCGAATTTGAGTATTTTTTTTCTGAAGTATGGTTGTAAGATCTTATACGTTTTTTAAAAATTGTTGAAAGAAATCAGTGCACTTATAGAACAATCTCCGTTTTTTATCAAATTCAATTTTAAGGCAAGGGGCATGAGCTTGTCGAGTGGTGGGTAGTATTATCCAAGTCAACAGTTTGAATATATTTGAACCGACCCAAATTGTTATTTAAAATAATAACTGTGTGCTGTTATTCAAAAGAAAACCAAAAACACAACCTATATTGTAATGATTTTCTTGGAAACTATTCAAATTTGCAATCTATTGAAAATTATGCAGACTGAGTTATTTTAGATTAACGTATATGCCTCTTTTAGCGACTAATGTGCAAAATTGTCAGTTTTGACAACAACCGATATTCTTGTCTTAAATGTACACGATGAACTCTTACTACGGGGTATAGTTTCTAGGTGATTAAACATGACAGGGGTTAGAGAAACAACGAAATAATGGAAGTTATACAATAACACTGAAAACTTTAAAACATACAAACTCCATACAGATGGACGGTACTGTATAAAGTAAATACGAAGAAAAGAAAGTACATTCGTTTTATTTAAAAACGAAATTATCTTGACCAACCTTTTTGTAAACATTAACTGAGCTGAAACTTTATCCAACGAAGACTTCGCTCGTAGGGAAACTAGAAATTAGGTATGAGCCAACATTCTACAGAAAGTCGAAAAATAACAAAATAAGTCAAAGATGACATTGTTGTCATATGCATCTTATCACTATGAACTTAACCCAAATGAACTAATCACGCGATATCTCGCGAAAAGCAGTACAACATTTAAACGTCAAAATGCTCGTCAACTATTTTGAGTCAACGAACAGCGAACCAGCTATGAAACATGTTATCTCAGAGGAAGAAAAATTTTGGAATAAAAGAAACAATAGGCCCAATTAATAGTTCTAAGAAACTCATAAGAATAATTTCTTATCGTATGAAACTAATTTATTCAGGTTAATATTTACTTCATACATGAAACTATGCTATTATATATTTTCAATAAAACAATATTGTATTTATGTAGTTAAAATATTATTTAATGTTTTACACGCACTCACTAAGCCAAAAACTTGCCACTTTGCCCCCTCTAGCGGCCAAAATCTGTGAATTTGACCACATCCTAAGCCAAAAGCGGGGTACACCCATGGTGAGTGGGTTACACATGGTATGAATTCTAAATTGGCTATTTTTTGACTATGCCTAAGTTCCTGAATTACTTAAAAACGCAAAAAAAGTTCAGAAGTCAATAACAAGCCTCAAGTTAGTTCACCAGTGTTAAGTAATACATATTATAATTTTGAAAACATTTCTTAATTCCTAATCTTAGTATACGAATTTTTTACAGACAATTTTTTCCGAAATTGATATTCTTGCTATTTCGAAATTCTATATAAAAGATTTACTTTCATGAATTTTTAACTTTTACACGAAGTGTTTGTAAGTAAGTTATTCCACATTCATACCCAATAGCGAAAATAAAATAAAACCACTAGACGTAGTCTCGATATAAGTCCTCTGTCGCCAAAGCTTAAAAATATTATTTATTCAAATCAAAACCTGACTGGAAGGCTCTTGGTGCATTCCCCCATTCACGTTCAGTCTGTTGCATGATATTTTCGTCAACGTACGTGTCAGGATTGCCAATATTCCGGCAAAACACTGTTCTGTTCTGTTAAAAACACTGTACGCCCCAACCCTATATAATTTATTCAGTTGAAGGAATCGTCCCCCTGAATCCTTAGGGGGGTGGGTATCCCTATATTGCGATTACTTCTCTTTCCTGCCTTTGAGGCAAATAGGGGTGCAAAACTACGATTTTGCTCTATTCATTCTATTCATATTTGAACGACATCCAGTCAGTTGTAAGTCTTGAGACGAAATTCGGTTTATTTGTGAGCAAAAGTGTGGGGCCTGAAAAGAAATTCTTAAAATATCATTACGAGGTAATATTTGTTGAGATAGGGGCTGATGACGCTTTGAGAAGAGAGTGGTGAGAAAAAGAGGGTGTCCGGTTTCGTATTTCAAAGGAGAAATATTGGGTGACTTGACGGATTTCTTGTAATTTATTACACATGTTTCAATCTACGCTTGGCATTCAATTCCTTCTTCAAACAAAATATGGTTGTGTGAATGTATGTATAGTACATACCCTATAAGCTTTAAATTTTATTTTACTGCTCATTTGGTCGACTTTTTGATTTTGTTGAATATTGTTTTGATAACAGATCCGGACAAATTTGATTCATCAAAATTATTTTTCGTCTTGTGACACTTCCGGTTATATCGAAGGTGGGTATTACTAACATTGATATTTCAAATGTATCAATGTAATTTTACCTGAATTTTCGAATTAATAAAACTGACTAGAATTGTCTTTTCAGTCCCAGATTTGTTTAGGGTCAGCGTTGACTTGAAACTACAGCTTCAAACCAGTTAAGCTTGCAACCAGAATCAAAGTTCTCTTCGCACACGGCAAGACTAATGTGGATCATTTGAGTTGTGCTATATATTCAAACACTGATGTTTTGTGGCTTTGTCGGATTCAAATTTAGATATATAACTTTAAAAGTAAGACTCCGAAACGTTGAATATTTTAGAGGTTTCACTCTAAAAGTTTATGAGGATTCGTCTAAAAATAACTGACCATGACAAGTTAAAGGTCGTCTAATTTCTGTTGCAACAAAAATAGGCGTAATGACAATATCGCATCGTTGGGTATTGCTACTATTTAGAGTTATTGACAGCTGTAAAAATGGTGCTAGCTGATGAGATACAAACTTTATTAAAAAATTAGTAGCGGGTATTTTAAATCATGATACAATTTCCTGCCGCGCGATGTATAACACTACCACCATAATTCTCCGAGTTCAGCTTAACTCCTTGCTCAATAACAATTTTCTGATATTCCCTCAGATACCATTACATACGTGTTTTCTAAAAGATTTATTTATTTTTTCTGTGTTTTTTGGGAATAACACATAAACTTGAAAGTCTGTATATTTCAAATACTACAAACGTTTTAAGGTCTAAATCAGACCCCGTTTTCAATGGTAATTAACAACACAAATGAACAAGAAAAAATTAAAAATTAAAAATATTCGTTATGACAAGTTTAGTAAATCGACAATTACTTCTCATAATGCACAAAAAGGTATTAGAAGAACATTAATGTTGTTGATTTAAAACGTTTTTGTTACTACTAGTACAACTCAATTATCTAGGTTTCAGGAATTTGGGAAAACTAACAAACGTTACTGTTACGGTTTATTGTCCTAATAAAGAAGTTTTCTTTTAGGGCATGACAGCTCTATTTATCTATTTCATGTGTTGTAGGCGATCCAATAATAAAGAATTAAGTGTCATAGAAAATGATTCAAAGTCATTCTCTATATATGGATATTTTTCTAACAATCACAGCCTCACCAAACAATTATTGAACATTGTGTAAAGAATACTGAGAAACATTGACTAGGACAATCCCATTGACAGAGCATTCCAAATGTTGAAGAACAGTGGAAATAGATCACTATTTTCAAAAGTGAAATCTGAAATCAAGACGAAACATTCAGTAAACATGTTCAATTTTATATTCAAACCATTACATTTCTGGAGTAAGTTGCCAGGACCAATTTATTATCCTTGAAATACAAAACCATTAGATGGTTAAGTGGCTTTTTATTCATACAGTCAAATAAAAATAATATAAATAGTTTTCTGCAATAAAACGACCTCCATTCATTTTCTTTACACCAAAACACATGCAAATACAGACTTTCAAGTTTATGTGGTGTTATTCCCAAAGACATAATAAAAATATCAGCGAAAGTTTAGTTAAATATTGTTAAAATGATTATACCCCGCCAATTATTTACTGATATAGCATTTCCTTGTCAAATTCTATATCTGGTAATTAGAATTTCCTGTTAATTTTGAAACTGTATTCTATCATCGTCAAACGTTCAGTTGTACCATCGAAGCAAATAAAAAAAAACAAAAAAAGTAAGACTTTGTTTAATGCACATATTTTTACCCCTTTTATAGATTTTCAGATTACTCTACTTTATACAAGATATTAATCACATTTTGGCTTAGTACGAATCGACGAGTAAAATTTGAAAGCACAATCTTGTAATTTCTCTGCACCAGCATGACACTTCTAACCCCTAAACACCGCTTTTATCACCCTTATGTATCAAATCGGGTCGTAAAACAAATCGTAAATTTGAGTTGTTGTAGAACTAAACGATTATCTAAATTTTAATGTTCTTTTTACGATCTAGAGTTCACATATACCCCAGCAATTTTTTTGATTTATTGATATTTTTCAATTTAGTATTTAGGTACTTGATTTATGAACTCAAACAAATTATGAGAGAACAAACACGTTTGTAGAAGGCATATGGTAAATTTGTTTATTTAATAAGGGGATAGGCACATCACATCAAATTATAGATCAATATCACTTATATCAAATATCGCTAAGAATATATGTTACAATTATCAAGATCTCTTAAGAAAGGCAGTACGATTCTCAAAAAAAAATGGAACCAAAGATGCACTTTCTACTCGATCAACCACAAGATAGTATTTGATACACTCTATAACTGTGGTATACGAGATAAAGCTCATAAGCTACTCGTTAGATATCTTGACAATAGACTCCAGTGATTCAAAGTTAATAATTTCACAAGCAAATTCCTTGAGATTAAAACTGGAGCTCCCTAAGGAATGTTTTGGGGTCTCTACTTTTCTTACTACTAACGATCACCCAGTGGTCGAAATTCGACCAGTTGTGTCAATTCTTAACAAAATTCGACTTGTTTTTCATATGTAGTTAATAGGACTTTATTTGTGAGCACATTTTAAAACATACTTATTGCTATAAGGTATAGCAAAGAGGCAGTAAGTGGAAATTAAAGACAAAAATCTAGTTAACATGAAATTTCTTAAAATTAAATAATTCAGTTGTTAACCGGTAGGATAATATAACAAATAAATGTAAATGACAATTCTATTCGAATCGAAATTTCAAAATAATCTGTTTCATTTTACTACTAATACTTATTCGATTTCCATTTGTATAGTTAATTAATCGTAAATGCAAAGGTTCATCTAAAATGTTGGTAGGTACATACATATAATCGGATATTTGGTCTAATTTTTCTCAAGATAAAGTGATTCAGTTTAATTTCAAATCTCTAACACTTACTAAAATACTCATTACAATTATTCCACTTTATAATATATTTCCACCACCCTGTATATGTAACTGTCTATGGACTAACCAATATATGTGTGTATGGAACTGTTTATGGGCCAACCAAGAAAATATTTGGTTTCTAACATTTCTGGAATCACCCTGTATAATTATAACCTACAGCGCCTTATATCTCAGTCAGTTTATATATGTATATGTAACTGCTCATGGCAACTTCATTGAGGGCCAAAAAATTAACATAAGAACCCATAACTTTTTACCCATCAAAAAATCTTATAAGATCCTATACATCAATTTGTATTAAAAGAATTTTTTCATTCTCAAGTAAGTCCCCTGTGTTGAAGGAAACATAATTGTCCCAATTTCGTTCTTTCTCGGTAATATGATTTATTCGAATTTCGACAAAATCGTAGTGCCGTTCGCGAAAATTACATATAAATAAGATGCACGTAAATAAACAAACGTTATAGGTATTATATTATTAGATGAATAAGAAAAAATATATTTGCAGCATATCACATCTTGTTAAAAGAACATTAAACAATTTCTGACTGACTGCTAATTTTTAGATGAGATGTTAAAATTAATTTATAAGATTAACTTATATCAAATGAAACTGCAAATTGATTGGTCTTATTGTATTGCTAATACTGTAATAATTATTTTATTTGCACATGGCATAAATATAAATAATTAAAAATATATTTGCATATCACATCTCCTGAGTGTTTTCGTAGCTTTTGATAATAGATATTAGATACATATGCAAATTGTTATTAGATTTGTAAGACATTCATTACTAAAAGAATGTAGATACTCTACTCTTCAGGTTCGGAAATCCAATGTATCAATTAGGTTTAGAATCTCTAAATTGTGGACTTACATAAAACATTTAATTTGGATTCTTCTGTAAATGCGCAAACTTCATATACGTAAATACATTCGCTTTGTCACTTCAGTAATTGCTGTCATCGTTTTTGTAAAAAATTTACATCATAAATGAATAGAAAACAAAGTTTTCACAGCATACATCTTTGTAAGTAAAAGTCGATTAATTTACTAATATTTTTTATACCTCGCTATGATTGTCCACGACTGTCAAAATTCGAATACTAGATTAAGCTAGTTGTTGTGGGCGCCACTCACTTGAATTTTATTAATAATTTATATCTGATATAGTTATTTTAAAAGATATAAATAAAGATTCTTTATATATTCTGCACTGAAGGTCGTCAATAGCTACTAAACAAATCAAAAATCAAGAAAATCGGTCGAGAAACAGAGGAGAAAATGGTACCTAACCGTTTTGTCTTTGCCGGTGGAAAAAATCAATGGCTTACTTTCAATAAGTTTAGGTTACATATTGAAAAAACAGTATCCATGAGGTTTGGAAACTACTCCAATAGTATACCAAAGATATAAACATTTATATAAACAGCCAGAAAATAAAAAGAGTAGAGTTTTGCAAGTATTTAGGTGTAATAATTGACTACAGACCTAGGTGGAAAAAACATACTGACTATATAATAAACAAAACATAATATCTAATGTTTATCTTCCACAATTCAGATGAATACTGAGGTACTTCGTATAATAAGCTATGCATTCTGTCGGAGCATTGCTTGGGGGCGCCCTTAACAACAACCTACAACACCTACAACGACTAAAAAATAGACTATTAAAAATTCTTAATAAAACCAATCTGTAATTCATGAAAATATACTTAATATGAAACAGTCGTTTGCTGCTGAATCTATTTTATACCATTATCTAGAACTGACCAAAACATATACAAACTCTAATGGTAGAACCAGAAATAAAAATATTCATATTCTCATTAGACTTCAGTCGGTTAGTAATAAGCTAAGTTTACATCATGGCTATTCATATAATCTTCAAGATGTAGCGAACATGTGGTTCCAGCAAGATAAAGCACCTCCACATAATACTAGAAATAATACTAGAATCATAACTGGCATTTTGAATCAGCAATAATGGGAACGGAAATCGAGCTCCGGGTGCCTGGTCTGCTCACTCGCCTCTTGATTTTTCTATTTTGGGGATACTTAGAGAATAAAGTTTATTGTATTACTTATAATATGGTATAGGATCTTGAGCAAGCCGCTGTTCGAGCCATGTAAGAAATGCCTACACAAATAGTAGTAGTAGAAGAGTGTATATATCTAATACATCGATGCAGGTCATGCATTAATAATAATGGCAGAATTTTCCAACATTTTTAGTTGTTTCTTTTTGTTTTGAATTAAATCACAAATATCTAATGTTTCAAAGTCAAGTGGAAAATGTTTTTTTTTTGTAATTTGTATTTTCTATCATCCAAAGACGAAATTTGTTTACAAGATTGCGAATATAATGCAATTTTTAAAATAGCAAAATTTTTTGTTTTTTCTCGATATTTTTAATTTCGACAAAACACCTATTGGGCCCGGAACAGCACATATTTTATCTCATTTAAGCCACTCTGTATCTCTTGCCGTTTTGGAAATCCCCATATACTGCTTTTATCTGGGACACATGATATAACAATAATATGATATAATTTTAATTTTTGTTACACCAGCCATCGTTTATGAGTGGTACTTGAAGGTTACTAAATTTTCGAAACAAAAACTTATGTTTAAGTATAATTACTAATTATACATTGGAGAACCATATAATTTTAGTGAAATAATCCGTAATTTCTACAAGGGCAACCTGAACTGAATAGCCTTCAAACTTTCAAAAACCCTTTGGTATATTGGTGCAGATTACACCAAGCTTTTTGGGCATCTTCCAAAAAATTAATATATGACATTTCACTATGAAGAACGCTCTGGCCATCAGACAGAAACGTCCCGGCTCCACTGGATAGGGGGAGCAGCTCCATCATGCATGAATCTGTGAATTTGTAGAGAACCATCATCTAAAACCCGTGGAAAATCAATTTGGAGAAATGCCAAGCATTGCTGTACTGAGGGGAAATTCATAGGCCCATAAATGTAAATTATGGGAACTAATAGCACCGCCTTGTAAAAATCCAATATGTAAACGGTACTTCACCAACAAAAGTATAATCATGTCATTAATTATTTCAATACTATTATGAATAATCTTCATCCACGGCAAGCACTTTCTGGTTAAGAAAGGGACAGAATATTTCCCATTACAAGGGGTCTTGATAGACTTTATAGCACTTTATCTTTGTACATAACACGTAGAAAGACAAAATATAGTCGTAAAAAATCACTCCCACCATTAATAAAAATCAATATTAGGTGTACATCCAAGTCTCACGTTCACTTAATATCTTGTCCGTTTTGTGTCTTTCCCATTCTGGTAATCACTGGATTGTCTGGGTTAAAATTTGTTTTCAATGAGTCATATTAGTTTCTACCAAAATAGCTGTTTTCACTCCTTGTAGTAAAACTAATTAACCTACAAAAACAGAAGACTGCAAAATCGTCCCTGGATTTCTTGGCTTGTTGCCTTATATGTCCATAACACATTTTAGATCTGCTAGCAGACCCTCCAAAAGCTTTACCTTTTTTAGCAATAATTAAATTTTCAAAAATTAAAAGGAATAGCAGTTCTATCTAACGACAGTTACTTATATTGTCATTAATACACAACTTTTACGCTTTGTATTTATTATTATTAATGAAATCGTTAGTGTTTCAATATCAATGTTAGCTTAACAAATTCATAACATAACATCTTAACAATTCATATACCACTTCAGTTGGATATAATTGCATTATAGATCATTTTCAATCACTAAACACATAACACACTGTTAAAAAAGGAATTTAAAATAAATATGTCTATGATTATTCCCCAAATTTTGTGTCCTAATTCATGCCAGATATCTAAGCAGACCCTCCTCTATCAAAATATTTTCTTGAACTCACACAATACTATAATTAACAACGACCTGACATCCCGCAAGATCTGCTTTCGACATTTAACACAATGTTTTTGACAAAATTCGAGGGAGTGAAAAGTGAAGGACACTTGAAACGTCCATAATACCCCGACGGCAGTAGCTGAAAGAAATTGAAATTCTGTTATAAGCCGATTAGCTAAACTAAGTACTACTACCGGAAATAAATTCACATATTTCTTTAAAAAAGTTGTTTTTGTTTTGTTTATATTTGCACAAAGCAAATATAAACAAAAATGTTAATTTCTGTAAACAATTTAAAAAATAAAATTAAACTGAGAACATAAATAAAACAATTTTTACACTCAATATAAACGCCTTTATTCTCAACAAAATAAATCACAATACGTTTGACTTATTCACATCAACATGAGTCATATCCGAACAAATCGCTTCGATGTGATAGTTATCTAGATGCTTCTCTGTCTGCTTCTGGTACGCTCACGTGTATAATTTTAAATTAGAGAATGGCCATGAAATGTTTTTTAACCGACTTCCAAAAAGGAGGACAATTCATCGGCATTTTTTTTATATGCTCTGTGATTATTCAAAAAGGACTTGGGCAAATTTGATGATTAAACGGCATTGTATTAAGAAATATTACAGAAAGGTACCATATATTTTTCTATAACGTGAGATTTACGGTTTTCCAGAAAATTAGAAAAAACAGTAATTAAGGGACTGCATTTCAGTGAATTTCATTAAATCTACACTGTTTTCTCTAAAACGGTTATACCAATTTAAATATTATAACTTGTATTTTACAAAGAGATGTTCCTGCTTGATTCCATATAATTATCTATAACGTAAAACATACCGTTCTTCCGAAAATCGTAAAAATATTTGCAAAACACGATAATACATCAATGTAAATGTCAAATTTTCATCATAAATATCTAACTTACATGTCATGATATGTCATGAAAGTATATCGTAAAGAGTGTTCGTAACGGTTTACATTGCAGTCGAGTGAAATGGCACAAAATATTCCATTAGTGTATGGAAAAGAAATTTTGTTAGGTGAGCGATGTTTTCTATATGGTAGGTATGTGGGTATATTACAATTCAAGCAACAAGCTATGGGTGCAGTCGAAATATTGAGCGAAGTGGTGGGTTCAAAAACTCTTACAAATAAATGTGATATTGGATGGTACATAAACAGTTCCATATACAGTATGGTTGAACTATAAGGTGAAATAGAATTAAAGTTATACAGGGTGGTTCGAAAATGTATGTTGTATTGTATGGCACAGAAGAAGTTACATATACAAAGTGATTGAAATAAGAGTGAAGTAAAACTATAGCTACACAGAATAGATAAAATAACTTTAAAAAAATGGTTAAATAAGCATATGCAGTAAGGATTTTCGAGTTATAGGGCGGAGGGTTCAAAAAATGTCAGAAGCAGTTGCATATACAGGATGATTGAAATATAAGGTGGAATGGAATTATAATTATACAGGGAGGTTATATTTTTTTATTTAGTGTGGAACATCAGTAGTTGCTTATCAGTTGAACTTAGTTCTTTTTTAAATATAAATTATTGTCATCATCATATTTTCGGGAATCCCTTTTTTGTCGGTTTAGTTTATTTGAATAGTTTTTACAGTTTATTTATTCGCAAGATTAGTTTCTCGAAGGTTTCATATTCTGGCAGTGTAAATTGAAATTAAAAAACAGTAGAAAATCAATCTATTGTCCCAAAAATATCAACATTTATTTTTTTAGAGATTAGTTTATTCCAGAACATCGTGGTGATTTCAACTTAAATTTTGTCGGCACTCCATCTTGTGGGCGACCAACCTTCTTCTGTATGCTTATAACCTTGATACTTTATAGAACGGTACAGCCCTGTTGAACACCAAACTTAACAATTACAACGGAAAGTTCGTTTTCTATATACAAAAGCTCAAAATCAAGAACAACATTCCCAGGATGTGAAGGAGGAAGATGTTTGGCAGATATAGGCAAGCAAGTACATAAACAAATTCCTAATCTGCTTAATCATTTCCAGGAACTCTCAGAATTTTCTGAACTACACAGTCATATGCCAAGTTAATGACACCACTTTTACTGACAGAACAACAAATCCTCTCATGGAAAACATATAAACGACATCAACCAAGAATATGTCGACAGATTATTGATCTATGGTCATATGTTTCCGAACATGGAAGGATTTTTACTAACAATCCAAGGTCAAGTAATTCCAACTAAGAATTATTGGAGAACATCGTTAACGGTTATTCAATAATCCAAAAGGAAATTGTGCCTTCTAGAACTCCTCTATCGAGGATTTTCTGTAATAGCTGTGTGATACATTATTACCGACGATCGGGTTAAATTTTCTATAAAAACCTGTTCTGATTGCCAAATTAGAGTGTTGATTCTGATTTTTCCGGTTTTCTCAAGGAAAATATGCTACATGTAGCAGCCGCATGGTAAATACAATTACTATATTTCTTCCTTGAGTCCCTTACATTTGTAGGCAAAAAGTCTGAAAATTTCATCAATAAATTTGATAAACTTTGTAAATAAACTACTTTATTCTGGAAAGTGATGCGGTCCAAATCCGGAAAAATCAGAATTAGGCATGATTCTGGCCACGAAAACATATGTTATGACAATGGAGTGTTGTCTATTATTAGTTGGTTACCAGTTTTGTGCAGTTTCAATGTGTAACTATAATGGTTTTGTAATTGAGTATCAAGACACTGCTAGTATGTGATGGTTTTGCCTATCCAATTGAGTCTGTATTGGGTTGTTAATCATGAATGACGATTGTGTCTATTCTGTTTGTAGAAAAGGTACTTATCTTTAAAATAAGGATATATTAGTTATATATTGTAGAGAATAATATTATTAAGTTTTAATAAAAAAGTTATACGAGAAACCTGACTTTACTACAACATAGAGTTCATACCACAAGAGTGCGTTTACAAAGCACCGATTGTATTAAGTTTGTGTATCTCGAGAAATCAGACAAATGTCGATGGGATTAGATAAGTCTGCGATTTACACACAAGTTGGAAGAATGGATATATGTCGGAGTATTTCTTTCGTAGTTTAATCTTCAGCTCAGGAGACAGAATTGCAAACGACGAAATCATTTCAGTCTGTTTAATTGTTATAACAATTTGTTCCTTTTGGATCGTTATTTGATACATATTTGATATTGCTGCTAATAAACACATAAGAGTCTGAACTAAAATTCGCAAGACTTTTCGTCTACAGGAAGAAATATACGTGTGCCGTATAAAGGCACAGGAAGTATTACCATTGTTTTTACGTTACCCTACAAAGATTAAATACCTAAAATTCCAAAAACATTTTTAACAAGGTATTAAAAATCAGAATTTTTCTTTGACACTTATTTCCAAATATCAACCTCTCTTTCTTATTCAGGCTCTGCTTGGTAGCGATAAATATACTGTTCCAATAAACTTAATTTGTTTACAGCCGCAACAAGTGCACATAAAGCCGGTCTTATTGAAGCCAGATTCTCTTCTTATCTTTACAATTCAACTTAATAATGTTAATAAAAATCTAGCAAGCAATAAAGTCTATCCGCCAGTTGGCATTTTCTGTGATTATTCATACTCATACGAAAGTAAAATACAATATAAAGTTTTATTGGTTTATGTATTTAAACATGCAGCTACCGGTACGTTTTATCTCTCCCAGTAGTAATAAAAATAATGGCAATAGTATTTGAATTTAATTCTGGTTTTGTGTATTCTTGATTAATATTATTGTTTCAATATTGGTCAAAAAATATCGTATAGTTTACTAGGAAATTTATTTTAAAAATGTAGCAAATAAAACGGCGTGGATGTCATTAACAATTCTCAAATTTAATCCCACATCTATACAGTAAAAATAAATTTGTAAAACAAAAGGAACAGGTTTTTTATAGGCTAAAAGAGAGAGCATATTCCGTAAAACTAGAAATAAAAGGGGGAAATCAAAAAGGTTGCAAAAATTAACATATATGAATATTCGAAGTCGGCAATTTTGTTCATTTGTATGATGATAAAAACTCTTTCACTAAGTAAAAGCTATACATATACATTACCCTGAGAAAATGAACTACATTTTAATTTGATAAAAAGAATTTTTTATTTCGAATTGTCGATATTATTAAATGCACTTTTAGTTTGTTTTGTTAATCTGGCTTGATTCTCAGTACTATTATACACAGCTTTTAGAGCAAAACTGAACTCATTGTCGGCCATAACATTTAACAGCAAGAGAATAATTGATTTTAACAGCAGGTTCATAAAAACCCGCAAAAACATGATTTTTTGAGTGTTTTGCGTATATAATGGGAAGTCATGAATAGAAGGTAATAGTCGTAGAGAACCAGAAATTATTCTTAATGAGTGTATATACATTCTGATTGAAACATTTTTCACCGATATAGAAGATAGAAAACTGGAAAAAATAGATTTTTTTCCAAAAATTTATAACTTACCTAAGACTGGAACATTAATCTACATCAAAATGATAGTTAATGATATTAAGTTTATATGGGATCAAGATGGGTACTGTCGAATAAGTAGTTTTAGATGAATTGTAATTTAAATAATTTAAAGAGATATTTTGCATGGCGAACCGTGTTAGCTGTAGGCTACTCCGATCGAAAGGTACTAAAGATACGAGTATTTTGAAAGTTCATACATTCCACTTCAATTTGTCTAACTAGGATTTTCGTTATAATGCCGAGAAATTTATTTAATAGAATAAAATATTGAATTAAAATAATAGTAAATATTTCATTAAAATTATGAATATGCCGAAGATAGCCAGCCGAGCACTGACAGTAGCTGTCAAGAAATATGGGCGGATCTAGGACATTCTTGCGGTAGGAGCTCAAAATTATGTATTATATGTATGTATATATGTATGTATGTATGTATGTATGTATTATTATATGTTTCCGTAGTTTATTACGATTATATTTAATTAACACCTGTGCATATTGGTCTATTGTTTATTACGTTAATGGTTACCTGTCTATTTTTTACTGATATTAGTTAAATTACTCTTATCAACTACCTGGATCCGCCACTGTAAAGACATATGAGAAAAGTACAGATCGGTCGTTTAAGCCAAAATTTACAAACACTATTAATCGTTTACGGTACTGTAACGAAAATTCAAGATATACAAAATGAAGTACATTTTATGAGTTTTCATAATATATTTTGGAAATCCCTATCGAATGAACGTGATTAATAAGATACGTTTTGCAAAATATTTCTACAAATTATGTAAACTTTATTACTGCAAGATCTACTTACGGTACAATATAACATTATTAAAAATAAAATTAAGGTACCAATTTTTATAACAACAAAGGTATGAATTTATTTTTGAAAAATGCTGCGATTAAGATTTTTAAACACTCATATTGAAGATTTTGTGATTAATTATCTACACCTTTCCCATTAACGGCATTATGAATGCATCATCACTTTTCACAATATAACCAAAATACAAATAAATCCATATTTTTTGGATTTTATAATGCTCAAATAATTAACTTCTGCTGTTAAAATTGTCCGTTATGGCTTGTAAACTGTTACTCACGTACTAGCGTAAGCGGTTCGATATTCAATTTTGCCACTTAAATATCTATATGTTAACTAATTTAATTTTTATTTCTTAATCGTAATAAATCTTATAACATCTGTTGTAAACGATTGTTCAATTCTAGATTTTTGTATGTATTTCCTTTGTAACTAATTGTTTCAATTTTCTTTGGTCAATTGTTAATTTTATTTATATGTTTCTATTACAATTGGTTTTAGTGTTTAGTATTATTTTTGATATACTTTTTTTAATTGCGTTTTAAATGATTTTTACTTTGTGGATAATTGTACAACTCACCCTGTATAGGGTCACCTTCTGACAAATCTGTCATTGAATTTTGTAATATTTAAAATACTAACGAGTACGCATTTTCACAAAGATGAGCCGATTTGCGACCCTTCGTAAAGTAACTTCACGAAAAGAACAGAACGAGTATTGCTTAGCATAACGATACGTTAGAGTTCCGCGTATAGATGGCGAATTCAGTTTTTTACATTTTTAAATTGTTTTTTTTTTAATTTTAGTTTTTCAGTTGACCGATTTTAATGCAACTTAAAAGTTGAATCCTGGTGGTACTTTAGTAGAGTTATTCGTTGATACGTAAATTATCTAAAACACCCTGTATAGATAAAAATGCTTTTACATTATGCCCACATAAACCTTGTATGGCTATGAGTGTACAAAATCACCGTGAAATAGTAACAGATGATGTCGTGTATACAGTGATTGGCAAATGTGTGGAACCAAGCAAATATCTCTGGAATTATTAGAGATATCAAAATTAAATTTGGAAGGTGGATACTGCAGTAGATTGCCTATTTGTTTCAATTTTTTTTTACAATTTTGAACTTTCTGTTTTACCGGAAGTAATGTCGATATTAAAATTTGCAACAAAACGCCCTGTATAGTATTTTAGTTTCTGATGAAACATTTTATTGCGAATACAAAAATATCGGGTTTGATATTGTTTACTCTAATACCTACCGAGATATTAACAGAAAAGTAATTAAGGAAAGGATCTAATATACATTAAAGAAATACATAATCATAATTATTAACTAAAATGATTTTCAAAACATTGAAAATTAAGTAAACTTAATGTATTAGATGTTCAAACTGAGCACCGTTCACTTCTTGGCAATAAGCAAGTCGGTTTTTAAATTCTCTAGTAACATTAGCTATTACATCTAATGTAATTCTCTGGACGTCTTGAGTTATTCTTGCAGCTAATTCTTGAAAATTATTTGGTCTATCAACATAAACCTTAGACTTTAAGTAACCCCACAGAAAATAGTCTAGTGGATTAAGGTCCGGACTTCGTACAGGCCATTAATAAGTACCCCTTCTTCCAATCCATCTCTGATGAAATGTCCTATCTAAATGATCTCGAACAATGCGAGCGTAATGGGGTGGTGCTCCATCCTGCTGAAACCAGACATTATTTGGTAATTGTCAATTTACCTCCGATGCCGGAATAACTTGTGTCTCCAAGAGCTGTAAATACCTATCTCCGTTTAAAGTTTCTTGTAGGAAGAAGGGTCCCACGATTCTGTTGTTATAAATGCCGGCCCAAACATTCAATTTTTGGGGATGTTGTGTATGAGCCTCTTGTACCCAATTAGGATTACTTTGCGACCAGTAGGGGCAGTTATGTCGATTAACAGTAGCATTTAAACAAAATGTAGCCTCGTTTGAAAACACCACATTTCTTATAAAATTATTATCACGGTTACAAATAGATCATCGTTTCACAAAATTGCAAACGTCTGTCGAAATTGTCTTCGGAGAGTTCTTGAACGAGGCGAATATTGTATGGATGATATTTCTCGCCTTAATATCCTTCCTACTGAACGACGGCTAATTCTATGCATATTGGCGAGGTCGGTAGTAGATAAGTGAGGATTTTCTTTCAAAGATTTAGCAACATTTTGAGCTACACCTTCATTACTTGCACTTTTTAACCGTCCACTTTTTGGTAAATTGCTAACTGTTCCACATGTGTCGTACCTTCGCAAAGTTTTCGTCACTACTGAACGGGATATTTGTGTATTCGGATGAACAATGTTTAAAGGGTCACAAACTTCTTGATGCGTCCTTTTCCTCCTCCCATACCCAATCATCATTAATATTTCTATTATTTCTCTTTCACTTAATTCGGCCATTTTACGATCAAATTAAAACAATACAATCTTTTTAAGTTCAAATAAAAAAAACTAACAACTTATTTTGACAACTACTGTCACTTCTGCAATGAATTTCATGGACTACTAAACTTGATTCAGATTTAATTTGCGCCTAATTTAAACAAACGCACGTGTATGGAACAAGCAGTGCTGTTGGCTGTGACAGTAGAATGCCACCGATTGGCCAATAGAAATACAAGCGGTTTGTTTATATCGGGCGTAAATGAAATCTGAACCGAGTTTAGCTACCATCGAATTTTTCCTTTCCTTAGTTATTTTTCTGTTAATATCTAGGTAGGTATTGAAGTAAACAATATCAAACCCGATATTTTTGTATTCGCAATAAAATGTTTCATCAGAAACTAAAATAGTGTACAGGGTGTTTCATTGCAAATTTTAAAATCGACATTACTTCCGGTAAAACGGGAAGTTCAAAATTGTAAAAAAAATTGGAAACAAATAGGCAATCTACTGCAGTATCCACCTTCCAAATTTCATTTTGATATCGCTAATAATTCCAGAGATATTTACTTGGTTTCACACATTTGCCCATCACTGTATATGTATATGTAACTGGAAATTTTAAGATTAAAAATTATCAACTATATTTCTTATTTATTAAAACTAGCTGTCACCCACTGGTCGAAATCCGACCAATTGGGTCAATAAGTAACGAAATTCAAGTTCTTTTTCAGATATAATTAATAAAACTTTATTTGTGTTCTAATTTGTAATTTTTAATTTAATATGACAAATATCTGTGCACATCCTGTATAACTATAATTCTACTGCGCCTTCTATTCCAAGAACCCTGTCAATTAAACCTCTATTGGGCTACACTATATAATTATTTTTTCTAAACACCCTGTATAACTATAATTCTACTCAATTCTCTAACATCTATTAAAATCCTCATTACAATTATTCCATCTAATAATATATTTACACCATCCTGTATATGTAACTTCTAATGGACTACCAAAATCAAAATTTTTGCTAACATTTTTTAACCACTCTATGTAACTATAATTCTACTCTGGGTAATATTTTAACTATGTATATGCAACTGCTCATGGACCACGCATCAAATTATTTAACACTTTTGAACCACCCGGTAAAATTATAATTCCACTCCAACCATTCTGTATATGCGACTGCCTATGTGCCACCGAATTTACTCCTTTTGTTTATGAATTTCTTCTGTAACTATAATTCTACTCCGACCTATATTTCAATCATCATATATATATATATATATATATATATATATATATATATATATATATATATAGATTTGGTTTCACTAAATTCACTTTTTAAAAAAATATATTTATTACAAAAATCATATGTTTAAGTTACAAAGACAATATTATAGGTATGAAGTTAAATGAAGATAATGAACACTGAGAATTGTTTTCGGTTACATTTATAACGTAAAAATGCTGACGCTATGTCATCAGTTTTCATGTGAACAAAGCGTCTACGTGATTTCTAAGAATTCTAGGAAGTTGTAATATGATACTTGTGTGAAGTCAATTACGGTTCAAGCACCTATGGTAACTTTAACGTATAAATTGTAAGTTAGTGCACTTCTCATATAACAACTCCCCTTATACATGAAAAGTTGATGCTTTACATCAACTTTTTAATAAAAATGAAACATCTGTAAATAACAAAATATCGCTAGGAATATCAAATGGTAGTATTAACATTACAAAGGTAATTCGAAAATGAAATTAAAATTGTTAGTATAAAATATGTTAGTGTCAATAATAAGTCAAAAATCAAACTTATATAATATAACAACGATAAATGGTTAGTAAATAAAATAAAAAGGGTAATACATAAAACATGGGTAAACATACAAAAAAATATATTGTTATAAATGAAATGTTTATACAGTTGTCTCTGTGATCGGGTTTGGTTTTAATACTGGCCTTAGTTTAGGCAGCATTCTTAGCGACGATGAAGGCGTCGTCGGTTGGTCGGTATTTTCTTGAGATTTTGGGCGCTCTTCAAGTTTTTGTCTTTTGGTGTCCATATTTATTTCGATAAATTTGTCCTTGATTGTGGTGGATATTTGGTTTAGAAGATTTATATGAGTTTGTACATCTGAGCGGAAGTAATTCATTGCGAAAGATTTATAGTTAACAGTTTCGATAAGTGTTTGTAAAAGTCTATTATTTGTCGTGAAAACGTGTTCGAGGGCCGAAATATTTTTGTGGACCAAAAGTGTCCATTTATTGTTAGAAACGGTTATTTGGGCTTCGTTGTGGTAGTATATCCCTAATGTGTTATTTATAGGTTCGACTTGATATTGGGTTACTGCTGATCCGAACAGCAGGCACAACCTGAAACAGAAATTAACTTTCTGAGAAGGGTTTCATCCTGTCGAAATTTACTTTAGTTTTTTGTTTGGTTTGAATTTATTTTGGAGTTTGTCCTTGATTTGGGATTCCTTGATATAGACTTTATCGCCTATTTGATAATTCGGGAGATTTTCGGAAACATGTTTATCGAATCGGGTTTCGCTTTGTGCTTCTGAACTTCTGTTCTTTCACGAGCGATTTTATAATAGTGTGTGATACGGTTGTTGAGATCTCGGATGTATTTAGTTATCAATGATACTCGAAGTATGTCCGTAAACAAGTTCGTAAGGAGTGAATCCGTGAGTTTTGTTTGCGGAGTTGTTGTATGCGATGATTGCATAAGGAAGGATGTTGAAGGGGTGTTCGTCGGGATTTTCTAATTTGTGGATTCTAATCATGTCTAGTAAGGTCGAGTGGAATCGTTCTAATAAACCATTCGACTGGGGATGTCCCACACTAGAATAGGACAGTTTGATATCAAATAGCTTACACAAATCTCTCATCAGAGCGTTGTCGAATTCCCTGCCATAATCACAGTGTATCCGTAATGGGGTACCGAAGTGTTGGAAATATAGTAGTAAAGTACTAACAACGGTTTTTGCGGATTTGTCAGTTATGGGGTAAGCCTGAGAGAATTTTGTTAGTTCGTCCCTGATAGTCAATGCGTAGTTTTTTGTCGGGACTTCTAGGATATCGATGTTGACACGTTCAAAGGGTGTCCGTGGGGTTTCAGTAATGACAAGTGGGCTGTCGAGATTTTTCCGGTAAACTTTTGGTCTCTGGCCAGTTTGACAGTTTTTGATAAAATTGTCAACGTCCTTAGTCAGTCCTTGCCAATTGTATTTCTTTTATTCTGCGCATAGTTTCATTGATACCTCGGTGTATATTATTTTTGCCGTTATGGAATTGGTCGAGAATGATAGGTATTTGGTCTTTCTCAACCGTTTGGACGATATTTTGGCAAACTTTCCATTTGATATCGATTTCGGAAAAGATAAACGAAAGCATTTCCAAAATGGGCAGTTCAATGTTATTCTCAACACAGAATACTTGGTTTTCAGTGAACACATCTCTACTATTATACAAAGATGCGAAAAGAATTTCGTTGACTACTTCTGGGTCAGAAGGGAGAGGGACGATGTAATAACGTCTTTTTCTGACACTTTTGCTAGCAAAGACATTTACTCTAGGGGTACGGAAATCAGCATTTTCCTCGAAAATGTCTTCGATGATGTCATGGTGAAAATCTTTCATGAGAGAGCCTTGGGGAAATACTAAGATGTTTTTGTTTTCTCGGTCTAAGAGCTGGCAATTAGAAAATTGAATTTTGTCGTAATCTATAAGCGAGACGGTTTGATATCGCTCGACAAAAGTTCTAAATTCTTCAGAGATTTGTTGGAGATTAATGGGATTTCTTGTCTGGGGTTCTTGTGAGTCATCGTCAGTTTCGTTTGTTGGGAGTACTGTAAATGGTGTTAGGTGATTGTTTGCTTGAAATGATATGTATTCATTAAAGTTGTTAACTTTAATGCGAGAGAGAGCGTCGGCATTTTTATTTACTTTGCCGGGTTTGTAAATTATTTGGTAGTCGTACTCCTCGAGCTTAAGGCGCCATCTTGCAAGTCTACTTCCAGGATCCTTTATAGAAAACAGCCACGTTAACGGGCGGTGATCGGTCAGAAGTAAAAACTTACGGCCAAAAATTATCGGACGAAAGTGTTTAACCGCCCACACTATTGCAAGGAGTTCTCGTTCTATGGTTGAATACTTAGTTTCAGCATTGCAGAGAGTTCTGGAGGCATAGGCTATGGGTAAATCTTTACCTACGGGGCCTTGAGAGAGCACTGCGCCGATAGCAAATGAACTGGCGTTGGTTGTAAGAATAAATGGCTCTTCAAAATTAGGGTATATGAGTATGGGGGTAGAAGTAAGGGCTCTTTTTAATTCTTCAAAAGATTTGACGCATTCTGAATCGAACTGGAAAGGTACGTCTTTTTGAAGTAATTTTGTCAAAGGTTTCGAAATCTTGGCGAAATTGGGAATGAATCGCCTGTAATAACCAGCTAACCCTAAGAAGGACTTGATATCTTTTGGGTTTTTTGGTTGTGGAAAATTTAAGATACAATCTACCTTTGAGGGGTTAGGCTTCACGCCTTCGGGAGTTATAAGGTGGCCAAGATATGCGACCTCTTTGCGAAGAAACTCGCATTTGTCGGGTTGGATCTTTAGATTAGCTTTTCGCAATCGTTTGAAAACTTCAGAAAGTCGGGCTATGTGCTCATGTATAGTCGGAGAATAAACGATTATGTCGTCCATATAGACTAAACATCTTTCGTTTTGAACACCTAAAAGAATATTATCCATTACCCTTTGGAAGGTGGATGGAGCGTTTTTAAGACCGAAGGGCATTCTAACGAATTCAAAATGACCATTATCAACTGTGAATGCTGTTTTTTGGATGTCTTTTATATCGATTTCGATTTGGTGAAACCCTGAAGCTAAGTCGAGAGTAGTGAAGTATTGGCATTTGCCAAGTTGGTCAAGTAAATCCGAAATGTTCGGTAGGGGGTATTTGTCGTCAACAGTAAGTTCATTTAGTTTACGATAATCGACGACGACACGCCATTTTTGGGTACCAGATGCGTCTAGTTTTTTGCGAACTACCCAAACTGGGGATGACCATGGCGAATTAGACGGACGTATAATGCCTTGGTCAAGCATCTTCGATATCTGACTTTTTACCTCTTGTTTGTATATTTGTGGGTACCGATATGACTTTGTGAAAGAGGGTTTCGCGTTATTAGTGTCTATTGAATGTTTAATTTCATTTGTGAAGGTCAGTTGGTCACCTTCTAAATAGAATATGTCGGAATATTCGAGGCAAAGTTGAGAAATAAGTTCGGCTTCCTCATCGTTCAGATGTTCTAAACGAAGTTGTTCCATAATTGTAGTTTGTCTATCAGGTTGGGTTAAGTTTTGTGAGTAATTTTCGGAAAGAATGTTTACGGAAAAATTGGTTATCGGTTCGAGTTCCAAATTGTCGAAATTAACAGTTTTGGGGATAGCATTTGCATTTAAAACTGAAGTAAGAAATTCGCCTTTTTCATTAATTTTAACAAGGGCACGGGGAAGATAAACTTTTTCTATTTCGGCGGATGATAGGAAAGCCTCCGTATTAGTGAGGTTACATTTTAATTTATATATTTGTTCTGTTCGGGGTTCTATAGAGATTTTATTAACAGGGATGCAGTTATTGAAAGTTGAAGGGTTCTGAGTACGCATGACAGTATCATCCGTAACTTTGTAGAGAGGTAAGGTTTTAAAATTAGTCACAAGTTGTTTGCTGTTAAAGTCTATAACGCAGTTATAATGTTCAAGGAAATCTGAACCCAGTAATCCGTCGAATTCAATGTCGATGTTGCAAATATATACCTTGTGTGGGTCGGCGACGTTGAAAGGTACAAGGGTGGATTCGTTTATTAAGATTTTCTGATCAGTGATTCCTTGGATGACTACGTTTTCGGGAAATCGTTGTTTAAATCGTTGGCAAGTTTCGGGCTTAAATATTGATAGTCCTGCTCCGGTGTCAATAAGGAGTTTGTATGTATTGGAAGAGTCGGTGATGTAGTAAAGGTTTTTCGAATTGACCGAAAGAAGTGACCTTACAGAAAATTCTGTTCGGGAAAGTTTAGGTTTGGATTGAAATCGTCCAAGTTCATCGTTTGAATTTGTGTTTGGAGATCGGAGATCTCGTGATCGGGAGGTTTTGTTTCTACCGGGGTAGTCTGAAAATTTTGTCGGGAAGAAAACTGTTCGCTATCGTAATACTCATCATATTGTTGGTTATAATTATCATTACAAACATTTTCGCTGGAATGATATTCGAATTTGTCGTGTTTTTGTGTATCAGGGTAATAATAGTCTGATACGGTTTTGTATTCAGTTGGTGTTTGAAAGTTCTGTTGCTCATTGTAAGAAAAATCATAGTTATGCTCATACGAATCGAATTGTTGTTGTTGATGAGTTTTCTGTTGTTGTTTGAAAAAACTCGGATTTGGTCTGAAATTACTAGAAGTTGGGGTTGGTCTACTTGTTGAGGGTTGTTGTTGTTGGTGAGAAAACTGAGGCCTATTATTAAAATTCGTAGGTTGATTAGCGGGCTGATAATATGGGCGATGGCCCGAGTAATTTGAGTGAGAATTTTGGTTAGTCTGGGATTGTCTCATTCTGATGAGGCATTCGCTGCTGAAATGTCCTATTCTTTTGCAAAACGAACATTGTTTTGGGGGTGGACCATTATTCGGTTTACGAGTCTGTTGGCGTGCATTTCGGTTGACTGAGAATTTTTGAGTTTCCAGATTGGACAGCTGTAATTCTCTTTTAATACGGGAAATGGCGGTCAGGATATCTCTGGGATCACTGGCTCGCACAATTTGGCCAATTTTCGGCTCTAGACCCGTAAGTAGGCTAGTTAGAGCCATTGACTCAATTAAGTCAATCTGGGCCTGTTTCTCCTTTACAGTTAAATTTTGTTTATTGACAGCTGATAACATTTTTGCTTGATGTGTTTGAAGCCTAGCTAAAAATGTCAATGGAGATTCGTTGGGTAATTGCCTCATTATTTGTAGGTCTTGAATAAGGGCGGAGAGATCCCTTGGATCTCCAGAATGGTTTTCTAATAGACTTTGAATATCTGCTAAATGGGGCTAATGGCTGGGGTTACGTGAATTAACTAGTTCAGCCGCTCGTCCACGGAGCTTATTCTTAATGTGGAGAATTAACAGAACTTGTTGATTATCAGATGCCATATTATATGCGGTATTGCAAGAACAGATAAATGTGTTTAAAAATATTGGGTTCCCATCGTATTCGGGAATAATGGCGAAAATCTCTGAGAGCTTGTAGGGCTCTACATTTTGTGCTACAGCTCTAGTTTCTGGCATTTTGTAATTTTACTCAAGATTGTGCAATATTAGGAAAAAGCGAAGTAAATAATTGCGATTGTAATTAAAATGAAGAAAAATATGAGAAATAAATTTTTGTTACTGGTTCTAAAATAAGTATAAGTTAAATAAAGGTATAAACATAAATAAATATTTAGATATCTTAAACTATCAAAATAAAATATCAAAATTCGTTCTTGGGTAAATATTTAGGATGGTTCATTTAAAATAGGAAAAATGATAGAACTGGTTGTTCAACAATTATTAAATATCATAACTTTTTAAACGCTTACGTGATTATTCCTATCATAGGACTTGTTCTATCCGTCACTGAACACTGGTTAGCCGCTGCTTGTTCCCTTGTTGAGCTCGGTAGTTGGTGTCCAAGTAGGTTCTTTGTATCCGCGAAGGTTAGGAAACCACCGTAATTAGTTAGAATGTTTCTTGTTCTAATTACGTCTGGAATATCCTACTGACTGCGCCAATTTTAGATTTGGTTTCACTAAATTCACTTTTTTAAAAAATATATTTATTACAAAAATCATATGTTTAAGTTACAAAGACAATAGTGTTACGAAATTTACCCAAAGCCGACCCTGTGTCATTTCAGCACGACAACAAACGCTTCAAGATAAAAAAATACGATTCTCGAAAAGGCTCGGCAGCGGAAGGAACGATGGTGATTTCTACTGGAGAATTCCACGGGGATTATAAAAGAAGCACGCCACGATCGCAGTTGAGTTATACCGCGACGACTAGCTTATATGAAAATGTATTGTGAATCAGCTGTTTTAAATGTAAATAAAGTTCTAGAAAAGTGAAAGTAAATATTAGTTGTTATAATTTTTAAATTGAACCCACGAAGTACATAACAATTGGTGTTAGAAGTGAAGGATTAGTGCAGTTAACATCCTAAATTGATTTATGGAAATTCGTAGTATGGAAAAGATAGACGAAAAAATTGCACAGATTCTAGAAAAACGTGACAAGAAGGAGAAACAACATCAAGAAGAAATTCAACAAAGGTTAGTGAAATCTTTTGATGACAAACTTAAAATTGAGTTAGGAAATCTTGTCACTAATATCGATGAGAAACGTAAAATAGAATTAGAAAATCTTGTCACTACGATGAAAAGCGAACAACAAAATCTTGTTTTCACGATGGAAGAAAAACAACAAAATCTTGTTTCCACGATGAAAAGTGAACAACAAAATCTGATTGAGGGATTATTCTCGAAATTGAATGAACAGCGACAAAATGATTTTAAAATATTTGAACAAAAACAAGATCAAACTGAATTAAAACGACAAAATGAATTTAAAATAACTGAAGAAAAGAATATATATATGTTAGATGAGAATATTATGCACGTGTACGTTATCAAGTATCGTATTTCGCTGACAGCTTCCTTCGAATCCGTTGAATTCGTTGAAACCGTGGGAATGCAATTCAGCAAAGTAAATGTTATAAATGCGAGACTTGCCATCCCACGGCGTTCATTAAGATAGTTCATTTCATTCAAGTAACTTTATATTTTGTATTTTTCAACTATTGTTTTGTGTATTAATTAAATCAATTTTTTTTAAAAAGTGACTTGTGTTTTAAATAATATAAAAATGGCGCAGTCAGTAGGATTCGTTCAACACGTTTAGAACAAGGATCAAGAAAGAAGACTAACTAAACGTGGCAATTCCTAAATTCTTGTGAACGAGGACTTCCCGACCAGGACATAACTGTAAGATAGCTGACCAGGAACACGCACTGAGCTAACCAGTCATCGCTGAGCAGAACAGTCCATGCCAAGAGCATTTACGTATGTACAATAATTGTTTTAAACTTAATGACCACGTTGCTATTTAATTTTTACTTTTAAATCGCAATATCAGTTCAATCGTTTAAAGTTAATAAGACATTTTCCTTACCTTTAAAGCAAATTTCGAACCACTTCGGAACCTATCACCAATTATTGTTGCCTTTTGAATTTACCAATACACTTGATATTTATTTAAGGGATATTTGAAATTTAAATTTTATCATTGCTGATTTCATTGCTATACATATTCAGATATTTTATTTGCACTTTATATATGCTTGCATATTTCGTATCTTCCGGAAGGTAATTTAAAATTATATTCACTACTCGCCTTAATCTACTATTTTTTCCATTTACATTTTACGTGAAAACTGTTGACTCGATTTCATTTTATATCTAAATAACTATAAGTAACCATGCCTGAAACACGCCAGGGAACGGTAGAACCATACAAGATCTCTGAGATTTTCTCTATTATCCCCGAATATGATGGTAACCCGATTTTCCTGAATACGTTTATCAGCTCATGTACGACAGCATATAGTATGGCTGTTGACAACCAATCCACGTTACTAACCTTACATATTAAAAACAAGTTAAGAGGCCGTGCCGCCGAACTTGTTAACTCACGCAACCCGCTTACCTGGGACGATATCAAATCGCTCCTAGAAAACCACTTTGGTGATGCCAGAGATATTTCCTCATTAATCCAGGATCTGCAACGAATGAGGCAGATACCAAATGAATCACCTCTTACCTTTGCTGCCAGACTCCAAACTCACGAAGCCAAAATGTATGCGGCAATTAATAAACAAAATTTAACAGGTAAAGAAAAACAAGCACAGATATCTCTTATAGAATCCATGGCTCTTAATAGCCTCCTAACCGGCCTAGAACCGAAAATAGGACAGATTGTACGAGCAAGCGATCCGATAAATATCATAACCGCAGTTTCCCGAATAAAAAGGGAACTTCAGCTAAGCCATCTAGAAAATCAGAAATTTCTCAACACCCGTAATCAACAAATACAACAACAACAAAAAAGACCCAACCCAGCAACTTTGTCCAAACAATGTTCATTTTGTAAACGTTTAGGGCATACTTTTAACGAATGCCTAACGCGTCTGAGACAACAGCAACAACAACAACCAAACAGAAACTTTAACAATAACAATTACCAACAGTTTCGCCCTAACCCGCCTCAACAAAATGCTAACCAAACTAGACCAAACTTCGCCCAGCAAAATCGTCCCTCAACAAGTGGACAAAATCCTGGTCCTCGCAACGCTTTTTCCCCAAATCCAAATTTCTACAAAAATCAACAACCCAAAACTCACCACCTCAACCAAACTGATACATATAACTATTCATATGACTATACAAACGACCAATTTGACAACCCTGACGAATCTAATTATTACCAAGACGATTATTCTGATCCTGACACCCAAGCCCTAAATAACTACATGGGCTACCCCCAAAATCAAAATTATGAAAACTATGAATATAAATATTCTGAACCCTCTTCTGACGCAGAAATATCTGGTCAAAATTTTCAAATAGCTATAAACATAGACAAACCGCCAGACAACGAGATATCGAACATACAAACTCAGATCCAGAACATGAACCTCGACGACTTCAATCCCAACTTGAATCTCGAAGAACAAACATTTCTATAAGGCCCCTCCTAACTGTAAACTCAAAAAATTTATACTATATTAATGATGCTACAGGAAAATTTAAACTTCTGATCGATACAGGAGCCGGCATTTCCATTTTTAAAAAAAATACGGTCAAAAACTTCCCTCAACGATTTCCCGAGAGAGTTACCATACAAGGTATCACTCACGAGAAGATCCAAATTGCAGAATCTACTTTGATCCCGTTTGCCCCACGAAATCCACACAAAGTCTTCATTTTCGACTTGGATATCGAATTCGACGGAATATTAGGTCTAGACTTTTTGGAACACTATGAGTGTGTAGTCGACCTAAAATCTAAACAACTAATTACAAATTTTAAAACTATTCTCCTTCACAAAGTAGAAGACAATGACCACTCCAATAACGGATTTTTAAAAACACTCAGCTGTGAACCACGAACCCCCACGCAAACTCCCCTCAACTTAATTACTATCGAAGCACGTACAGAGAAAATTTTTAAACTTAAATGCATTCTTTCAAATACCGATGCTATTTTACAATCCCAAGAAAACGAGAAAGTACGAATTCCCAACGCTATTGTACACGTCAATTCGCAAGGTGAATTCCTTACCTCCATCATAAATGCTAATGCAATACCCAAAACTATAGATTTCTCGAACATCCAGTTAGAACCAGTGAACCAAATGCATCTTCTTTTGAACTTAAACTCACAAGACTACCCCGACTCTGACTATTTAGACAGGAACGAAATCGTTCAATCGCAAATTAGGACAGAACACCTTAACGACGAAGAAAGAGAGATGATTGTTAACCTCTGCCTAGAATTTCAAGACATCTTCTATCTCGAAGGAGACGCTCTGACATTCACTAACTAAGTCAAACACGCTATCGATACGAACAACGCAAAACCCGTTTTTACAAAATCGTATAGGTACCCCCAAATCCACAAGAACGAGGTGAAATCCCAAATAGGTAAAATGCTGGCCCAAGGTATCATCAGGCACTCTTCGTCCCCTTGGTCTTCGCCAGTATGGGTCGTCCCCAAAAAGGTCGATGCATCAGGTAAACAAAAGTGGCGCGTCGTTATCGACTACCGCAAATTAAACGAGTTAACCGTAGGCGACAAATATCCATTGCCGAACATCTCTGACTTACTTGATCAGCTAGGAAAATGCCAATATTTTTCTACCCTAGACCTCGCATCCGGTTTCCACCAGCTAGAAATTCGAGAGGAGGACATCCCTAAGACTGGATTTTCAGTCGAGAATGGCCATTACGAATTCGTTCGTATGCCATTTGGGTTAAAGAATGCGCCCTCTACATTCCAAAGGGTTATGGATAACATTCTGCTAGGTATTCAGAACGAGCGTTGTCTTGTCTACATGGACGATATAATCGGCTACTCTCCGACTATACACGAACATGTTACACGCTTAACGGAAGTCTTTAAAAGACTTAGGAAGGCAAACCTCAAAATCCAACCGGATAAATGCGAATTTCTCCGCAAGGAGGTCGCTTACCTAGGGCACGTAATAACTAAAGACGGCGTTAAACCAAACCCGTCAAAGGTCGAATGTATCGTGAACTTTCCGCAACCGCAAAATCCCAAGGATATTAAATCATTTTTGGGTCTTGCTGGTTATTATAGGAGATTTATCCCGAACTTCGCCAAAATATCAAAACCATTGACTAAACTCCTCCAGAAAGACGTACCGTACAATTTCAACTCTGAACGCATCAAATCGTTCAGTGAACTCAAAGAGGCACTAACTTCCACACCGATATTGATCTATCCCAACTTCGATGAACCTTTCGTCATAACCACAGACGCTAGCGCTTTTGCGATAGGCTCTGTGCTGTCACAAGGACCCATTGGCAAGGATCTACCAATAGGATACTCCTCTAGGACTCTTTGCAAAGCCGAAACGCGGTACTCAACCATCGAGCGAGAACTCCTAGCCATTGTTTGGGCCGTCAAACATTGGAGACCTATCATCTATGGTCGAAAATTCCTTTTAGTTACCGACCACCGCTCATTAACATGGCTGTTTTCGATAAAAGACCCCGGAAGTCGATTAGCTCGTTGGCGCCTCAAGCTCGAGGAGTACGATTACGAAATCGTATACAAACCTGGCAAAATAAATAAAAATGCAGATGCTCTTTCCCGCATCAAAGCAAACCACTTCAACAATTATGTATCTTTTCAATCGAGTAACCACCTAACACCCTTCCAAGTACTCCCCACTAACGAAACCGATGATGACCCTTCAGAACCCGAGCCACAAAGCCCTAATATCCAACAAATCTGTGAGGAATTCAAAACATTTGTCGAACGGCACCAAACTATATCACTTATAGATTACGACAAAATCCAAATGTCCAACTGCCAACTACTTGACAAGGAAAACAAAAACATCCTGGTATTTCCCCAAGGTTCCCTAATGAAAGATTTCCATCACAACATACTCGAAGACATTTTCGAGGAAAACGCCGACTTTCACACCCCAAAAGTCAATGTATTTGCGAGTAAAAGTGTCAAAAAAAGACGGTATTATATCGTCCCACTTCCTTCCGACCCCGATATAGTTAATGAAATTCTCTTCGCATCTATATATAATAGTAAAGATGTGTTCACCGAAAATGAAATCTATTGCGTTGAAAACAACTTAGAGCTACCTATATTAGAGGTACTATCGTTTATCTTTTCGGAAATGGATATCAAATGGAAAGTTTGCCAGAACATCGTGCAAACGATTGATAAGGAGCGGATACCTATAATCCTCGATCAGTTCCATAACGGGAAAAGTAATATACATAGAGGCATAAACGAAACCATCCGTAGAATCAAGGAAAAGTACAATTGGCAAGGACTAACCAAAGATGTCGATAATTTCATAAAAAATTGCCAAATTTGTCAAAAAGCAAAAATCTGTCGCAAAAACCTCGATAGCCCCCTAGTTATTACCGAAACTCCACGGACACCCTTCGAACGTATAAACATAGACATCCTGGAAGTTCCTACCAAAAACTATGCACTAACCATTAGGGACGAACTTACGAAATTCTCTCAAGCTTATCCGATAAGCGATAAATCCGCGAAAACCGTCGCTAACATCTTACTCTTGTATTTCCAACATTACGGAACTCCCCTTCGCATTCACTGCGACTACGGCAGGGAATTCGACAACACACTGATGAGAGACTTATGCAAACTTTTTAACATAAAAATTTCCTACTCTAGCGTGGGACACCCACAGTCGAACGGATCATTAGAACGATTTCACTCGACTTTACTAGACATGATTAGAATACATAAACTGGAGAACCCTAACGAACACCCCTTCAACATCTTACCCTATGCGGTTATCGCATACAACAACTCAGTTAACAAGACCCATGGGTTTACCCCATACGAACTCATATATGGACACACTTCAAGTAGGCCTCCTGAAACCCTGTATGATCAACAAGCTCTAATAACGAAGTACGTTAGAGATCTCAATAACCGTATTTCTCGTTATTATAAGATCGCCCGCGAAAAGACAAATTTACAGAAACAGAAGGCAAAAGAGCGATACGATCAACATGTTTCCGAAAACCGCCCGGAATACAAAATCGGCGATAAAGTTTATGTAAAAGAATCACAGCTAAAGGACAAGCTACAAAATAAATTCAATGGCCCATTTCAAATAATTGAAATCCACACTAATTCAGCCACCCTTAAGAACCTTAAAACCAACCAGCAAACAAAAGTTAACTTCGACCGGATAAAACCATATTCTGAAAATTAACTTCCTTTTCAGGCTCTTACTGCTGTTCGGATCAGTGGTATGTCAGATAGACATCAAACCCATTAACAACACTATTGGCATCTACTACCACGACGAAACTCGAATTGTAATCTCCAATTACAAATGGACGTTATTAGTTCACCGTAACTTAACAGCCCTTGAACAAGCATTTGAGAACAATAATCGAATCCTTAGGACATTGGAACAAACTGTTGACCCTATTCCGGGCTATAAATTTCACGATACCGGTGCTTTTCGCATTGATGTACAAACCCACATCAGTCTTCTAACCCAAATCTCCGATTCTATCAAAACTAAGTTTTCCGAAGTACTTATAGACACTAAGAGGACTAAACGAGGAATAATCGATGGTGCAGGAACAATATTTAAGGCAATTACCGGAAACTTAGATGCAGCCGACGGTAAATTCTTCACCAACAGCATTAATAGACTTAACCAGGGACAACTACAGACAGAAAATCTTCTAAAGAACCAAATGAGCGTAACAAAAAATTTCAATGAGACCATTCAGAAATTACAACTTGACGAGAAAACATTTAACGAAGATATAAATACTATCGATTTAGCCATTCACATCCTTAATGATAGCATTTCTGTTATCGAAGCCAAACAATCGTTTCTCGAGATCTGCGAAAACCTAATGGCAAGTTATATATTTCTTGAAGATAACCTTAATGACATTTTAAACTCAATAACTTTTGCTAGACTAAAAATAATTCATGCATCAATAATTTCACCCGATCATTTGATAACATCCTTACAGGAAATCTCACAGAATCTTGTTAAGAATAATCTGCCGTTGCCAGTTCGCCTTTCAAGCGTCGCCCAATATCTGGAAATAATAGAATTAGAGGCTTTTCAAACTCGCTCCGATTTAATATTCATATTAAAAATCCCTCTCGTTGAGCAGCAACTATATACCGCTTACCACCTATACCCAATCCCAATTTTAGACGATAGAACTGGTTTTCACCATATCCTATCATTTACACAAAAATATATTGCGCGGAACGACGACTCCCTAATGTACATACCGATCAAAGACTTAAGCTCATGCAAGCGATTAACCCCGAACCAAAAGCTGTGCTGCGAACTATATGCCTACCCAATAGAATCAAATGCACCCTGTGAGGCTCAACTCCTTAAGAACATTCATAGCGTCCCGGAAAACTGCCAGAGTGCCATAGTGTTTTCCGAAGGGTACAACGTCCAAAGACTGGAATCGAACTCGTGGTTAGTGATCGTTTCCGAACCTATACATGTAACTTTTAGTTGTGCGGGAATCGATTCAAAAACTATCGTGCTAAAAACCAATTCAGTCATTCGGCTACAAACAGACTGTAGTGCCTTTGTGGGAATTACTAAAATTCAAGCCGAACCCATGAAAATAAGTAAAGTTACAGACAATTCACACCCAGTTTTAGTTCCGTACAACTGCTGCAATGCTCACCCCAAAAACCAGCAATACCAGAGCTTAAACCCCTTAAATTAGATAATCTTAACTTAGAAGAACTCAGCGTAGCCAACAACAAGCTGAATCAATATTCTAGAGACCTAGACGACCTCATCAACCAACCCTTCGTCACCAAAAATATATCCTGGTTTACGTATGCAACCGTAAGCACCATCGTAGCAGCGGCAGCTGCATTTACCTTCTACAAAGTAGCGAAAAGAATAAAGAAATCTAAGGGAGCAGATTCCAGTCCAGGAAACCCCCAGAAAATCCTATCCAGATGGATTCCCAAACTCCGACCAGTAATAGAAGACCCCGCCGACGAAACCGAAAATAATTGTCCGGTTTAAACCAAAAGTTGAAGTTACACCTTCAACTTTTCTTTGTAAAGGGGAGCTGTTAGATGAGAATATTATGCACGTGTACGTTATCAAGTATCGTATTTCGCTGACAGCTTCCTTCGAATCCGTTGAATTCGTTGAAACCGTGGGAATGCAATTCAGCAAAGTAAATGTTATAAATGCGAGACTTGCCATCCCACAGCGTTCATTAAGATAGTTCATTTCATTCAAGTAACTTTATATTTTGTATTTTTCAACTATTGTTTTGTGTATTAATTAAATCAATTTTTTTTAAAAAGTGACTTGTGTTTTAAATAATATAAAATATATATATATATATATATATATATATATATATATATATATTGTTTTTAAGTTTTCGCGGGCACTAAATGTTTTAGGTGGTTTCCGGGGATTCATCCGCGTAGTTCATAACTGATCCCTGCCGGGATCGATGGTAAAATGACGACTTTTCGGCAGAGTCACATCTGCCCTCTTCAGGTCGGTTCGCATAATTCTCGTAGCCTTCTGCTTTCGCTTCTAGTTACTCGAATACTAAGATTTTCTGGAGCGAGCGCGCTGTTATATAGTCGCGACTCGACGCCTATCGGTTGACACCGTGAACGGCTACGTGTGATTGGCCCTTGGCGTTCAGTGGGCACGGCTCCATCCTGCTGATTTGTTATTTTCGGTTGAGTTGTTATTGGACGGGTACGGGCCGGTACGGTGTTTAATAGGATTTTCCAACAATTCGATAAGTTCTGAATTCAAGACTCATAAGAGAGGTAATTGAAATAGCGAAGAGACCTCACAGTCTAAACGCACGCAATGAAATTCAGAACTTATCGAATTGTTGGAAAATCCTATTAAACACCGTACCGGCCCGTACCTGTCCAATAACAACTCAACCGAAAATAACAAATCAGCAGGATGGAGCCATGCCCACTAAACGCCAAGGGCCAATCACACGCAGCCGTTCACGGTGTCAACCGATAGGCGCCGAGCCGCGACTATATAACAGCGCGCTCGCTCCAGAAAATCTTAGTATTCGAGTAACTAGAAGCGAAAGCAGAAGGCTACGAGAATTATGCGAACCGACCTGAAGAGGGCAGAAGTGACTCTGCCGAAACGTAGTCATTTTACCATCGATCCCGGCAGGGATCAGTTATCAACTACGCGGATGAATTCCCGGAAACCACCTAAAACCTTTAGTGCCCGCGAAAACTTAAAAACAAATATAGTGAATCTCTACGGGGAGAATACTTTTCATTTGTGTAAAACATTTGAGAAATTACGCGCGAAAAGAAGCAAACTTTTGTGCGATCTATATTTTTTACAACGATGCTGCGATGAAGGAGTTATTCCGAAAAACATGACGGTAAAGTTCTGGAAGAACAACAGAAAAACACAGAATATCTTATGGAAAGCTAGTTGTGCCCTACTTAGGGAAGCCATACGTGATGTCAGAAGAGATTTGGATGTTCTTAATACTAAACTCCTAGATATCCACCTACAGGTAAGCAATACACTCCACCCGATAATATGGGATAAATTCGATGAGATTAGCGAATTTAGGGCCGAAACTAATTCAGAGTTAACAACAATGCAACAACAGGCAAAATTTAACAAATTGAAGCTCCAATAGAAGCCCAAAAACGAATTTGTCTCGGAAAATAACGGTCACAGTCTAACCTCACGGCAATTGGAAACGAATAAAACCGTTTATAACTTATCTTCGGTCCAATTGAACACTTCCTCGATTGGCGTGTTGGCTAAGGGATTCAATTACGCTATTGCTCCCTCTCACATACCAACAGAGAGCATAATATGTGGCGTGGAAACAGCAGTTTCAAAATTAGATGCGAACACCGCTGAAATAATTAGACAGGATGTGTCACATGTTCTAAGAAAGTCTAAACCACCCAAAAGGAACCTATCCATAGAAGAAAATGAGGCCTTGAAACAACTGCGCCTCAACAAGGACATTGTCATTCTACCTGCTGATAAAGGAAATGCGACTGTAATTTTAGATACAGCGGATTATTCAAACAAAATTCAAATATTGCTACAAGATCCAGCATATAAACAAATTACTACTGACCCAACAACTTATCTAGAGAAAACAACCAAGGCCAAAATCCAAGCAAGTAGGATCGACAAAAATCTCCAACTGCAACTCATTCCGCGTGAAAAGTCATCGAGATGTCCGAAATTCTATGGGTTGCCAAAAGTACATAAAGAGGGTGCACCTTGAGGCCAATAGTAAGCTCAGTTGGATCCCCAACACAACACCTAGCCAAATACCTAGCCCAACAACTTCAACCGTTTGCAGAGGGGGCAGACTCATATGACAAAAATTCGACACATTTCATCGAAATTCTTAGAAAAACGGTCTTACAACCAAAGTGTCTTCTTGTAAGTTTTGACGTAGTGTCCCTTTTCACCAACATCCCTATCGACGAAGCCTTGGATATCATAATAGAAAAATACAAACCACCTCAACACCTTGTAGACTTAACAAGGCACTGTCTGATGAACACCTATTTTGTTTACGAGAACCAACGATACAAACAAGTGGAAGGAGCTCCAATGGGATCGCCACTCTCACCAGTTATAGCGAACCTTTTATGGAGAACTTTGAGGAGTTGGCACTAAGAACAACAACTCTTAAACCCAGTTTGTGGTTGCGATATGTGGATGATACATTTGTGATTTGGCCTCATGGGAGGGAACACCTCAATACTTTTTTAAATCACCTTAATGGCATCCATCACAAAATAAAATTTACCATGGAGGTTGAAGCCAACAATTAACTGCCATTCCTTGATGTTCTCATAAATAGGAAGCAAGATGGAACCCTAGACCATACGGTATCTAGGAAAGCAACTCACACCAACAGATACCTTCATGCTAATTCTCATCCCCACCCAGCCCAACTACAAGCCGTCGTCAAGACTTTAGTAACCAGATCACAAAGACTAGCTGACCAGGATAACATCAAACAGGAAATGGACAGTTTAAAAACAGCTCTGAGACAAAACGGATTTACAGAGCAAAATATACAAAGAGCCCTAAAGTCAAAACCGAGACAAACAGACGAGGAGCATGAGACACCAATAACCAAGGCTTATTTACCGTATGTCAAGGGGACCACGGACAGTATTGCAAGCATTCTACGGAGACACAATATCGATACTATTTTCAATACAGACAGAAAAATAAGCACGGTGTTGAGGACTCCGAAGACGAGGATCCCTTTAGAACAACAGGAAGTGTACGAGATTCCATGTGCAGACTGTCATAAAACCTATGTGGGGCAAACTAATAGAAGAATTCAAGCTAGACGTGATGAACACCAGAACGCTGTAAGAAAGTAGGAAAAAACAACATCCATTGCGGAACACGCCACCACGATGTCACACCGAATAGACTTTGAGAACATCAGAGTACTGGCAAATATAGAACACCCGAACTCAAGACTCGTAAGAGAGGCAATTGAAATAGCGAAGAGACCTCACAGTCTAAACGCACGCAATGAAATTCAGAACTTATCGAATTGTTGGAAAATCCTATTAAACACCGTACCGGCCCGTACCCGTCCAATAACAACTCAACCGAAAATAACAAATCAGCAGGATGGAGCCGTGCCCACTGAACGCCAAGGGCCAATCACACGCAGCCGTTCACGGTGTCAACCGATAGGCGCCGAGCCGCGACTATATAACAGCGCGCTCGCTCCAGAAAATCTTAGTATTCGAGTAACTAGAAGCGATAGCAGAAGGCTACGAAAATTATGCGAACCGACCTGAAGAGGGCAGATGTGACTCTGCCGAAACGTCATTTTACCATCGAACCCGGCAGGGATCAGTTATCAACTAAGCGGATGAATTCCCGGAAACCACCTAAAACATATATATATATATATATATATATATATATATATATATATATATATGTTTTTTATATATATATATATATATATATATATATATATATATATATATATATATGCAACTCATCGTGGGCTACTCTATAAATCATTTCCTTTTCTAACATTTCTTATAATCATACTGTATATCTATAATTGCTCTCACCCCATATTGCATCTATCCTATCTACCTAAGAAGCATTTGATTTGTAACATATCTGAATAATTATAATCTACGACGCCTTATATCTGTCAATTTAGAACATGAGAACACAGAAATTTTACCCATCCAAAAGTCACCTAAGCAGCAACTTTTACTTTAAATTCTTGAACGGTTCAGCTGTAAAAATGTAATATTAGAAAAATATAAAATAGTGATAAAATTCTTTTAAGATCCTGCATATCAATTTGTATTGATTTTTTTTTTCAAGATCAGTTTAAATTGTCTTCTAAACGTTGTTTGTGGCATATTCTTGATTACTTTTATGTTTTTTTTTTTGGGCAATAACACCACAATAGAAATAAAACGAATACCAAACGTTTCAAAGTCTATTCTGACAACGAAGTCAGTTTCAATCTCAGGTAGGTTACCAAATCATGCTGTATTGAAACTCTTGTAATTTCAAAACTCAGCTGTCATAATTATTGTCACAGTCTCGTTCTTTCATATACCGTTTGCGAGAATTACGAATAATAAGATATATATAACAAAACACAAACATTATATGTATTATATTGTTAGATAAATAAGTAAAAAGATATTTGCAGTATATCACATCTCGCTAAAAGAACATTTAACAATTTTTGACTGACTGCTATTATTTTGGACGACATGTTAAAATTAATTTAAAACAGTACCTTATATCGAATAAAACAGCAAATATTATTAATACTTATTCAAATTTCATTTGCCCATGGCATAAAATAAAAAACATACTCAATTTGTGAGGATCTGAAATCAAATCTATAAATTAGCTTTATAATCTCTAAATAGTTAGTTAACTTACGGAACTTTTCATGGGGATTATATCAAAACCTTTAAGAAATACAATGCACCTGCGTTAATTTGTTAAATAATACCAACATTTGTTTTTGTACGTTCATTGAAATAAATTGAAATTTTGAAAATAATACATTGATAATTGTCCCATTGCATTGAGAAGGAACCTTAACCTAGCGGCTAATATTGTTATGAAATGTCAAATTTCAATTAAATCTGCTGCAATGAGGTTGACTATTTATCCGACTATTTATCTTCAATTTCACTATTTGTATTTATATCATGGGCTTTGTAATCTTAGTTAAATTGTATGAAACTATTAGCCTTTAACTAGAAACATTATACATTAAAAGAATAATGTTAAAATAATAAAATATTATCGAAAAAACATTACCAGTTGCCATGCAATACAAGTTTCTGATTTTAGTTGACATACTATATTTAGAAAAACTTGCGAGTACCCAATAAATTGTCATTATCATATAATATAATTTTTTGTTGGTGAGATCTCAACAGCATGATAATGTAGAATAACTTTCAGAGCCTAACAAAATTTGTTAGTTTTTCATTTAATTTAGTTTGTTTTTCTCATTCGAGTCAAATCCATCTTACAATTTTCTGACCAAGTAATCTGGCGGCACTGTTTGTCATTGGCAGTGAAGTTTTTATTTTATTTTATGAATGAACCAATATTAAAAATAAATTTTAGCATTCTGCATTGAAGGTCGTCAGTAGCTACTAAGCAAAACAAAAATAAAGTAAATCGGTTGACGGACAGAAGAGAAAATGGTACCGAACGGTTTTGTCTTTATATATAGTATATATATATATATATATATATATATATATATATATATATACATATGTATATTATCAAGGTAATAAATATTTTATATAGATATTTGGGTGCTATTATAAAAACAACAAGTCATTTATTGGAAGGGGTGTTTACAGATTGGGATGTTAATATTTGTTTGGGGTTTTACAAAATAGGACATATCATCAAGAAAAAGTAAGACAGGATCCAAAACGAGGACAGTTTGTACTTCAGAATTCATGAATTGCCGTTTCAAGAATGTCATTATATAAATGTACACAAAAATTAATACTTTAACATAATAAGAAAAAGCCGGGAATTATTCAACTCCGGAATAGAAATTATTCCAGTTCTTTTTTCCCTAAACATTACAAATTTCTGACTACGTTGTACCGGATAAAGTATATGAAGGAATTCCCAGTAGATTAAAAAATGGAAAAGATAAACACCCTATATTTAAGTGGTACTCCTACGCACTATTCGTTACATGATATTTAATTTTTTATGCAGCAAGGTTATTAAGCACATTATCTCTTATTGTGAATCCCTGTCCAATTGCGATTTCAGGAATGTAAGTGATAAACTATTCCGTACCAACGATATCATAACAAAACAATTTAATCAATCTTGGTACATCCTCTCTGAAATATTTGCTTAAAATGAGTGGTAGTAGTCTTTCATTAATCATTAGTTCCTAAAGACAATTTAGAATGTTGTTAAATGTTATATATTTCCTTTTTACTTTCTCTTTTGGATGGGTTTCGAGCACCAGTGTTAGAATTATGTTTGCAAGATGTGCTTATGGAGGATTTACCTGTACAAGTATCGGCAAAAATGCTGCCGTTGTGTACCAGTGCCCAGTTGGGACTAATGTAAGTCTTTACATATTTTCCGTCACCACCGCATATTATTTCCGTACTAGAATCGCCTTTGGTTGAAATTCGACCAATTGTGTCAAAGCGTAACGAAATTCAATTTGTTTTCATATATAATTAATTGGGCCTTACTTGTGTGTACATTCTATATTATTCTTACCTTAATGATATAAGGTATGACAAAGAGACGAAGAGGTGGTAGTAAGTGAAAATTAAAGACAAATATTTAGTTAACATGAAATTCCTTAAAATGAAATAGTTCAGCTATTAACCTGTAGAATAATCTAAAAAAAATAAATAAATGTAAATGACAATTCTATATGAATAGAAATTGTAAAATAATCTGTTTTATTTTACTATTAATACTTATTCAACCTCCAATTGTCTTCTAATTATTTCTATACTATATAGTATATACTATACTATATACTATAAAACATAGTACATGGGTAACCGAGCTTTACTTGTAAATTCAGAGATTCAGCAAAAAAGGTGGTACGTATATCCATATAATTGGACATTTGCTCTATAAAGATGAAACGATTCAGTTACATTTCAACTCTGTAACATTTATTAAAATACTCATTATAACAATGCCAATTCATAATATATTTCCACTGTCCTTTATGAAGCAACTGCTTTTGGACTACCGAATAGAAAAATGTTTGCTAACAGTTTTTTAACCACCCTAGGTAACTATAATTTTACTCCGGACTGTATTTTAACCACCCTGTGTAAACCACCTAGTAGAACAAACATTTCTCTCCAACTATTCTGTATAACTACCTTCCGTAACTATAACTTTACTCCACCCTTTTTGGAACTTTTTTTAGAATCACCCTGTATAACTATAATTCCTCTCATCCTATATTGCATCTATCCTATATAAGAAACGGCTTGTGGGGTACGAAATGTTGCATTTTTTCTCTAACATTTTTTTAACCACACTGTATAACAGTAATTCTACCTCAGTAATATTTCCACCACCCTATATATGAATCTTTCTATAATATTCTTTGGACCTTCCTATATAACTGTCATTCTTTTCTGTATATGCAACTACATATGGGCCACCCAATAAAACATTTGATTCCTAACATATCTGGAATCAACCTGTATAATTGTAATTCACAGCGCCTTGTATCTCAGCCTTTTTACATAAGCATATGTAAATAAGCATATGTAAAGACTGTCAAAACAACTTTATTGTGTGCCTCCAATTCATATGAAAACACATAACTTTTTACCTATCCAAAAATGGCTTAACCAGCACTTTTTTCTTTAAAATCTTGAAGGATTCTGCTATAAAAATGTAATGCTAAAAAAATAGTGACGAAATTTTTGTAAGATCCTACACATCAATTTGCATTGAAAGAATTTTTCAAGAGCAATTTCAGTCTCAAGTAGGTCACCAAATCATTGAACAAAACATGTTGTATTGTTTCATAATTGTAACAATCTCGGTCTTTCTCGGTAATACGCTTTTTCCCAATCAATCAATTTGTAGACGCTGAAACCCCAAACTCGAATTTAGACAAAATCATAAAACAAATAAACATTATATGTATTAGATAAATAAGTAAAAATATATTTGCGGCATATATATATCACATCTTAAAAGAACATTAAACAATTTTTGACTGACTGCTATTTTACATGACATCTTAAAATTTATTCTTCTGTAAATACGCAAAATTGTTATAAACACAATCAATTTGATCACTTTAATAGTTGCTGTCTTCAACGTTTTTTTTTTAAAGTGACGGCATAAATGAATAGAAAAGAAGGTTATTAGAGCATACAACTTAGCAAGTAAAAGTCGATTATTTAAGCAATATTTATATTTCGCTACACGATTGAGGTTTTACTGTCGACTGCTGTCAAAATTCGAGCATTAGATTAAGTTTTAAGGTAGTTGATCATAGTGGGTGCCCTCTCACTTGATTTTTATCAATAATTTATATTAATTTACTTATTTTAAAAGAAATAAATAAAGATTCTTTATATATTCTGCACATCTACGGCACAGTATCTTTCGAATGGCATACGTTTCAATACCCTCCTTTAAAAATAAAGGTCGAAAAAGAGGTAGTGCCTTTCGCTTTCCCCGTATTAATAATAGTATGATATGATGTATATGGTCATTCCATGTCAAATCTACCAATGGTTGGAATCGACCCCCTCAAATTCAGAAGAATTTCTGTAAAAGATGTCTTTTATCATAAAACTAAGTCGTGCCAAAGATAATAATTTAAAAAAATGTTTTCGAACGTTATGCGAAATTCAAAATTTCTCCATTTTTCGAACTTTCGAAGTTTTTTTTTCTCGAAAACTATTATACAGTGCTTTCGAAAAGTGACGAATATGTGTATTATTTCCTAAATGAACAGTTTTTTCGAAAAAATGGCGTCATCTATTTTCAATCTGACTAATTGAAAGAGCGTGCCTTTCTACGTACACATCGGCAAAAATATGATTAGCTAGGTTAGATAAAAAAACAAAAAAAGTCATTATTTTAAATTTAACTAAATTTAATGATAATGATGAAGTTAAATGTTGAAATTGTGCACCACCGTTGGCTAGCCGACAGTAACCAAGACATATTCAATAACTTCGGCAGGTATAAGAATATCTTCTGACGAATTCTCGATTGCAATTCTTCTAAATTCGCCGGTCTAGTAGAGTATACTTTGCTTTTTAAATACCCCTACAAAAACTAATTTATGGGTGTCAAATCTGACGATCTAGCTGGCCACTCGGCCTCCTTCTCCTTAACCAACTATTCGGGAACACCTCATCTAAATAAGCACGGACAGGTGCTGCATAATGGGGAGGTACAGCATCTTATTCAAAGAAAATGTCGTTTCTCGGAAGATCAAGTTCCTCAGTTAGATATAAATTTATTTGTTCAGGAATAAAAGATTTTGAAGGTCCAGCAAATTTTGGTAAATCACGAAAATATCCAAAGTTACGGGATTTAAACTCAATATTGGTTACCATGCTTTGGGTGATGGGACGCCAACCAGGATGAGTTTCATTGAACAATTTAACTACTTCTTGTCTTGTTGGGTGCGCATTCTGCTATAATCCTAACAAGCAAACAGTTCAATTCGTTCTCTTTCAGTTAATTTAATCATTTTTCAAAAAATGACAATGTCGCTACTCAGTAAACAGTTCTAACACACCGCTTTTGTCAAACAAAATATATGAAATCGATAAGAAATATATATTAAAAAATGCAATTTCAAATGTCTTTATTTAAAACAACATCGACAGGTCAGAGGATTTTTTCTAAAAACTCTCACATTCAGGAATAATGAATTTATTGCTTACTTTTCGAAAGCACAAAAATGGGCTTGAGTTTGTTTTAATTGAAATTATGAATTATTTATTTTATCAAAATCTGATAATTTTGTAAAATTTTAAAAATTGAAAAAGAGTAAAAACTAAATTTTAATATTTATTTTTTTATACATAACGTCTTTGACTGATTTTTTATAGATATGTATTGTTGAATTCCAATAAAGATTTTTTGGTTCTAAATAAATTAACATTATTATAAGATAATATCTTGTAATTTAATCCGGAATAAAAAAATATATTAACATAATTTAAATTACTTTTTACTGAAACAGAATAAAAAATTCAATTGTGAAAGCTGTTACTTTTTGGTACCTGACGGTCACATGAAACTAATTTTATTCTTTTCTTTCACTGTTTTTTTTTCACACACCACGTGACTAGGTTAATAAGTTAATAAGTTGCACTCCAACATTATTACCATTACATTTACAGGAGAAATAGAGCACTATTGTAAACTCAACATCTTGGACCTAACACTTACTCGTAAAACTTATCTATAAGTTTTAATATATAGAGAAAAACTACCTTTACCGACATTACGATTCACTATTCATCTTTTAGCCCACTAGTTATAAATTATCACCGTATAAAAACATAATTCCTAGAGCATTCTATAGGACGGCCTCGGACAGATCCAATAAAGTACATTATACTTTACAAAATGTTATGTGTAATTTTTTTTATTAGTTTGTGAAAAACCATCATCAACCGTTAAATTTTTTTTAATCACAAATGTTTAATTGTCTGAAAAACTATGTTTTAAAATGTTCCTATATTTTACAAATAGCATTTCCTAAAATCATCAAAGGAGCGCATATTTATAGTAGAAAAATGGACAGATTTGTACAAATAATATTAATAGTCCAATTAGGTAAATGAGTAACTATTGAAAATACGTATAGAACAAAATTAATTTGACACTAAAACTTTTCATTCGGTTGCTGAAAAGTTACAAAAACTGCCAAAATAGTGATTTGTGCAATTTTAGACACCCCCGATAATTAATTGAGGAATAAAAATTTGATAACCACGCTTGTTGTGTGTTATGCTATATACATCTTCTTCAAGAAATAACAGTCATACACCTGTGGAATTATATTTCAAAAATAGGCTTAAATAAGTTGTCTAGTATACTATTTTATTTTCATTGCTATGAGACGCTTCCAAACAATTTGTGTTGTTCATGTGAATCTTTTAGATAGTTCTAATTTAGTGTTTATATTTATTTTACAGCATACCATTTTTGGCTTTCTGCAAAGTTTGTCTGTCAACTGGCCCTCTCGTTTCGTATTGCCATTCCGAAGTTGCCGACATAGTGACGTGATAATAATAATGGATTTGTTCCAACTTTAACATTTCCTCCTATTATTGTGTATGCTCTTCTGATTTCTCACATACATGTTATAATGTACCTGTAACACAATTGCATTTCACGTCTTCTTGCCTAAAGGGTTGATGTTTGCTGTTAGAAGCTTTTATTTACTTTCACCTGTTCCGATATTTGTCTGTAATCAAATCTTGCAAGTTAAATTTGAACCACTTCCCGGTTACCGATTCAGCTGAAATTTTGGATGTATGCAAAATTATCATTACATGGAGCTGATCTGATGATGGAATCTGAATGTAGCCATAGGATCTCTGTAGTTAAACGACACAAAATCAAATCTTGCAATTGAGCTGAAATTTTGCATGCGTGTGTAAATCAGATGACAATGCAAAATTGTTATGATGTGAAGCTGATTTGATGTTCGAACCGAAAGGTGACCGAAAGGAACTCGAGTTTGGACTCGTTTGATCCGCCTTGACGAGTACTTTGGTGCTAGATGGCAACCAGGGTCTGATGATGGAGCTAGAAGATGGCCATAGGAACTCTATAATCAAACGACAAAACCTCACCGAGTTTGAGCTCGTATGATTCATCTTGATGAGTACTTTGGTGCTAGATGGTAACCAGAGTCCCAACGGCCAGTAATTAAGCGATACGACCGCGTCGAGTTTGATTCGTTTTCATGGATGGCCCGTTTTTGATGGTTGGTGAGTGGTGGTGGTTTGGTGGACGTTTGTTATCAATGTGGATTCTGTCTTTGATTAGATGGTTGACTCAATGCCATCATCATCAATGAGCACGTGCCGAGGGCTGAATGGTATGAGGGTCTATAAACATCTCATATCGCTAATGTTGCGCCTCAGAATATCAGGGCGAACCCTGTAGTACTGAAGCCCTTATCCTCTTACAATGGACTTCTGAGAGTATTAACCGTTCTTGTCCTATACTCGTGGGAACGACATGAACAAAAAAGAAACTGCTACACAAAAAGAGATGTTTAGAGAAGGCAAAATTGAAGAAACATGAGAAGATTGTTAATGAAAGCGATGTCCACAAGCGAGAACGCTTGGAAAAAAAATTTTAACAGTAGCTAAACATAAAGAAAACGAATCGTTAGAACAACGCACCAATAGGCAAGATATAGACAGAATACATACACAAGAGAGAAGGGAAACTGAATCACCTGAACAAGGTGCTTCCTGGATAGAAAACGTTCGAATACGTACACAAGAGAGCAGAAAAAATCAATTATAAGAAGAACACTTGGCCAGAATCGAAAGGAACAGAATGCTCAGGCAAGCAAGTCAGTTAACATAAAGTTAAAAATAATTTAAACATAAAAAAAATGGTACCGACATTGCAACCTTTAACAGTAATTAACCTTCTTCGTCTACGTAACAATAATCCTACATCGTAAATACCTAATTATATATATTTATTAACCCTAAAACTTGACATTTTGTATTAAATCCTTGCGTTTTTATCACAGACCCAATTTATTATAAATAAAAGGGTGTCGTTACATTTTGATGGAACAATATTTTTCTTTTTAAATGTAACACGCTTTTATTTATAAAAAATTCGTATGTGATAAAAACGCAAACATTTAATACAAAGTGTCAAATTTTAGGGTTAGTAAAAATAGATAATTAGGTATGTACGATGTGGGATTATTGTGACGTAGACGAAGAAGGTTAATTACCGTTAAGGTTGCAATGTCAGTACCTATATAATGGTATTTTTCTTATCATATTAAATTATTTTTTACATTTTAGTATCTTTTTTATAACAAGTAATAAAAGCTTGTTTTTAAAAAGTTTTTTTTTTAATTTTATTTTACTGTTGCTATTCAGTATTATGGCAGGTATATTAGGTTTATTTATTATAATCCCTACTGCCCATATTCAACTATCTTCCACTACCTGATCGAACAGTACATGACCATAATCTATCAATATCACTTTGTGTTACATGATTTAAATTTGACGGCCGGCTCTACTATTCCTAGTACGGTTGCTTGAGAACTTGTCTGATAACAGTTCATGTTTGTTTCTCAAGTTGCTGGTGTTAAGGTAATGGACACTGCTATCTAACTGTTTTATGAATGGGGGGAGCTAAGGTTCGCTTAGGAGTGGATCGTAAAGAGTGATCCTCAGCTACTATATGTTTTTTTTTTGTATAAATTGAACAAATACATATGTTAATATTCTTATTTATCATTTGTGTTATTTGTTTGCTAAGTATTTTTATCATTTCTAGGATATAACGTTCTACCTCCACTCCTTCAGCTCACCAAGTAATATTGAAACTTTAACAATACAAAACTGTACAAAAGTCACGCTGCTAGTCCGTTGTACTGGAGAAAAAAGAAACATGGAAGTTGTACGCATAAAGAACGTAAAACATCTTCTCTTTGAAAGAACCAACTACTTGTCAACAATTACCCCGCATTTCTTTTTGGAAAACATCGATTACATTGAAACCATCCCTAGTTTCACCTTTTCTCAATACATTAAACCCATTCATAGTGCTGGATGTTTTGTCCCAACTCGAGATTTTGGCAACTTCAGTATGACGAACGTCACCATCGACACAGTGGAGTCTAACGCTTTTTACATGCCAAGCGGTTTTAGATTGTTTGAGATGACGAATGTACGAATAAACAGGCTGCAAAATTCTGCAATTTTCATAAGATACGATGACAAAAAGGGGCAATTCGTTATAAAAAACAGCACAATTGGCATTCTTGAGCACCTGGCTATTCAGTTATCGGTCAGAAATGTTACCATAGCAAATAACAAGTTCATAGAAATTTCGTCGGGTGGTATAAACGGGACTATTGAAAGTTTCTCTTTCAATGATAATACCGTAAACACGCTACAACCACATGCATTTTCAACTTTGTCCAAGGATGTAGCTATTTTAAGCAACAGAATAGAATATTTGAAGAGCGGAGCACTTGAAAGGATTAGTCCAGGTTTGCTAGAAGATTCAGGAAGAAATTTTGGCAGCTTACGATTCAGCTATTTGTTCAAGGAAAACTATGTGCATCATTTAGATGCTGGTTCATTACAACCAGATGTTGATTCCTATAACAATGTGGCAAGTGAAGTGGCACTTATTTGGAATCAGTTTTTATGCACATGTGAAAACATAGGTAAGCAATTTACAATAAACATAAAATTTAAAATGCAAAATTCTTTAAAGGGCAGTAGAATATATCACTCATCTGGGGCTAAGGTGTTAAATAACTCAGGAAAAATTCATCTCTTCATCCTTCTTATCTGTCCAATTTTAAACATAGACCTAGCCGATTTTGGTTATTTGTCTCTATTTTCTGTCTCAGAATTGTGCTGATTCTAATTTCTTGCCACAGGGAGTAGTTTCTTTTAAATTATTTAGTTATTCAATTTGTAATAACTTTAAATATTTTATACACTTAGAATACAAGGCTAAACTCAATAGTATTCAGGATTCGTTTCACCCCCTTCTTGTGTAATAATATGATACGTGCACTAATAATTCTTTGGGATCTCTTCCATTGACAGGCACAGGTGGTTCATAGGTATATGTTAAAAATTCCCCGTCTTATTCCTTTATCACTTAATTCACTATTCGTTAAAACACCATAACGTCCTTCATTTCTCTCAATTTTATTTTTCGTTTCTGCTATAGTTTCATCCAAGCCTGTTATCTAAAATCCGTTTTCGTCTATTAATGTAGTGATGTGAAGGTTTCCGTTCCGTCTAAGACATTTTATTCCTTTATTTTCTTGTATGTATTAAGTTTCAATTTCGTAGTAGTTTTTATAAATTTTCTTACCATCTTTCCAGATTCCTTGACCATTTATAAAATTTGCCTTTACCTACCTTGCTTAAATACGTGGCTTTTTTACTGAAATTTTCTTTTATTTTTCTTGTTGATGTCTATGGAAATTTTTATTATTAATAATATGTCCCCCTATTGTTATTAAATAAATTCAAGGTTGGTACATCTTGTGACTACTTTTTCCCTTGATGTTTTTTACAACAAAAGTAGGAGTAAATTAGGTATACACGGTGTGGTGGTTGAACTTTCATATGTATACCTCCTTTTCCTCTTCCGTTTATTCTCTCATAGTTTTCTACCACATTCTTCATTTTCATCTTATTTTATTGTATACTTTTAAACTAGAATGTGCGTAGTATAGCAAAATAAATTCATAAAAATATAGGATAAAGAAACAATATTCAAGGGTAAAGTCTGGACCTGGGCCGGACAAATAAATAATGTATGGGTTATTGCACTTTTCTGATATTTGTTGATTAGTGTGTTGAGGAAGCCAGTCCCTGACCACTATAATTTCAACCACAGATAAAACCTGTGAAAATATTCGACGTACCTTAATAAATGTTTGAGACAAATAAAATTATATTAGAGGGTAATTTCAGACATTAAATTAATGAACTGTCCATAATTCAATAATAATTCAGGCGTCAACACATTGAGTACTAATAGTAGGAGAGATAGAGCGGGATTTTGCTGGTCATCCTGAAAATGGATAGAATGGACAGTATTAAGTTCAATTCCTGAACTACATCACGTTTCTAGGTAGGCGCCAGTGGAAGTGATAACCGAGGATAGTTACAGAGTGTGAAAATGTTTTTTTTGATCATGCTCATCATCGAGTAAACGTTCCAAAATTGGCTGCATACAAAATTGTGATATATTTAGCAAATTCCCGAGGGGCGACTGCCTAGAGCGTTACCATCAAGCTGGCGGACAGGGGTAAACTTGTAAAAAATAGGAGTGAACTTCGTCATTAAGTAAAAAAGAACGTCATTTGCACGATTTTTTGCTTACACCAAAGAAATCATAATCCAAAAGGACGTACAGCTAAATGACATGAATATATTTTCCATGACGTCATTAATGTGGTCTGTATGACGTCATACACATTTTTTAAAAATGAGAAGCCACATTTTTTATTAAGGATTCGGAAAGAGCGGAAAATTTCATGCCCGAATATGACTTTGACCATGACCTTGAACTTGATCTTCTGGGTGAGTCCAAGATCAAAGTTTTTTGGAAAAATCAACCAATTACAGCTAAATTAGGTGTACGGGGGTTTTAGACATCGCTGATTTCGAATCTGAAATCAGTTTTTCAAAATTCACAATCCAAGATGGCGGAATTTTTTTTTTTTTAAAGGCAACCAATTGATGCACAACCAATGAACGGTAATCGATATATTTAATCCTGATCCGAAAGATGACTGATTCAAAGAGGGTACTCTAATTAAAAACAAATTTGACGTTGAACTTGGCCACTAATGGTTTTGAAAATTTTCCAAAACTGATTTCATATTCGTAATCATCGACGTCGAAAGCCCCCGTATACCAAATTGACAGCAGGTTGGTTGATTTTTTTCAAATTGCCAATTTTCAAAATCTGTGTATTAATAAGTTGCCACAACTTGAAATTGTACTGTACTTCCCTGATATTTTGAAGGTCCTTTTTTGCTTAGTAGACCAATCAATAGAGATTGTTTTCGTGGAAAAAATACTATCAGGATACTGCCTGTGCCATCACATTAAAAACGATTTGTAGTGATATTTTGCTACCTTTTCCACTTGCGACTATGATTTTTTACTTTATTATAAACAATTGAAACAAGAAAATTGCGTTTGTTTGCATGCTTATAAAATGAAACATAATAAACTAATCTCAATGGTGTCAACAGGTGAATTGTAAAGCATGGAAATACCAATGAAATGAGCCCAGGATCGATCCGATAAAGGTCTTTAGTAACAGAGAAAAACAAAAAATACTGGAAAATTTAGCGGTTTTCTTTATATTATCATAACTCCGTCACTATCGAAGTTGTAGAACTGGGCTTGTGGTAACTGATAGTAATTGATATCTACCTTATACGTGACTAAACTAGGCGCTATCGGTTCATTAGTTTTTGAATAATTGCGATCTGAAATTTTTAGTCCCTTGCAGTGTGTCTCCATGCGACATGGATCGTCAAATATCAATTCAGAATAGAGATATTGTAAGTAGAGGTACCATTCTACAACGCCTCTATTTTCATTTTTCATTAAATGTCTGTGAAGTATACGAAAAATGTTAGCAAAAATGACCAAAATTTGGTTTGCGTATCAATGTGTTCGAGTAGTGGGGGAACAGGTTGTTTAGGGAACTGCTGACAATAATTATTATCGATAGTAACTGTCACTCTGACAGATGGTGAAAGAATCTAACCGCTAAAAAAGCTTCTATACAGAGCGATGTGTTCGATTTTATTATATCAAACTGTTTGTTTATTAATATATTTATATGTAAACGGTTGCTCGGAAACGTTTTTGCTTTAATGTGTGGATTTTGGATTTACGGAACATCGAAAGAGAGCGATCAATAGAAAAATTCTTACTTGTGAGAATTTTAAATATTAAAACGATCTATGTATTTGCCTCTACTATATATTACTATACGCTTCCCCTCAACAACCGTGTTTCCCCCACTCCTTGGATACATTCATACACTCGTCCATTTTTTCTCATGTTTGCTAACATTTTTCAGATATTTCACAGATATTTAATGAAAAATGAGAAAAGAGGCTTTGTAGAATGACACCTCTACTTTCAACAACTTTTTTCAAAATTGTAATTTGAATATCTATGACGCATAGGGGCACAATGCAAAAATAGTGAACAGAAAACTAATAAACCGGGAGCGCCTGATTTTGCCATACATAAAATAGATGTAAATTACTATCAGTTCCTACAAGCCCAGTTTTACAGCTTCTAAAGTGATGAAGATACGTTTTTTTTTTAAAAGCTACATTTTTCAGTATTTTTTGTTTGGTATTTTTTCGTTGGTATTTTCATGCTTTACAATTGACCTGTTGACACCATTGGGATTAGTTTATTATTTTTGATTTTATAAACATGCTAAGAAAAAAAAGTAATTTTCTTGCTTCAATTGTTTATAACAAAAAAAAAAACATAGTTGCGAGTGGAAAACATTACAAAATATCGCTACTAATCGTTGTTAATGTGATGGCAGAGTCGGTATCCTGATAGTATTTTTTACACATTATCAGTTAATTTTTGCTCTATTGATTGGTCTATAGTCGAATGTAAATTCCTACAAACTTCTATCACATGATTACCATAGACAAATTGACTTTGTGCTGCACAATACGGCCATTTTGGAGAATTAACATGTTTTATGTTAACATTCTATGTTAACTTGGAATAATTACATAAAACATTCAAATGTACAGCTATTTCTTCTGCTTGTTTGGGCGAGGCAACGCTATAACAGTTAGTGGTGATTAGCTTTGTGCCGCATTGAGCGCCGTTGATCGGTAATTGTAAACCTACCATTTGTCCGTCTGTTTTTTTCGTATTCCTACACACTAGACAGTTCACGTCAGCAATACGTAGGTAAACTAAACTGTCAAAGCAAACAAGACATTTGTATTCGAAATTTTACGCATTTTTGAAGTTTTTTTTTTCTGGAAAGGACATGTCTCCTTTAAGTAATTAAAAACCCGAATTTAAATGTTTTGACGTGAATTTTAATTAAATGGTTTCTAAATTAGGAATCACAAAGTGGAGAACACATGCAACAACATTGTAATTGGAGATTATATAGGATCAGTTTCTTAAAGGTTCTAGATATCGAACGTAGTCAGTTTATGTTAAAAGCAACATGTATTCGTAACATCTAATAAGGAATTTCCTTTGTTCATATATGATACTCACTGACAAAGAAATCGCAACACCCAGGAGATGATTAAATTTAATGTTCTTTTGGTAAAACTTAGATGCTGTAGTAAGGACTAAATGATTAAAATTTGCTAAAGTTTGGTGAATGTTTGTTCATGTAAACTTTTTTAAAATTTATCTTTAGTAATGTTAAAAATGCCTAGAGCACGTGTATACCAAATGTGAATTTGAAAGAGGTCTAATTATTTATTTACGGGACTCGGGTTTTTCATTTCGAGAAATCACTAACCTCATGAACAAAAATCCAAGTACTGTTATGAGCTGTTGTCAAGCTTGTTTTTAAAATACCTATAATCGAACGTCGAAGGGGCACAAATGAAGTTCAATATCGACGTTTAGTATTGGACTAATGGACTTTAGAGTCTATTTTCGACAACTCTAAATTTGGCTAATGAGTTGTTAGGATAACTAGGCCATCAAGCGTCCGAATGATTTTGCGCCGTATAAGGTCTTTTGGGCTGCAGCATTATTGACCCCATCTTGTGCTACCTCTGACTGCTGAGCAACGACATCAGTGGTACTGGCGTCAGTTCGTCTTCTCTGATAAATCTCGATTCTACGTAGGTAAACATGATGGTCGAAGAAATGTTAGACAACGCCGAGGAGAAAGACGTCAACCTCAGTTTAGTGTTGGGGTGTTATGGCACATGGAAGTCACCTTTAGTCGAGGCAATATGACAGCGCAACGTTATCTTCACGAAATAGGGGAGCCCCATGTACTCCCTTACCTTAATCGGACTAATGGATCCAATATTTCAATAAGATAATTTTCGGCCTCATGTTGCTAGAGTTAGCTTAAACTTCTTTGAAGAGACCCATTTGAATGTGTTGCCATGACCGCCCAGATCCCCAATCTTTCGCCCATATGACATGTTTGGGATATGAGGGGTAGAAGGCTAGGAAATTTACCCCAGCCCCCACGGATTTTAGAGGTTCTAAGACATGAAATGTAGATAGTTTGGGATAATGTTTTTCATAAAGAAATAGGCCACCTTATTGAATGAATGCGAAGACATGTTGGGGAGTGTATATATAACCACGCTGGACAAACAAACACATTATTAACAAAATTAATTAAAAAATATTTTTTTATATTTTTTTTCAAATTTTAATCCCCTACTATGGCATCTATGTTTTATCCAAAACAATATTAAATTTAAACATCCTCTTCTCGGAGTTTCGATTTCTTTCTCAGTGAGTATATAATGTGCTCAAAACGTATTCAAAATATTTAGCAAATAATGTGGTATGTAATAATAATGAAAGTTTTAGGCATAGTTTATATTGATAGCGTACAATTTCCAATTGATTTCACAATGCTTTGGCCATGTGGATTACTGATTGCTATCAATATTGAACGAACACAAATGAATCGCAGAGAAATGTAAATAAAATGGGAACTGTTTGGAAACAATAATCGTTTCCATAACATATTAAAACTATCAATTTACGATTCAACAAGTCTACAAAAAATTGTATGGATTATAAGGATACAACAGTAATTTAAGTAATAATGACAACATTTCTCAAAACAGTTGACGTCTAATTTTTTAATGAAAATCATTGGCAGTTTTCCAATTGGAAACATACTTCATGTTTTATGATAAAGTTTTATGTAACTTACATAAAACAACCCAAAGGTGCAGTTATTTCTTGTGCCCATTTGTGCGAGTCAGTGTTGTAATTGGAACATGAGTCGTGAGCAATGTACCGCACTGTGCGCAGTTGTGCGGTAACTGGAAAACAGCGAGTGTCTATGTTAACTACATACATATATAGAAACACCACTTTCAATTTCTAATAGTGTTTTCAAAGCAAAAATATAGATAGCGGATTGTCTATACTGTAAGTTATTTTTCTTGAGCTATAACGACTCGACTTATAATTTATTTAGATAAATGATACATGATGCTACTTTACCACTATCTATATTGGGCGTCGAAGTTAACAACGAAACTGTTTGTTTCTTGCGTTGTTTTCTTTTACCTTGCCCTGCCATATATATTCGTTTCGGCACTGGAGATAGAACGCTGACTGATATCTTGCAGAAGTTGCGCCTCTAGATTGGATTCTGAGAGTGAATTGTCTACCGTTAATACCGCTTTCAATTTTTAGTTTATTAATTTATTATGTTCCACCATTTTCGTTCCTTTTCATATGTGCAGACACTTTAGTACCTGCTCATACCTGATATAATAAGGTACACGATTAAATGCGTCGACTGTCGGACGTTAAACACACATAGTTATCCCATTTCATTATTTTCCACAGCTTTAACAGCCGTTTCCATGAAGGTTTATCCAAACCCTGTCAATATGTTTTTCTACAATAGTTACGTTATCTGAAAATAAGGTGGCTTAAATGACACAGTACGCATTTTTACCATAACAAGGTATATACCATTTTGTCCACTTAATAACCTCCAACATTAGAAAATAATAACTAAAATTGTATCTAAACATTTGAGACTTCAAAACATTCTCGAAGGTATTTAATCAAATTATAATAAATTAACACTAAATGGAAACAAATGGACATAAAAAATAATTACTTTTCCGAAAAACAAAATACAACTAAAACTAGTGACTGCAAAATTCAAATAAACCAGATCATGTGTTATATGCCCAAGGGACGCGACTGGTGCCACCACAGGTTGCGGCCTCTTACCAGTTCATTACAGAGTACTATGAGACAAGTAGATCTGTGGTTTAGGAGAAAAATAGGTGTGTCACACCTATGTCATTTTGTACGCCTCCCCTATATGTGTTTGCACCGTGATGGTTTCGCCATTAAACTGCATAATGGTATAAGTATTGAATAATATGGTTATAACACATTCTGTCTTGAATCATCCGGAGAATAAAACATTTAAAAATATATATAACCGACTTCCACCTATAACTAAAAAGCTAAAAATAATTATAACAAAATACAACTCTACCAAATAAATAACACATTCAGTGTTGTTAGGTTAGGAAGTAAAAAATGAAAACATTAAAAGGAGTTCATTCTTTACAAATTACTTACCTACCATCTATTATATTTTTGAAGTCGGGGCCTAGCAAATCTAATATCCTTCAGTGCGTACTTTTCTACTACTTCATCAAACCTGATTGTTGCTTGGCACCGACTTCAGAAATATTAGATTGGTTGGTAATTAATTTGTACAGAATGAGCACCTTTTAATGATTACATTTTTTACTTCTTCGGTAGGTACCTAAGAACATTGAATGTGTTATTTATTTGCTAGAGTTGTATTTTGTTATAATTATTTTTAGTTATAGGTGGAAGTCGGTTATATATTTTATAAATGTTTTATTTTTAACTATTTAGTTTTTATTTTGTATGTATAATCTTAATAACAACATTACACAATGATATATTTGCATTTAAATTGACAGGTAAATGTTTACGAACAAAATGTACTAGTACGCGTTGACTTAATAAGTCCAAAATATATTTACGCCTTATGGACCACGCCATGTAACCCTTTTTTCAACTTTTTTGACAACTCTGTATAACTATAGATAATTCCACTCCACCCTATGTACCAACCATCCTGTGCATACGACTGCCCACGGACAAAGCATAAATTTGTTAGCTGCCTTCTGTAAACTATAGGATGGAGTAGAATCCATCCCATATTTACGAAGACAAATCCGTCCTATATTTCAACCATAGTATATAACTCCTTGTCATCTACCCCATAAATTATTTCATTTTAAACATTTTATATTATCGCCCTGTGTAACATTAATTCCTCTCCACACTTTATGCAACTTCTTATGGACTATAAAATAAATATGTTTTTAATCACACTATATAAATAGAATTCAACTCCAGCATATATTTCAAGAATCCTGTATATGATATGTTTACGTCCACATCATATAACAGTTTTTTAATCACCCTATATAATTTTAATTTCATATTTTTTCCAGCATTTTTATACCAACAAACGTCCACTCCACCCTATATTCCAACCATCCTGTATATACGGCTCCCTATGGACCACTATCATTCTACTCCGTCCTATATTTCAATCATCATATAAATGCAATTCCTTCTATCACTTTACTTTGTGTTTTTGTTTGCTATAACTAAACATCCTGTGTATAAAACGCACCAGTTTGACATGTGTTGTCACTGAATTTTCTATTAGGCCGGGAGAATGTGACAACCAAAAGCACCGAGCTTGGTACTCATTGATTTAAGGAGCCGAAAATACTATGTTTTACTACCTATATGCTTGAGATGTACTTAGAAAATTTTCAAATTCGCAATTAAGACTTCCAGTGCTAAAATTCCCGCACTATTACGTTGGAATTAAAATATTTATGAGGAAATGTCCGTTATGTCATTTCGATGCAATTTTTGATAAGAATATTGAAATTTCCGGAGATTTTCTGCAAAACTGCAAGTTGCACGTAGCAGAAAAATATATGAGATCACCTAGGGATCTTCCTTAATAGATTAAACGTTTAAAAACTATACACATCCATAAGAAGTTTTCGAAAAATCGACCAATATGTTAGGGATATTTGTCGATTTCCATGCACGCATGAGTTCATTCACAAATTTCATCACTTTACCAATAGAATTCTGTTCCAAAATTTGAAGTTTCACCAATCCGGATATATACTCTATTAAACAAGGCCATATTCATTCAAAACGGTTTACCACAGGAGAATAAATCAGGTAACAGACATACAAAAAAAAACAACAAAAAAATACGCGACGAATTGATAACCTCCTCCTTTTTGGAAGTCGGTTAATTACACATACTAAACTTAGCATTTAATGCACACTATTTTTTTATGAAATGCCTTTGTCTTTAGTCCGCCCTAATGATTATGAACACAGGAAACAATTGCCAAGTTACCTTAAAACTGAATTTAGAACAATATTTATAATATATCACCCAAATTCTACATCTATAGTGATTCTTAATCAACCTGATTTTCAGCATGGTTAGTTTCCGAACTTGGACACGGTGCCAACACAGCTATAATGTCAGACTTATACGAAACACTGCTTTTTGAAGACAGTAAAAACTTCTGTGCTCATTCATGTCAACTTCCATTATCATCCATAAAGAGGATGGTCGAGAATGGGAAGTGTAATCCAGTTGTTACAACGGAATTCCTTTGTGAGGAAAAACGGTCAACACAGACGATCAACACAGTAACGAAGAAACCTAAGGCTACAAATACTTACACTACTAAAGTAGGAAGTGTTAAAAATCGAACAGCTATGGCTTCTCGAAGTTCTGCTTCCAAGAACAGATTTTTTACTCTATACTTATTAGTTATTGGAGTAATCAGAAAATTTATAAAATAAACGAGGAATATTTTTTATATGTATTTATGAGTCTCAGTGTAATTAGGTTAGTGAAATAGAATGAAATGTGTTATATACTTTTAAATTAATCTAGATATAAAAATTTTTGATTACAGCTGTTTAATTTCAAAATTAATTTCTCTTAAAGTTTGAATTAAAGATAAGTGACTACTATTAGGTAATTGTTTTCTGAAAGATAATTGTGGCTTCATTAAACAGTATTTTTTGGTTATTTTTCACGTTTTTACCCGCTTCCCCCTATTTTCAACTATACTTTTAACAGAATAGCTTTGCTATAAATATTTTTCTAATCTAAATTAATAACTCTACCATTTAAAAAACATGTGTATAAATATCTCTATTTGCCTTTGAGATATACCATAAACAGAAGGGAAAAAATGTAATTTTGAAATGTGCACCATTTCACCCCTCATTTCCACCCCTATAATAGTGGATGATGACTTTCTAAATAATTTTCCCTTAATCTGCATGACCTAAGGTTCAATTTAAAAAAATGTTTCGATATCTTTAAGTTTTCTCAAGATATTAGGTTTCCGTAAAAAAATGCTATTTGACTCATAGTGCGGCGCCGTTGTCAAAGGTGATGGTGATTGCTTGTCCATTGACGGCGCCCTTGATTAATAAGCTGCTGCTATCACGGCAAAATCCCTGGATGGATACTATCCTGGGGACTGGTGGAGGGTTAGCCAGCTTCCGCCCCCTTATGCTGACTGGTTGACAGTTCCTGGACATCTGGTTGTTTTGTCGGTTACCCCTGGTTGGTGAACGTTCAGATAGCGTCACTCTCCAGTCGCGTTGGAAATTGTCCTGTCCACCCCCAACGGAAACAGGCACCTCTCGTTCCAGTTTTTTGTGACCGTTCCACTAGTTTGTTTATTCTGGTCAATACTACCTGAAGGTTCTGGTTCGTCCTGGTTGAAAAGAACTAATCGAAATTTCGGCTTGGACTAGTTTATGACGGCTTCTACTTCCAAAACCCGACGCAAAACTTCATTACTTTCCTTGCGGCCACTAAGTCTTAGATTTCTTTGTACTTCAACATCTCTGATACCGTCTATGAAATTCTATATGGCCAATTGATCTTTAGTTTCCTCTGGCAGATCTAGGTAGGACAATTGTACTAAATGTCTAATCTCTGCTTTGAATTCTTCAAGACTTTCTCCGGATTTTTGCTTTTTCCACTTAGTTGCACCTGTTATACTTGACTCAAAGATTGATTGTCGTATCTTTTGTCTATGATTGCGAAGATCTTGTCGAAATTACCTTATTCATCCGCTGGAATGCTTTGGAAGAGCTCTAATGCCGGACCTCTTAAAGAAATTACAAGAGAGGAAGATTTTTCTTGGCTATCCCAGCCATTCGCTGCAGCCACGGCTTCTAATTGCCCTTTGTACATAGACCAAATGAACTACCATCAAATGTGGGTAGTTTGCTAAAGGAAACTTTGGTACTCACGGTATTCTGGGATTTTCCTCTCTGCAAATCTTGTATTTTTTTAAAATTTGGTTGCAACTTTGTTTTGGATGGCACTGATTTTATCTTGCACTTCACTTTGTACTGTTTTTTAATTGAATTGATTTCAACTTTTACGTGGTTTATGATGGAATCGATGTCATCTACTTTGGTTTCAAGAGTATCCAAAGTATTTATTTCGTTCCGGCCCACACCAAACTTCCGATCGATACCACACTACCTTAATCTTAAAATACCCTCTTGGTTTATAGAAAATTAATAACTTGTAGCAAAAAAAACAGATATAACATCTGATTAATATGCAATACCTGCACACAATTTGCTTTTTATTCTAATAAACAATCAAATTCTCTATTTGCGTTATCTTAAATTAGACTTGACATACCTCAGAAGAGTACAAAAAAGAAAAGTTTATAAATCGCAGGGACAAGACAAGGATGACAAACTTATATGGGAATTAAGCTGAAAAAATGTCCAGATGAATAAATAACAAGTTCAAGAAGTAACCAGAAAGGCGCATGTGTAGAAAGAGGTTATGATGTGAATTGCCAAATATACAATAATATTAATGTTAAGATACCGGTTTTGTCTTTTTTTTAATACACTTTAATACGTATTTTGAAGAATAATCTGGAGACGATGTGATATGGAAAACATATCTAATACTGTTCCTATGATTTAATCTGTTATGCCCTAATAGCACAGCTTTTCCTCAGGACGTTCATTTTTGATCCTCTTTAGATTCGAATGTCCTAGACCTTAATCGACGTCCTGAGGATATCCTTTACCAATTGCCATCATGGGAATTTAGGAAGGGACCTACTCTAGTACGTACCAGGGATGTTTACGAACTTTCTTTTTAGATAACTCTGAATACAACACTTTTTGATGGTTAGGATTATTACCATCCTATCTCTGTATTACTTCAATATTATTTAACACTTGCATCATTTTAAAAATCTGGGATGCCCAGAAATGCAACTGTATATATTCTATCAGTCAACCACTGCCGACAGAGGAGAACTACTTTGTGGTCAACTCCTAGATGTCGATCATTACATCTCGCATCTACATATGAAACTGTTTTGTTGTGAAGTGAAATTATCGTTGTTTGGATTATGCAAATCTGTGTCTTACCGATGGTATGTTTGAACATAAAGTAAAAAGCAAGTTTTGAAAGGCTAGTAATAAAAATTCAAAAAACTACAATATTTTATCTGTGTTGTTACTATGAAAATCTTTTTCTATAGCTGCTAAAGAACTGTGTTTACTAAGTTATAACAAATATAAAATGTAAGAGGCCATCTAAAGCTTCATCAAGAGAATCGGAGAGATGTATAAATATAACAATTACTAAAATTAATTAATTTACATTTAGACAATTATTATTTATATTCCTTATGTAAACCGTTATATTTACCAAATAAATTACAGTTTGCACTATTTGATCTGACTTTATATTTATGTAATGTGCTCTAATATGACATGGCAATTGAAGTAAAATGTAAGGTTATAATTAATTCCCATTGTTTAAAAAACTCATCTTTGCATTAAATTTAAATAGTTAAAATTAATAATTATGTATATATATATATATATATATATAACATATATAATCCCTGCCGTGATCGATGACGACGTTTCGGCAGAGTCACATCTGCCCTCTTCCGGTAGGTTCGCATAATTCTTGTAGCCTTCTGCTAGAAGCGAAAGCAGTAGGCTACGAGAATTATGCGAACCGACCTGAAGGTGGTCTAAACCGACGCGATGACAGCTCTCGTCTACCCACAGCATGGACCTCCGTAATTGCCAGATTAAACAAAGCAGACACTCTCACCAACACCCAACCAATCACAACACAGCCCCTTCATCACGTGAGATCCCCTTCTAACCCACCTCTAACTATAAATAAAAGAAGCAGAGCAGACTCAAATTCAGTTCAGTTACCTAGTGACTCTTGGGGAGTAGGCAGATTGAGGCCCCGAGTTCGATCTAAACTCTGAAACTCTTTTTCACTTTTGTCTCTTGATAATCACTCCAAAGCAGGTGTCGAAAGGTCGAGTATATAATAAATTCACACGTGGTTCTCACCCGGAACCTAGCCTTGTTTATAGTAATGACCGCGGAAGCCTCTCAGAATATATATATATTATTATATATATATATATATATATATATATATATATATGTTTTAGGTGGTTTCCGGGAATTCATTCGCGTAGTTGATAACTGATCCCTGGCGGGATCGATGGTAAAATGACGACGTTTCGGCAGTCACATCTGCGCTCTTCAGGTCGGTTCGCATAATCTCGTAGCCTTCTGCTTTCGCTTCTAGTTACGCGAATACTAAGATTTTCTGAAGCGAGCGCGCTGTTATATAGTCGCGGCTCGGCGCCTACCGGTTGACACCGTGAACGGCTGCGTGTGATTGGCTCTTGGCGCTCAGTGGCCACGGCTCCATCCTGCTGATTTGTTATTTCCGGTTGAGTTGTTATTGGACGGGTCCGGGCCGGTACGGTGTTTAATAGGATTTTCCAACAATTCGATAAGTTCTGAATTTCATTGCGTGCGTTTAGACTGTGAGCTCTCTTCGCTATTTCAATTGCCTCTCTTACGAGTCTTGATTTCGGGTGTTCTATATTTGCCAGTACTCTGGTGTTCTCAAAGTCTATTCGGTGTGACTTCATGGTGGCGTGTTCCGCAATGGATGTTGTTTTTTCCTGCTTTCTTACAGCGTTCTGGTGTTCATCATGTCTAACTTGAATTCTTCTATTAGTTTGCCCCACATAGGCAGATGTGACTCTGCCGAAACGTCGTCATTTTACCATCGATCCCGGCAGGGATCAGTTATCAACTACGCGGATGAATTCCCGGAAACCACCTAAAACATTTAGTGCCCGCGAAAACTTAAAAACAAATATATATATATATATATATATATATATATATATATGTTTGTTGATATTGCTTCACGGATGGAACTATGTAGTCGAAGTTTTTTTCTTCTGATGTACATCCGTTCGTCTGTTGAATTTGGCTGAACTCTTGCTTGACGTTTCACCAGAATCTAATCAGGCATTTTCAAAAGTCAGATAATAGCGACGTCCCAGATATGGCCACACAAGAGTCCCTTTGGACAAACGAATTAGTAACATTCGAGGTCCCATGTACGTCCTGATGAAGTCCGGGACCGAACAATCTGAGAACTCCGAATATCAAAAAAAAAAATTAATTCTCCTGAAATTTTAGTGACCATTATTTTAATTATTCTAAAATTTATATAAATATATGTGACACAAAGAAAGGAAAATCGAGAAATGGAGATAAGCTGAAACCGGAAGTATATTTCGTAAGAAGCTTTCGCATTCATCGTTCAGTCTCAAATGACTGCCGCCCTTTTTTCGCCTTGTGCCTCTCAAATAATTCATATCAAACCAGAAGATTTCTTTATATTGCCTGTACATGTCACTAGCCCTCCTCCAGATTTGCCCCCAAATAACCTTCTTAGGGTTGTTTTAGTCCACGTTTCATCCATATATCTTTCCACATTGCATGCATAGTTCTATTTAGATTCCGTTACCGCAAGATCTTTATTGTTTAAAGTTTTATCCAAGTGTTTGTACAGTTATCTTAAATTATCAATTGAATCGATTTTATCCAAATGAATGCTTACATTTTAAAGAAATACTTTTTAACTAAGTTTATTATTATTCACAAAGTGTCGTATTTACTTTGTTGTTGTGGTGAATAACCTGAAACTTTGTTCAATACTCCCCAAGCAATGTACTGCTTTACAATACAAAAAACACGCGATAAGTAAAGGTTGATTACGTTTGTGCGTGTGACCGAGAACTACAAGCCATTATTTTTAAAAATTTATGAAGTAAAACTTTGAATGAGATCTAATGTCCGGTTCTGTAATGACAGAAAATGGACAACGATTGTTTTATGGAAGAAATACAAATAGCGCGAAGATTAGGAACTAATTATGGTAGAACTAATAGGAATTCAGGGCATACGAACTCTTATTGAGAAACTCCAGATATATTCTATTCAATACTTAACTCAGTAAAACTAATTATGCCTATTCTCTAATAATGCATATAATCTGACAGTGTTTCTCAATAATACTATGGTTGAAAGGAATAAAATGAGAAATTAGTAAATTAACAAAACAATATCACAACGTACATTAAAAAGTACTTTGAATTAGAACAGAAACATAAATACAAATATAGGGTACATGTACTATCAAAGAATTATACAGTGAATGATTTTATAAACATTTAAAAAAATAGCAAAACTCTTGTGAAAATTAATAACGTTTTTTATTTTAAATTAGCTAAATATCGAAATTACATCGTAAATGATAACGTTGCAACACTTACTAAATTTCTCCCCTTTGACTAAATTTCTGTTTAGACAAACATTGTAGGCATAAAATTCTTTCAATGATAATGTCAAAAGAATATAAAGACGTAGATCCTAGTTCCCAAAATTCCTGAAGAAAATAATTCTACTTTTATGCAAAATCATTTTAGTTTTCATTACTCTTATTATTTTATTATAAAACAGACGAATAGCGTTGAAAAAAACCGTAAGGAGCTTCACAAAATTTTAAAAAATCCATTAGATTTTCTAATTACTCACCATGAAACAGAAAACATTGCTAATAAAAAGTGGGATCAATGTTATCTTACTTAACCACAACCCATACCACCATGAAATATACGTGGGATTAAAGCTTCACACGAGACAAGAGTTGGCCAGAGTATCAAATATCTCGTCTCGGTCTTGTCAATTCCTAAAAAATTAAGTCTCGGTCTCGTCTCGTTAACAGTTGTCTCGTCTCGCTTAGTTTTACATATAATATAATAATAAAAATTGTATAAACTAAATAATAATTAATATTAAATATTTTTTTAAAGCTGTGTTTCTCACTCTATTATACAAAAATATTTTAAGAAGTACATAAATAAATAAAATGTATAAAATTAACTTAAACTGTTATTTTTGACTTTTAAATTACTGGATGTCAAGAATTTAAACATAATAACGCTTACATCGCATCATCTTTCTTTGATGTACGTGTTTTTGTCAATTTTTGGTCATACAGTTTAACATAAATTTTAGCTCTACAGAATACTTGAAACATTTTTTTTGCATCTAAGTTTGTTACCAAATACTTGTATTTGACCAGCTTTATTATATATACTTCCAAGATGTATACAATAATTGTTTACATCTTGACTACAAGAAATACAAGAAAAAACAAAAAAAATTCTGTAGATGTATAAATACAGGAAAAATTTTCACAATATGGGTATTGAGAGGCAATAAAAGTTGTATTGTATGTCTATTATACATAAGAGGATCTTCAAGGTAGAAAATTTCGAGCCAAACAAACAAACCCTTATAATAGTAAATACGTTTATTACTCAACCGAAAATAATGTAACCTATCCAGCTTTTAAATAAAACATTCAAACCTAAAATATAAAAATGTATAAATATTTATAATAAGAAATATGTTACTATCAGGAAGCCTTAACAAGATAAGTAAAAATGTGAAAATCATACTTGGTTATTGAGTCTTTTTTAAATTTAAAATAAAATATTTCACAGATCTTATATATTGTAAAATATATTGTTATATATATATAACTTTTCTAATTTTTCGATTAAAAAAAAATTAACGAGACCAAAAACGTGACTCTCGGGTTGCACTGTATGAGGTCTCTGCATCGCCCATAATATTTTCCAAAACGTCTCGTCCTGTCTCGTCTTCCAAATTTCCCGGGCTACATACATTTGATTTTGGATTTCTTTTATTTGTTATGTTGGTACACATGTCATTAACATTTTTTGACTATGTCAGTCATTAAGTTTTTTTTGACTGATATAAAGGTTACACGTATCTTGGTATGCTTGGTGATTTTTGCTCTCGGAAATAATGGATCTATGAGTTTTTATTAAATTTTGATGAAAATATTGAAGCAATAAAGAAAGTTATTATGGAGAACCTTCGAATTACCATTAGAGGAGGTTTTCAGGATATAGGCAGAGATCTTGGCTCAACTCAAAAAGGTCATAACTGGATCCAGACATCTAAATCGAATCGGCTAGAAGAGCCAAGACCGAAAAAAGCAGTTCGGTCAAAGGTGAAGACTTGCTTACTGTTTTCTTAGATTACAATAATCAATAATATTGATATGCATTTTGCGGAACGACAAAGCACCCGTCCTCAAATCGTTGCCTATTAGTGAATTGGTCTCAGATTCCGCGGAGTTGCCCCCTATTTTTTCCTGTTCCCAAAACTGAAACAAACCATGAAATTTTTTGAACAGCGCATGTACACTTTCTCAACTGTTATTTGAAATGAAACCAAACTTCCGAGTTTCGGGGGAGAGATAGAGAGAGATGGAGTGAGAGTGAGAGGAGAGATAAATAGAGGAGAGAAGAGAGGGAAGAGACAGATAGCGAGAGAGAGAGAGAGCCAGAAGGGAGAGAAGAGAGAGACAAGACAGAGAAGAGGGAAAGAAGAAAGAGAACTGAGTGGAAAAAGAAGAGAGAGAATAGAGACAATCGAAAGATGAGCAAGGAAAGAAAGAAGTCAAAGAAATGGAAGAAGAGAGAGAAGAAAGAGAGCGAGCACATCAGTCACATGGGCTGATCAAAGGGGGGAGGTGGCGATGGGGGCAATCGCCCCCACCTTAAGCCTCAAAGTTAGTAAATTTAATTGATTAAGTATAAGAAAGCATTATAGTTTGCTAATTAAAATCCAACCAAATGTTTTAATTTTTCTCTTTGGCTATCCTGATGTATGTTTTACGGTAATCTGTAAAAACGCTGGGTTGTCTTCTATACATATTGTCTTCAAAAATTTAACGGCAGCAAGCCCCAGGCCGTAGTACAATTGTAGATGTAACTCCTGACTGTTGTAAATATTTGATTTGATATTTTCATAGGATTCAGTCATTCAAAACCCAGTATGCTATTGAGTATTACGTTTCAGTTTTATTTATAAATCATCATCAAATAAGTATAAGATTGCATTATAGTTTGTTAATTAATAAGCCAAAAACAGAAACGTAGTACTCAATAGCATATGTGTTTTGAATGACTGAATAGCATGAAAATATCACATTAAGAATTTACAACAGTCCGGAGTTATATCTACAATTGTACTACGGTCTGAGTCTTGTTACCGTTAAATTTTTGCAGAAAATACGTATAGTAGACAACCCAGCGTTTTTTACAGATTACCGTAAAATATACATCAGGATAGCCAAAGATGGTAGCAAACTATAATGCATTCTTATGTGATGATGGTTCATAAATAATCAAATTTACAACAGTCAGGAGTTATATCTATAACAGTAAATTTAATATTAAAACGAGATAATCTTAACTCCAAGGGCCTAGAAGAAGGTCACTTCTATGGGTTTAAACCACATAACGACCATTTCGGATATAATAGTCCAAGACATATGGGTTTAAAATTATATTTTGGAAAAGTTAGTACCTGAAGCATGAAATCACCCCCCTCCTCCTTGGGAAGCACGTGTCTGGATCCGCCCCTCATCCTTCACATAACCAACATCGTTTATTTTACAAAGAAAGATACTTGCACAGCCTCAGTTCAGTGTGCAAGTTGTTGTTATTATTGACGAACCCTTTACAACTGTACTCAAATTTTAGCAGGGGATAAAATTGGATTAATATCACATATGTACAATTTTTACCTAGTCTGAATATTGATATCGTAACACAGCTCTTAAAAGGGTACGTTTATGAAGCAAAGCAGTTTTTGACCCCTAAAACTTCAATTTTCAACTATTGTTGGGGGTTAGGGTTGCTTTCGGGAAAATAACTGTAACCTTATATTTTAGTATTTTTCGAGTAAAAGATTGTGGAAGTGTAATTAGGGCGATCGAGCTTTACCCTGACGTTATCAAATTTCTCGCCAGGCTTAAAAATTATACTAGCGGAAAGTTTGTATTTTGAAGTCGAAATAGGATATCTTATAGGTTATTGGTTAAAACTACCTTAATGTCGAATAGATGGTGGGTCTTTAACTAAAAATTTGAAATTGGCATTTTGAGGCTAAAATAGGATTTATACTAGGTTTTTGAATTTGACTTGCTAGAGATTGTTAGGAGGCTGAGGGTGGGTTTTTCTTGATTCAATAATTATTACTGTGGAATTAGGTACTTAGCTGCTTTGTTACGGGGTAACATTTTTCTGCCGGCCAGAATTAGTCATACAAATGTTTCAAAAAGACACCACAACTAATTAGTTTAAATCAGAGTCCAATGCATTTGTGTTAACGAGTTCTACTAGGTATATAAAAACAATACAGTGTCTTTATTTCAGTAGTTTGCAACATCTAACAAGTATTTTTTTGTATTTAATCTAGTAGTGCCACGAGTATTTATAATTAATTCAGGGCAAAATACACTGTAATAAAGTAGAGATTAAGCAACACACTATAGGGTCGACTGATCGGGTGAATAATGCAATATGGTAAACAATTGTGCTCCCGACGCCTCCACCAAAATATAATTTTTCAGTCTGAAAATATATAGGAATATTTTATGATTTCATTTAAGTTTTTATGAACACCTATGTTCGTATGTTATTGATGCCGCACACATCTCATCCTTCATAATTTATGTTGGAAAGTTTTCTTCTCTCCAGGTAGACGCTAAACCAAATTTCGGGAAAACAAGTTGGAATATTTTGTCTCATGTTGACCGTAAATAAGGAAATTTTATGTGTCGCGTTCCAGCATCATACGTTTATTCGCCTTGCAATATGTTGATTCAAACCCACAAATGTCTGCACTTTTATATATAAATTTTTGAAATTTCTTTGATGTTTGTTTCATTTACTTAGAGGACGTGTCTTTAAATAAATTTATACATAATTGAAAAATTAGATCTGGACACAGTAATAATACTAATACAATAATTAATCACGCAATATTTATTCTGGAGTAATTTCCTATGTCTACATTTACTTTCTTTTTACTATGTGTTCTATCCTAGGCTCCTGGTTTGAATCCCGGATACATTTTCTCTTTAGATTACCAAAGGCATAAAAATATCATGTAAAAATAAAAGAACTCTATACAAAAAAAAATTAAAAAAACAAATTACAAATTTAGAATATAAAAAATACTGCTATATTTCAGATAGGGTAATAAAAACTGCTAAAAATATGTCAAGCCTAGAGTTTATAAAGAAATCTGATAATAAAACTAAAGCAACCTGGACTCTTGTTAAACAGATTACAAAGCCTGAACAAAGAACTAATTGTTTTTTGGATAATTTTAAAAATAAATATGAGGAAATTCTAAACAATGTGAATGATTTTTTCATAAACTTTTGCTCACATACACTAGGAAATAATGGTTTTGATTGTAGTTATATTGTTGCTTGTGACAAGTCCCTATTTTTCGAACCAGTTAGCCTATTAGAAGTTAAAGAAATTATAAAATTTCAGAAAAATAAAAAATTAGTCAGAGAAGATCAGGTTCCTACGATTTTGTTAAAAGAAGTTGTTGATATAATAGCATATCCTCTTACAGATATAATAAATTTAGTACATAGTACTGGTGTATTTCCGAATGGATTAAAAATTGCACAAGTTAAAGCAATTTACTAAAAAGGTCAGAAAGATAATTTGGCAAATTATAGGCCAATTTCCTTGTTATCGAACGTTAGTAAAATCTTTGAAAAAGTAATCTATAATAGGTTAATATATTTTTTTGAAGAATGCTGTTGTTTCTCCTATGCAAAATGGTTTTAGAAAGGGTAAGTTTACGATTAGAGCAATTTATCAGGCATTAGAACATGTATTGAACTCCTTAAACCAGGATAAATACACTGTTGGCTTTTGTATAGACTTGTCAAAAGCATTTGACACAGTAAGTCATTGTTTTTTGGTTCAAAAAATTAGAAATGTATGGAATCAGGGGTGTAGCAAAGAATCTGTTAACATCATATTAGGAAACAAATTGTTGTCGAAAATGATAATGAAGGAAATTTACTACAATCGGAAATCCTTGATATAAAGAAATAAGTACTACAAGGATCAATATTAGGTCATTTGTTGTATATTGTTTATACAAATTTAATAAATGATCTAGTAATCATATATGTTGACGAAACAACCATTATTTATGAGGAACAAAATCGTGAACTGCTTCTTGCAAGGATAACAAGTAAACTGGTCAAATTGTCTGACTGGTTTAAAACTTTTGGCCTACTGTTAAATATTGAAAAAAATCCAAATGATATGTTTTGGAAGGAAAACGGGAAACGATATTTCGGAACTTAGATTTGGGGACAATGCTGTAAAAAATTGTCAGCATGTAAAATTTTTGGGTTTGAATATAGATACTAACTTAAATTGTCATGTAGAAAATGTATGTAAAAAGTATAGTTAGTTTCATATAATGCCTATATACAATCAAGAATTCACTATGGCATAATATTCTGGGTTGATCAGTTGATATTCCAAGAGTGCTGAAGTTACAAAACAGATGTATTCGAAATATTTATAAAATGAAAAAAACAGATTTATTGATAAAAAAAATAAGACATTCATTAATTTGTATATTTATGAAGCAAGAATTTTTGTTACCCAACATAGAGAATTATTTAAATATTTTGAACAAATAAATAAACATGAAACCAGAAATAAATTTAAATTAATACCAAAGACATGTAAATATACATATATTCAGAGAAATGTTAAATTTAGTATCATTAGTATATATAACGAAATTCCAAAAATCATTAGAGAACTGCCACTGAAAAAATTAAAACTAATACTAAAAGAATATATCTTTAAAAACACATACTATTATCTGCATGAATATTATGAAGACAAAAAAAAGACAGATATACTTGCCACCTATCTTACATCTGAAGTGAATAAGTAAATAAGTAATTGTTTTGTCTTTTTTTTGTCTTGATTAAATACCTACTGTCTAATGTAAAATAGAATTGAGTGTATTTATTGTATGTAATTATTTTGATTGTTGTCTTAGTTAGATTATAGTTTTTGTAAGTTTTTAACATGTTCTACACTCTTGCAGGGTTATTTTTGGTATATTATACAAAAATTAGACCAAATACATATCTCTCTATCTATCTATCTATCTATGTTTTAATGTACCATCTTTGAGGTGCTCAAATTTAATAAAATTATGTAATTTTACCATACACCCCACTGAATCCATTGATTGTTAGTGAGAATTTAGTGGACATGAATTCTATTCGATCAATGTACCTTTGGGCAGTTACGGCATTTTCCATTGTGGTAATGAAATTCTCAGTAGCCAGCGGCAGCATATCGAATGCTTTTTACAGTCTGTGAACACTAACCATATTCTTTGTTATATTTTAAGTTAATTTCAATTAGTTGTGTAGGTGTTCAACGGTTCCATATTCCTTACTAACACTTATTTGGACTGCTAAATTCCTAGAGAAATGATACAGGAAACGGACCGGTGGGGTCTCGCTTTATGTATATTACCATCTGATCAGGTGACTCCACGTCTCTAAAATTTAATATATTTTTTATGCCTCCACCTAAGGCCTCGACTTCACTTATTACTCCTCAATATTCCATCGAGTTTGAGTGAGGCTGATGAACTGTTCTCAGCCCTCAGTATGTCCTAAATTAACAGCAGATTTGTGGGATTAGCCCAAAACCAGGAGACAAAGTCATCAGGTAAGAAAAAAGTGCGGCAGTCATTTGAGACTGACTGATGGAAGCGAAAGCTTCTTACGAAATATCTTCCCTTTTCTCGACTGTCTGTATTTTTCTGTATTTGTGCACACTTAGTAATGGCTACAAGTATCAGGTGAATTAAAATAATTGTCACTATTTTGTTACGGATCAAGTATTAATCATTAATTAAATCTATCTGCAAAGACATATAAGTTTAGATATTGCGTAAGTATTTGTAAATAGTTTTGTTCATCTGAATAAGTATTTGAAGAGAAGATGTCAAAGAAAAGTTTGTTTTGTTCTTAGCTAAAATCATTACAAACACAACATACAAAACAATAAATTATATACCTATGTATTCAACGGAAACAACATTTTTTTAGGTTTTACTCATTTTATGTCAATTGAAAATAGTTCCTAAAATTAATTATTGATAGCATAATATTAAAAAAAAAAGTATAATTATTCTGGGTTTTGAACCCAAGAACTCTGGATTTGCAATCCGTGCGCCTGGACCACCTGTCTTCGGTAGATATAAATCCTCCGGGTGTATATAATACATCAGGCACTCTATTGAGTAGTTTGTTTATTACTATAACAAAACGATGTAAACACACGACATGTTTTGCTTAATGTGTGTCCTTCTATAAGTCTATATTCGTTGATAATATGAAAGTTTAATGCCAAGTTGCCTTGTGTGGTATTATTTTTAATTTCTAATGTATGAGAATTATCACAAGGAGTGAATTGGAGTGTTTATTACACCGAAAAGTAAATTTTGTTCAGATATTATATATTACTTGTATGTTATATTGGTTTATTTCCTATTTATTATTGATTTTCTATAAAATACACAGTGAACTGAATTGTATGGGTATTTCACGTTCAAGGTAGTGTGTGGTGTCGGTGTCGAAACAAATGATATTTCAAGTTATCTATTTTTCATATAAGTAAATGTGGACCCCCGTTAAGAAGCTTTCGCTTTTGCGTCAATTAATAATGACATAATATTTAAAAAAGTTTAATTGTTCTCCGTTTTGAACCCCAGAACTTTGGATACGCAGCCGTGCGCATTAGACCCTTGACCACTTGTCTTTAAATGATATAAAAGTTCCGGATGTGTGTAATACATCAGTCTCCCTCTATTGAATGGTAAATGTACTTTGTTTATTACGATAACAAATCGATGTAAACAAAGGACAGGTTTTGCTTAATGTATATCCTTCTATGAGTTTATATTCGTTGATAATATAAAAATTTAAATGCCAAGTTGCCTTTTTGTGACCTACCTATGTCAAGTCTTCAATTTGATATATCACAAAGAGAGATTTGGAGTGTTTATTAGAACGAAAAGCAAATTTTGTGCAGCTATTCTATATTACTTGGATGGTTATATTGGTTTATTTCCTATTTATTATTGATGTTCTATAAAAGAAACAGACTCTTAATATATTACCTTGTCACTTTTTTTACACAGTCGAATTGAATAGGTATTTCAAGAACGAAACAGCTTTCGCTTCAATAATAAGTTTGACACACGAACAGGGACAAACCTGGAAAAATATTTTCAATTTCAATTTCGAATTACATTTAAATAATACCACAGAACATATACATAGTAACTAATACCACAAAACGATAATTTTGTATATGTTCTAAGGTCCATAATTAAAATAATAAAACGGTCACATAAAGTATATGCTCAAAGGCCGTTATTAATGTAAATTGCACGCCACCTCCAGAAGTATATGGTCTACAGTTAGGGACACGGGAAAAGTATCGATACTTTGTGGTATCGAGTACTTTTTTTGGATGCCGATACTTTTGTACTCGATACTTTGTATTCGATATTTTTACTTATTATGTACATTTAGGTAGGTATATTAGATCTAAGGAACCATATAATCATTATTGACGGACAGGGCGGACATTTGTTTAAATAATTTAGCAACAAATTAAACCGAGAGATTAAAAAAGCATCAAACAAAGTACTCTAGGACGTCGAATTTGATCATGGCAGTTGTTTAGAACTATTCCATTAGATCTAAGGAATTTTGTAAATATTATTAAAAGGCGGGGCGGAAATTTGTTTAAGTAATTTAGCAACAAATAAAGCCGAGAGAGTAATAAACATCAAATAAAGTATTTAAAATAAGTACTCTAGGTCGTCGAATTTGGTCATGGCAGTTGTTTAGAACTATTCCATTAGATCTAAGGAACTATATAAACATTATTGAAGGACGGGGCAGAAATATGTTTAAATAATTTAGCAACAAATAAACCCGAGGGATTAAGAAAGCATCAAACAAAGTACTGAAACAAAGTACTCTACGACGTCGAATTTGATTATGGCAGTTGTTTAGAACCATTCTATTAGATCTAGGGAACCATTTAAACATTATTGAAATGCGGGGCGGGATTATGTTAACATAATTTAGCCACATATAAAGCCGAGAGATTAAAAAAGCATCAAACAAAGTACTGAAACAAAGTACTCTAGAACGTCGAATTTGATCATGGCAGTTATTTACAACCCATTCCATTTAATCTAAAGAACCATATAAACATTTTTGAAGGCCGGGCGGAAATTTGTTTAACAACAAATTAAGCCAAGAGATTAAAAAAGATCAAACAAAGTACTAAAACAAAGTACTCTAAGACGTCGAATTTGATCATGGCAATTGTTTAGAACCATTCCATTAGATCTAAGGAACCATAAACATTATCGAAGGGCGAGGCGGGAATTTGTTTAAATAATTTAGCAACAAATAAAGCCGAGAGAGTAAGAAACATGAAACAAAGTACTAAAACAAAGTCCTCTAGGTCGTCGAATTGTATCATGACAGTTGCTTAGAATCTCTTCAATAAAGGATGTAAGGAACCATATAAATACTATCAACGGGGCGGAAATTTGTTTAAATACTTTAGCAACAAATTAAGCCGAGAGATTAAAAAAGCATCACACAAAGTAATGCAAAAAAGTATTCTAGGACGTCGAATTTGATCATGGCAGTTGTTAAAAACCATTCCATTAGATCTAAGGAACAAAATAAACATTATTGAAGGGCGGGCGGGAATATGTTAATACTTTAGCAACAAATAAAGCCGAGAGAGTAAGAAACAGCAAACAAAGTACTAAAACAAAGTCCTCTAGGACGTCGAATTTTATCATGCAGTTGTTTAGAATCTTTTTAGCAACAAATTAAGTCGAGAGATTGAAAAAACATCAACCAAAATACTAAAATAAAGTACTCTATGACGTGGAATTTTATCATGACAGTTGTTTAGAATCATTTCATCAGATTTAAGGAACCATGTGAATATTATTAAAAGGCGGAGCGGAAATTTGTTTAAATAATTTATCAACAAATTAAGCCGAGAGATTAAAAAAGCATCAAACATAGTACTGAAACAAAGTACTATAGGACGCCGAATTTGATCAAGGCAGCTGTTTAGGACCATTTCATTAGATCTAAGGAACCATATAAACATTATTGAAGGGCGAGGAGAAAATTTGTTTAAATAATTTTGCAACAAATAAAGCCGAGAGAGTAAGCAACATCAAACAATGTACTTAAACAAAGTACTCTAGGACGTATCAAAACAGTTGTTTAGAATCGATTCATTAGATCTAAGGAACAATGTAAATATTATTAAAAGACGGGCGGAAATTTGTTTAACTAATTTAGCAACAAATTAGGCCGAGAGATTAAAAAAGCATCAAACAAAGTACTAAAACTATGTACTCTAGGAGGTCGAATTTCATCATGGCAGTTGTTTAAAACCATTCCATTAGGTCTAAGGAAAGCCGAGAGAATCAATCAAAGAACTAAAACAAAGTACACTAGAACGTCAAATTTGATCATGTTAATTGTTTAGTATCTTTCCATCACATCTAAGGAAGCATATAAACACTATTGAAAAGAGGGCCGGAATTTGTTTAAATAATTTATTAACAAATAAAGCCGAGAGAGTAAAAAAACATCAAACAAAGTACACTAGGACGTCGAATTTGATCATGACAGTTAGTTAGAATCCTTCCATTAAAACTAAGGGACAATATAAATATTACTGAAAGGCAGGGAGTGATTTGTTTAAATAATTTAGCAACAAATAAATCCGAGAGAGCAAAAAAAACATCAATCAAAGTACAAAAACAAATTACACTAGGTCGTCGAATTTGATCATGACAGTTGTTTAGAATCTGTTCATCACGTCTAATTAACCATATAAACATTATTGAAAGGCGGGGTGGGAATTTGTTTAAATAACGGGTGTTATAAACATTTAAAAACAAAGGCTTTACAATGAAATAATCCAAAAAAAACCATGCGGGGTTGCAAAGGAATGTTAAAACTGTCATTTGGTTTTTTGTGGGTCCAAAAATTATAAAACGATCAACTTTGAAAAAAAATCACAAAAGACCTTTGTTGTTCAGAATGAATGAAAAAACGGTTTTCGACGAAAACAAATTGTTTTGTGTTAAAAAAATTTCTCGACCAGGATTTGTTTTTAGGAAACCATTTTGCATAAGAATCAGCAAAAAAAAGAATCGAATCGAAGCTCCTGCGCGACTACTATAAAGCTGAACTGACTGACTTTGAGTCATGATATGATTACTTTTATGTTTTTTTTTGGGGAATAACACCACAATAGGAATAAAACTACGTATATTGCAGGAATACCAAACGTTTCAAAGTCTATTTTGACTTCGTTGTCAATGGCTTTATATTTATTGATGTGATTGCAAAATGATATGACGTCTTTAATATTAGTTTGAGGCAGTACTAGAGTCGTAAGTAAGACATTAATAAATCCGCCTAAGCTAAACGGCTGTGTTTTAGGAGATCGTTCAATTGAACGACACATTCTGAACGACTCGTTTTGGTGAGCTGAACGAAATGAGCCGGCTCACTAAAAAGAGTCATAAAACCCAACGCTAGTATCGATACTTCTACAAGTACGATACTTTTTTTCGATACTACTCTTGAGTACAGTATCGATACTTTCTATACGATATCGTGTCCCTATCTACAGTGCGATATTAAGGATTTAACAAAGTCCAAAGTCATTCATCTTTCTTGGTGAATTAATTGTGACATAAATGTAGTGGCAGGTTTACTGGTATTCTTTCTGATGTCTGACGTATGTCAAGTCTCTAATTTAATGTATAGCAAAGAGAGAATTTGAGTTTTTATTAGAACGAACAGCAAATTTTGTGCAGGAATTGTATATTAGTTTATTTACTATACATTATTGATTTTCTATGGAAAAAAAGACTCGTAATACCTGGTAACTGTTTCTTACATAGGGAACTGTATTGGATGGGCATTTCAAGATCGAGCCAGTGTATAGTGTCGGTCGGGTCGATCCGGTCGAAAGAAATGAAATTTAAAGTTAAGCATTTCATTCCCTTGCTCGTCTATTTTCATATGTGTAAGTGTGGGCCTCCGTAAAGAAGCTTTCGCTTCAATAAGTCCTGAATGTATACAAAGAGTAATTTTAGAAATATCTATCTGGTCAATTACGACAATAGTCTTACGGACTTGGTAGATTTGAATTTTGATAATCCGAAAGTGCATGAAATTAATAGTTTGAAATGTACAAAAAAACTAATAACCCCAATGAGTAAGTCAACAACTGAAGGACGAACAACACCTCATGCGTCTGAACATGTTATATGGAAGGCAGATTAATTTACGATTATTGGGAGAAATACTGGTTATTCAACTTTCCAGATTTTTCCAGTTTCATGTTAAAGGTGTTTTTGCACAAATACTTCATGCGACAGTAGTAAATTGTTTATTTAAAATTAGACCTCTAATTGACAATATTTGATGCAAAGGTAATGAACATTATTATCCCCTAGCAAGCTCACCAGATGTTGTTGTACACTTGGCCGGGTAGAAACCCTTGACCCAGTAGACCTTATTCGACTCTTGACCCAGCAAGCGCTGTTCCACCCCTGACTAGAACGCCATCTCAGAGATAGCTATGAACTACCTTCTCGAAAAGACTCAAATATGTTGTAAATATTATTACCAACACCACCTATCAGAGCCACAATTATAAAAGGTCATCTCGACAAAAAATATATATCATGTGAATATGACTTCAGTCGGTAAAGCCATTTAGAAATTATACGATCACGTAGAGCGCCACCTATGAGATACTAGAGTAATTATGCTCCTCAATCGGTACAGTCGTTTAAAAGTTATATGATCTCAATAAACACTGTAGAATTAGTAGCAGTTCACATTCAAGCCGATCTATTAGTTGGATAATAAACCTGTCATGATAATCAACAGCTTCGTGTGGAGAAGCTGTCAACAGCCATTCCTAGTCCCTGGACTGAAAAACCAATCCAAAAGATAGATGAACCAATACGGTTAAGTATAGAAAAATTCGGAGGGCAAAGGGAAACCAATATATGAGCAAAATCAACATAACACAGACACTTTGACGACATTCGGCACGAGAGGTAAAACATACTTTTAAAACGAAGCCTCTCAGGTCTTTAATATACCAAACATCTTGAAGAAAAGCGAAAAATAAGAAAAGCTAAACTGAAAGTCTGTACTTGGAATGTAAGGCTAAAGTAAGCGAACAAAAGTCAGCGAATTGAGCCAGGAATTTTATACCAGTTTCACAAAAATAACGATGAAATGGAAAAATTCCATGAAAAAAAATCTATGATATTCTACGAAAATTCAAGAAATATAAAATTACATATATGTGAGACTTCAACGCTGTCGTAGGAGGATGTTAAAGAGATTAAGCTTGAGGACCTTATGGGCTGGGACTAGCTTACAAAAGAGGAGAAAAGTGTGAATTCAGTGAGAAAAAACGAAATGGTAGTCACAATCACCTGATATAAACTTCCCAAATGGCGCCTATACAGCTGCAAGAGCCAATTCGATGACAGAAGGGACCCCGAGTCTTCAGGAAATAGATTATAAGTGTGTATACGTTTTAAAAATTACATCAAAAGGGGTTCCCATAATTCCCGTAGCCTTTATTATGCGAACCGACATGAAGAGGGCAGATATGATTCTGCCGAAAGGCCGTTATTTTATGAACAGGAACTTGGATTTGATTATCTCTAACCTCGAATAGGAGTTAAAAGGTCAGACAATCCTCTTCTCAAGGAAGATGCCTATCATCGAACACTAAATATAAGTCCCCATTTTCTCTTATTATTCAATCTTTTAAACGATTGTGACTGGTCAGACGTCCTGGCATGTTATGATGTTAATAAAAGTGTAAATGTCTTTTACTCAAACATGTACAGATGTTAGGACGCAACTATTTCTAAGTACATAGTGAGAAACGCGTCGAAGGTTAGCAGGTATCCTCCCTGGTTCACATTCAATTTAGTACAAATAATCAGAAGGAAAAACCACCCACATGCCCTTAAAACAAGAGGTAAGGCAAGCTTATCAAATGTCAATGCGTACAAGTTATTGAGGTGTGATATTAAAAAACAGACTAAAATAGATTTTGAAAATTATAAAAAAATAATTGACAATAATATCAGTAGGGACCTTTTCGTCATTCATTCGAAGCAAATCACATGATGGTGGTGTGTGAAGGAGGACGACTTCAATAACGTTACCCTGACCGATGAACAAAGCATTGAGGATGCCTTTGCATAATATTTTCATTCTGCGTTTGAACCAAGTACAATCGACCAGCATGCTCGTTGTTGTAGGGGGGGTTTTAGTTTTCCTGAAATAGCTAATGATGACATTCTTTCCAGCATAAAAAGTTTGAAGCCCAAAACACAACTGGTCCTGATATACCACCATATATCTATAAGGAGTGTGCCGATATGTTGGTTACTCCTCAAAAATATATCTTTAATCGAGCTCTAAAGCAGCGATGGTTTCCTGATAAGCTTAAAGAAGCTATTGTAACCCCAATCTTCAAAAAGGGGCGGAGGGAAAATATTCATGATTATCGACCTATCAGCTTATTAAACAGCCTCGCTAAAATATTTCATACTTGCACATATAGCTAACAAAATTTCAAATTATCAACATGGTTTCCTTCCTAATAAATCAACAGTTACAAATCTCTGCATCTTCTCTGAATATGTATCGGAGGCAATTCTAAACAAACAACAACTTGATGTCATATACACTAACTGTGCAAATGCATACGATAAAGTGGATTTCAGTGCCTTCATGAAAAAAAATTGGGTTCTTGGTATGTCAAATGAAGTATTGTCATTCATAACTTCATATTTCCTCGCACGAACCCAAACGGTGAAGATAGATTCTGTCTTTTCCGTTTTCATTATATTGCCACCTCAGAAGTACCCCAGGGTAGCATCTTGGGTATATTGTTTTTATTTTTATTAATGACTTATCTGATAGCCTGAGGACTGGCGTTAGGTTGCTGTTTGCAGATGATTTCAAATTATTTAAATCTATTAATGCTTAAACGATGTTATTGCACTTCAAAATAACTTGAGCTCGGCACTCAACTAGTTTAGAGAAAACACAATGTTTGTTAATACCCAAAAATGTTGTGTTGTTTCCTTCTCCCGAAAAGTCAATGTAGCTATTGAAGACTATTACATTGGAAATTGTAAGGTTAAGAGGTGTAAGGAAGTTAAAAATCTGGGGGTGGTCGTTCAAGATAACTTCAAATTCAATACCCATTTCAACTACCTGATAAACAAAGTATAAAAAGTCCTTGTATTTGTCATACGTAATAGCCAAGATTTTATACATCTACGGTGAGGTCTCATCTTGAGTATGCCTCCAACATTTGGTCACCCAATTGTTACACCCACAGCAATGAAATTGAAAAAGTTCAAAAACATTTTCTACGCTACCTCTATATCAAAAGGAATGGCATATATCCCTTGATGGTATCTTAGAGATCATTGGCATATCTATGCCATTGTCAAATACTATTGTGCTGTTTAATTCTTCACATGTAATTATCTATTAGGTGTTTGTAAAGAGAGTAAATAAATAAATAAATATATTCTAACCCTATATACAACCTTATGGGCCATGGACCACCCAATAAAACATTTCGTTTCTAACGTATTTTGAACCATCCTGTATAATTATAATTCTACAACACCTTAGATTTTAACGAATTTATATGAGCATAAAACTGCTTATTGTCTACATTTTTTTAACTATCTTGTATAATGATAACGATAGTAATGGTACGAAATGATAACGACACAGAGAACTCACCTTCATGTGTGCATTAAATTAACATGCGACAAGTTTTTACCCATCAGAAAAGTGATGATTTCGTTTTAGGTTTTAAACCATGAAAATTTTTTATGTAGAATAACTTATTATTTTGTAGATAATATTAATATTCTAACTTAAGTGCACAATATATATATATATATGCAGACAAATTGAAAAAATACATCTGGACAGCGGTTAATTAACAAATAACTAATTTCATCCCAGATTTTCAATAAGATTAATTAAAACATTTGAATACCCCCGCATTCGCCTTATATTAGGATACCTTAACAAGTCCGTTACAAGATTTTTCCGATTTTTTGTAAAATGGACCATTCCATGTTATTGGAAAAATAATGAAGAAAATAAGTGACCAATGTGGAAGTCTATTCTATCAAATGTTGATTCATATTTCCCGGAGTAACAAAGTCTAAAAAAATACAACGGAATTGAGAACCACCTCCTGTTTTGAAGTATGTTAAAAAGAACTAGAAGAGACACAGTTTGGGTTTAGAAATGCGTTCTGATTTAGAAAGGCACTCTACCCTAAATTGTTGTCACAAAGTAGAAACGTTTACATGCGCCTCGTTGATTACCAAATATCAAATTAATGAAAATACTGAAAAAAGTTCTGTCATTTAGAAATAACTGTTTTCTCTCAAATGATATGGTCAATTGCGTTGTAGACGCCTCAATTTTTTTTGTATAAGTAAATGTTTGCTCGGAATAATTTTTTCAAGGCGAGAGCAGTAATTTGGACAAGGCTTTAATCGACCAAAATAGATAATAAGGATTCTTATCAAGTAGCAGATAAGAATCCTTAAATTGTTTTGGCAGAAATAAAAACCTTGGAAATAAATACCCAAGACAAACCATAAAATCTCATCATCGCGCGCCCTATCAACACGGCTAGACACAAATAAATAGTGTGAAAAAAATAGTGCCCGAACCAGAATAGTATGAGAATGACAAAAATAATTAAAATTTAATTCAATACATTTTATTTAATAATGTTCTCAGCAAATTGAGTAATTTGGAGGAGTAACGTTACAGCCAGGGACGTATTTTCCAAAGGGCGCAAGGGGTGATTGCACCGGACAGCCCGTTCCAGAAAGGCAGCCGAAGGACCGTCCCTTACGTTTTTTTTTTTTCTGACAATGTCGGTTCTCTTTAAAATGTACAAACCGACAAAGGAACGGCAGGCAGCATAATTTGACAATACGTCCCTGGATACCGGCTCTATTTGAAATATAATAGCAGAGCAACACAGATTAATTACAACGAAATAAAGATAAAGGTACTTTATTTCATAAAAAAATTCTGCTAAAATATCACCAGCGAAGATAGTAAAGAAAGAATAATTTTATTAGGTAAAACTGGGAATAAAAAAAACATTTACAGTCAGCTTCACTTATGATGTTTTTATAACGACTAAAATTTTCTAATTTAAATGAATGTATATTAATCAAGACCACCATCTGATAAAAATCAATAAAATTTGTTCCTTTATATGGCATAGAGTTTTAGAGATCCCTGTTCAACTGTTACTTTCACTAATATTATTAATAGTACAGTATATTTTACCCTTTATTATCAGTCATAACACATTATTTATATCCTAATTGAACCCCCATAAAATCTCACATAAACTATGCCATAAATTCACACCCATTCCAACAATCAAACCATACACCATAGAGTCATAAACTTAATTCCAACAACCCTATTCTATGTAACGATTTAGGACTCACCCCCCGTTGTCCGACAAACCCCTTCCTTGCAAAATGCCGGTGCATTCATAACCTAACAGTCACATGGCACTTACCTTTTTCGAAGTAAAAAAATCAGTAAACAAAACAGAAAACACTAAAAGGCACAGGCAAACCAAAGGGGAACACGAATCGTAGGTATTTTCATAGGAAAAACGCACTTTTGAGGTCCATTTCCTCGCGGTAAGCGGAATTTTCTTACGGCGGGACGCGAGTAAACAAAGCAATGGAGAAAGCGGCGTTGTCGAATCGAAGGGCTCGAATGTAAAAGGACGAAGAGCGCGAAGGACGAGGATTCTCAATGTCGACCTTCACCTCGATAACGAATGGAATCGAGGAAACTTTTCAAGTGTAACGTTAAATATTGGATGAAACGATTCGTAGATGCTTTTTCTTTTTATGTGAATGGATATTGAAAATAAATAAAGAACTATTTGTGTTATTTCAATTAATAACCGGTTAGATAGTGTATTTCAGCGGCGGCCTTACCCATTGCGAGGCTACGGGCAGCAGGTCTTTGCGAGGCCCTTTGTCCTACGGAAAAGTACCTATGTGATGCGAAAGTAGGTCTGGTTGTTTGGTAGGAATTCGTTATGTTTGACGATAAATGATAAAGTTATACAAATAAATAAAATTTGAGTTTTAACATATTTTACTTACATTGAAAGATTTACAAAATTAAGATAATAAATTTTAAAATTGATGTTTGTGGCTTTTACTAAGACTAAAATCTTTAATTAAAGCACAATAATCTAACGAATGAGCTACGTCATTTTCGATTGAAAGAATAGCAAGTGCTGAAAGACGATCCTGTGTCATCGAATTCCTTAAATATGTTTTAATGGTTTTAAGCCTCGAAAAACTCCTTTCAGCAGACGCAACCGTAACAGGTGTGGTGGCAATAATTCTCAGAACTATTTCGATAGTGGGGTAAACTTCAGTTAATTTTTTTTCTATTATGTATTTCAGCACCGAGATAATGTCATCGTTTCCCTCATACACACGGATGAACATATGCAGTTCTTGGTATAATTCAAGTCCATCAATATCACAGGATTCTCCTACTGTCATAGATATTTGCAAGTCGCTGCATTGCTTCAAAAGTTCACTATCACTAATTTCCTTTAATCTTCTTATATTATACATGAAACCAAATATGTTCTCATGAGCTTCATCTTCCCCTTCATAATCAAAATGTCTTTTTTACGGCGTCTTCTAACTTCTTTAAACTGTCTGTCAATATCATTTTCCTCGGCTATTTCTCTCGCTGTTATAAGGGATGACTGAAAACCATTTTCTAGGTGTTGTATAGCCACATCTAAGTGCATGTTTTCGTTTTGCCACATTTTACTGATAACATTTATCTTTGTAAGAATGTCATACCATATGACAAGTGAAACTACAAATTCGTAGGCAGTAATTTCCTTTTCTATAGAATGGCATTCACTGACCAACTGACAATCTGTTGTATTTTCTGCTAAATCTTTTAAAGTATCACATATATCGCTTAGTTGGTATTTAACGGCCTTCACCGATGCTACCCTGCACTCCCATCTAGGAGGATTTTACATGAGCATTTAAAATAGCCCACCTCTAACTAGAGCCGGCAAACAGAGTGTACAACCTTTGTAGCAAACCAAAAAAAGATTTTGCTTGGACACAAGACGATGCGGCATCTCCTAGGATGAGATTCCAGCTATGATTCCCACAAGGTAAAAAATAAGCAACTGGATTAATTTCAATAATACGTTTTTGGACACCACTTTTTTCACCACGCATATTGGCACCATTATCATATCCTTTACCTCTGCAGTTTTGCAATGATATACCTAACTGTTCTATTTCTGTGATTATACAATTAGTCAAACTCTCAGCTGTGGTTTTTTCGACGGCTATGAAACCAATAAAGTGTTCTTCAATTTCAGCTGTTTTTGTATTAAAAAAATCTTATAACAATTGATAGTTGCTCAACACGAGAAACGTCGCGAGTACAATCAAGAATATTAATTATTTTTTCAACAATTTCAGTTTTCACGTGACTTGTCATTAATTGTATGAGCTCATCTTGAATATTTTTTCCGATATAGTGGTCATTATTCGTTTTATCTCTTACTTGTTTTAAGTGAAGTCTCAGCACGGGATCAAATCGGGCTATTAACTTTACTAAATCTATAAAGTTGCCGCTTGTCTCACTCGAACCTGAGTCAGATGTTAACTACTCTCTATGACCCCTGAAGGCCAAATTGTGAGATGCTAAAAAATTTACAATTGCGAGCAATCGTTCTAAAATATCTCTCCAACGTTGCCTTTCTTGTTCAATTTGTGACTGAGCCAAGGAGTCAATAGTGGAACAGCTTTTTAAACCATTCTCTAAATTAATCCATTTCAGCATAAAATCTTTGTGCTGTCGACTAGATTCGTGAGACTTTAGGTAATCACCCAAGTGTTTCCAATCACACATTCCTTCACTTGATCTTTGTATTTTCTAGCCCGAATTATGCGACACGGAAAGCAGTAAACGGCATCCTTTGTTTGTGAATAAATCATCCAGCGCCTGTCAAGCTTTTCACCGTTAACCAATATCTTATTATAATGATATTCACTGAATCGCCGGCCATTATCATTTACGGGAAATAACTCAACTTTAATCCGGATTGGACCTCTTAATACAATCTCAGTTCGGTCTACATCAGTAATTGTTATGGGCCACAAACCGGGGTCATTTTGAGGATTCAGATTTTCCATTCCAGCACTCATTGATATAGACGTAGACTCCGGCTCAGATTCGTGTTCTTGACAGGATAGCGTTGACGGTGGCACTGGTGACTTAAGAGACAATGATGTAGTTAAACTCGCTGTTTTTACTTGATGACGGCGGCGGCACCCATGATGATGTGGAAGGAATGTTTTTAGCTGAATCAGGATTAAAGTCACTTTGGGTCAATAAATGTTTCGTATAGGTTTCTTGATCATCACTTTTTATATATTTATATAAAGATCTACGTAGATTTTCTTGTAACTGCTTTCTTTTGATAGCTCGTTTCCGTTTTGAACTACCTGATTCAAATTTTCTACCGGCATCACGATAACGCGAACTCATTTCGTAAATCTTGTTTTGTTTCGCACAAACAGACAGAAATAATTTTTAAGTAGGTGTCACACAGTTTTTTTACACTTTGTCAGCTTACTCAATACTTAAAATACTACAAATTACACTTTTCCAGCTCACTCAATACTTGAAACACTATAAGAACGTAATAATATTCAATATAATTCAAAGATATGTAAGCTACAGCAACGATTTTGTAACTCATACTGCAAGCAAAATAATTCCAAGGAGACAAAAGTTGACGAACGAAATGAAACAATGGAATTCCTCTAGCGACGGGGATTCCCCGAGCAATAGACGAGCAGAACATTATGTCCCGACTCCATAGTGTAAGATGAGAAGGTGGACCTTCTTCCTATTCCGACAATACCATAAACGCGTTCCCTTAAAGCAGATCTTTAGTCATTAGATGACGCTGCGTACCATGTGTACCATTCAAGGTCATTACCAGTCTACTGTTTTTTTTTCATCATTAAACTACATTGTCAGACATAATTGTGGCAAATACTATATACAAAAAAATTCCTTATTTTATTTTTCTCCATAGCAGTTTGAGTTTTTCAAAAACAAGAACAATATATATGGTCTGCCTTTATGATTTTTCATTGTTGTGTTGAGGTCAAGTTACCTTTCTTGTTCTCTTTATCTTTTAACAACCGTTCGTCGCTAGATGGCGGGAGGTATTAGAGTTATATTTTAAAAATTGTGCAAATTTAAAGCACTATTTTCCATTTTAATAATATTTGTGTTTCTAAGAAACTAACCCAGATTTAATTCTTACGATATTTTCCGTTTATTAAATCTTTTGAACAAATAATTGGTACACATGTTGTAGTGGTGCCATCGGTGGTTGTTAAATGAAATCCTCATTACTTTCTCAGCTTTGGATACGAGTCGGTCCATCTTGATATCTTAATCGAGTCACTGACTTTATAATACTAAACTAGTTCCGAGTGCTATGCGTTTAAAATACCGATCTTCAAGTGTTTCGAGGCGCGATATTCAAATAATACAAAATGAATTTATCAATTATTATTTGAATGAATGAATTAGTTAACTAACTTTATTTTAATTTACCGTTATGTTATAAGCTGAATAAATAATTAAGAATCAAAATCAAAAATTTTAAACAAAAAAATATATAGTTAAAAAAATCTATATATTTTTTAATTTGCTTGACGCGAGGCCCCTGCAAGAGCGAGGCCCCGGGCGATTGCCCTGTTCGCCACCCCCTAAGGCCGCCGCTGGTGTATTTACAACAGCGGGTACTCAATGGAGTGCTTCCGATTAAATAAAATTAACATTATAATATGACGTGTGACCCCTCTTAAGATACCCCCAGAAGAAACTAAGATGACTGGAATGGAAACAGATTTGTTACGAACAAGGTTCAAAATAAGTAAGAAATTATTTACCAAAAAAACATCTACTTTAATAATAAACTAATAAACTCCATTTTAATATTGATCATCCCATTCAGGAACAACATCTCACGTCGTTATAGAGCCAATGGATTCAGAAGAAAACCTTCCATTTAGGCCTTGATTTTCGTGGATTACGGTACACTAAATCATTGATTCTCTAAATGATGTCGTTGTGACCGTTCCATGAAGATGTAAGTTTCTGTGACTTGCCTTTACTTCTTAAGGAGTTATACTGTTAAAGTCTACTCATTTACTGAAACCCTATGAAATTGGCATTTAAGTTATACCAGGCCTTCATCTTTTTACTAGTAGCTAGTATATACACTCTTCAGCAAAGGCGTACCCAGCTTTTGGTTTAGAGAGGGGTAAATTAGGAAAAAACTTCTCCTAGAGAGGAGCAAATCGGAAAAAAAATGTCGTAGAAAGAGGGATAATTCAGAAAATGTTTGGTCCAGGGGGCAAGTCAGCAAATTTATGGAAAGGTTTAATGGCTTACGGCAGGATTTTCAGGTTCAGGGGAGGTAGCTGCCCCCCTCTGCCCCTCCCATCGGCACGCTAGTTTATGGATTGGCAAGATGCTCTGCCACATTGGGTCTGCATAATCACTAACTTCTCCAGGAGGTCCCGCAGGTGGCAGTTCTTAATTATTAGGCCGAGATCAATCCTTTGCCATTATGTATAGCTAAATGTTATACTCAAAAGTCCCAGGATGTCTCTATCACATTGTCTGATTGTGAATGCTAAGTTCTAGTGGCACACCTAATAGGCTGAAGAGCTTCTCTAACAAGATTGTTCCTACAGTAGTTTCCTCTTCGTACGGAAAACCAAAAGCTTCGGGCTTCGATATATGTGTTACATCTTGTCGATTCTGAGAATTATCCAGCTATCTCCATTGTAATTCTTTTAACACGAATATATTATACACGTTATATTGCTTCATTTTGCCCATTGTACGTCTTTGTTCCCTTAACAGCTGGCGTTACAAATGTAACATCCTCATAATAGTTGACAATGTCGCAACTTCTCAAGAGTTATGTTCATCATCAGATGACCTCCACACATTCTATTGTTACATCCTTCAGGACGGCAGATCCTTCTTGCTTGGAGTATAATCTGCTATCCCACTTATGAATCGCTGATAGAATTTTGGTTTTAAATAATTTAACGATTTTTTTAAACAATTTATTTCCTAAAAACACTTCAATTTTGAGTTGCCAGGCCGGGATTGGAAGGGGGTCACTTCCCCTCTCCTTATCCTAGACCTCTCTTGCCGATCATTGCCGTTTTATTATATGTGAAACAAAGTCAATAATTATACCTAGTGTATTAAATACATATTTATATCTAAAAGCCCCCTTAAATGTCAAAACTTAACACTTCTGGCGACGCGATTGCTTCAATTGTTGATAGTACTCTTAACCCAGAATACAGTTACCTAACCATAATGCAACAACTTTATACATCTTACTTCGAAAATCTCGATGTTAGATCGCCGGTTATATGTGTGTGTATTGTTTTTCATACAGATAACAGTGACTTCTCTGCTAGGAATCACATTGTAACAGCATTACACGGAAATTTCTAGTTTCGGATATTAATTTAGCATTCATATATTAAAGTCTCGAAAAGATCATCATAATTTGAAAACTATTATTCTGATGGCTTCCGAGTAGTTGTAATTTTTATATTCCAATATTCCAGAGATCTGATTTTAAGAATTTGGTTCTAAGTAAACTGATTATGATAAAAGATATTATTTATTATTATTTTTGAACAATTTGGGAATCTCAATAATTACAATTTCAAAGTTTCTTTTACTTAGGACAAAATTTAGTAGCACCTTGGTTGTGTTAGTGCCGAAGTAGCTTGTAACGGATTATTTGTCCCTATATAAGAATATATTTGTATCAATATCAGTCGAATGTGGTATTTAAATACGCCAAAGAGTCAAGTATACGAGTATAAGTCAAAATCTGTCGGTTATTCATACACTGGTTAACCCTTATTTCTAGTGATTAAAAACAACAAAACTCGATCCACTACAAGACCATTTTTGTCCCATCATGGGCTATGAAATGTAATGGCGGCACTTCACTTGGTGTAGCGTATTCGTATATTTGCTATAGTTGTCCAAAAACGGCGATGTGTGGAGAGGCTATTCGCTATTTTTGCTTTATTTGAACAAATAAGTCGAATACCGCTAAGAGCAAATACGCCTTACGGTCCACTTGTCAGTTTTCAACACAGATCATAGGAGTCAAATAAGCCAAATATTTGCTTTAACCGTCCACACTTGGTTCACATACTTTGTGGCAAAATGACCTAGTCGGACCAAAACGTTATAAAGTTTCCCCCCAAACATAGCAGTCATAATAATAAAAACAATTTTTTTTAATAATTTCGTAATTATGTAGATATATCATGTAATGGTAACAAGGAGCATAGTAAAAATAAGCTGCTGTTGATGTCAACGCATCCATGTCTTAGAGCATTTACTTTCTAGAGATAGCCTGCAATGCACAAATGTCGTGGTAAGACTAAGGAGAGAGATAGCAATAGAGAGGGCAAGAGGCTATTTCACTCGGTTGGGAGCTGCTTCCAATGAAATACGTTCAGCATGTTGTTCATTGGCTGCTTCCACCCACTAAGTGAAATAGCCTCTTACTGTCTCTATTGCTCTCTCGTTCTAACGTTGCCACGATTTTATGCTTGACAAGCTATATCTAGATGGTAAATGATCTAAGATCCATGTAGCGTTCACTAGTATTCAAACATATTTGGCATGTTTGAGTGTTTTGTAATATGTGTAGATGGCACGTTTGGAACATTTGCGAATACATCAAATGTTTGGACGAATATAGCGATACAAAACAAAAATACGCTAACACCAAGTGAAGTGCCGCCATAACAGTTTAATATATTTAAGCACTAAATTCCAGTTATTAAGAAACTTTTATTGTTCAGGTCATGTTAATATCATTTTTAATGGCATAATATCTCTCTGAGTTTTTAAATGTCAAAATCAGCAATCAAGTGAATAGAGAGAGCCTTCCTCTAAAAAACCTACTTTTAATATTGTTTTAATATAGTAATACGGAAATAATATTTAATTTAATTCATTTCTTTTTCAAACAAAAATATTCAAATATTTATTTATATTTCATTTATCGCACTCTATTTTATTACTAACAAATTTTAATTACCTCTTTTATATATTTTCTCCAACATTATTTGTACAACATCAAATAATTGGATAGTTAACTGAATTTTTGGTACATTTAGCTTTTATAATGACGTTAATGAATTGCAGTGTACAATTCTATCAATGGTCTACTTTTGGTTGGAATATCCCGCTTCCAGTATGCAACTGAAGTGTAAATACATCAGTTGAAACTCGCTATGCATAAGGCGCAGTTAATGTTTCTATTTCTGGTTTGGGAATTTCACTGCCGATAATGATACGGATGTACCAAAGTCTTCTTCCAAACTTCGTATGCATCAGTTACGACTTATAATCAAAATTTGTTTTATTTTCATTGCAAAAAAATTATTTTTCGAAAAAAAATCAAATAAACTATGTATATTTTTTATGTAGAAACCGACCCTTTCCACTAACAAAAGGATCATGTGCCTTAGCGAAACATATTTTTTGGCCCGTGGATGAGTGGTCTTGAACACTCGGTATAGACAGTGCAAGTCAAAAGTCCCTTACCCTCGGATCTTTTGAACGGTTACTATTACACATACTTCTATACTTATGGTATCAGATGACGCCACAGGGCCACTGTGGCCCTAATTTTAAATAGGACGTTATGGCAAATGATAGCTCATTTGAAAGGTATTGACAATACTTACACAGTCCTATTAATTTTGTATAGGTTTAGGTCAATTCTGAAGGATAAATTAAATAAATACTAAAATGATTATTTCACATTTACACTGTAATTAACTAAACGAATTTTTACAGCAGGTATTCAAAATGTGCCCCTTGTACTTGCTGACATAAATGGATCCTATTACTAAATTTTTCTCGTACTCATTCGAATTTGTCAGCTGAAACTACCGTACATTCTTCACTAATTCGATGTTTTAAATCGTTAATATTGTCGGGTTACGTGGCGACTACCTTGAATTTCAAGTAGCGCCACAGAAAACATTTGTGTCAGGTCCGGTGATCGTTCTGGCCATTCTATGAAACCTCGACGGCCAATCGATCTATCACAATATTCTTCAACAAGTAACATTTTACTGCACCATAATGCTGCTCAGGAGCACCTTCTTGTTGAAATGTCAATTCCCAATTGCCCAATTCATTTGGATTATCTTCCAGAATTTCGAGAATTAGCGGCTCAATCGCATTTTTTTCATCTCCAGATAGACCTCACCAGTTAAGTTTGTATTGAGGAAAACAGGTCCAACTATATGGTTTTCCAAAATGCCTGCCAAAATATTCACTTTTTCTGGAAATCTTCTGTCGGGTCGTCATCTGACAGTTGGAGACAAATCTGTAATTTGTATCAATTAAATTTGTTTTTTACCAACGCCCTTGGTACTGTTCTTTGAATAACATAACTGAATTTATTACTTTATCGCGAAATAAACTCTGACATCCAGGAGTTTCAGGAAAAACTAGCTCACAGAGAGACCAAATCGACTACCGTAATTTGTGTAACGCAGAGCGATGTGATTCCTACGATGGAAATTACACGAAAGAATTCTAGCTTAACTAAAACCTATCAAAGGAATTATGATATTATCTTTTCGACATTTTTCAATCCATTCATAGGTTTCACTTAATCTGCGAATTCTTTCATGGGATTTCTATACTAAGCGTCACAGGAAAACGGCGTTACGTACAGAACACCAGATTTGGAGCCTCTGTGAGCTAGTTTTTCCTGAAACTCCTAGATGACGAAATTCATTTCTAGATGAAGTATTAAATTCAGTTTATATGTACTAAATGCATAATTATTCGAGATTTGAATCAGTTGAGGGAGCGCAACTGATTAAGGTTTCGACTTGAAACAATACATTGTCTTGCTAAGGTTAATGTAGTAATTATATATAATATAAAAATGTGCTTTGGAGAAATAGAAAAAGAGCTTTGACACTTTCTCTATTTCTCGCTCTGCCCCCTCTTCCCGCATTCAAGTTTTGCTTAGCTTCTCTCAGTACATCAAGGAACATAGGCCAACACATTGTAATGTACTGTGTAGGAAAAATACAACATTAACTTTCAAGTACCTTTCAGTCCCGTTGTAAACAAACTTAACCCCGATTAAGAATAACTAATTCTACAATGTTCGAATATTTATTCATTATTCTCTCTTTAGGTTTTCTCCCGGCATTTCTGTTCTGTAGCAGATGGGTCTCCCCAAGAGATCTTCTTACATAAAGAAATCTCTACAATATGATCAACCAGTCCTCTTGTATGCATTCATTAAATTTATTAGATGAACACACGAATTATCCAGTTGGCTTGCATAATTTTCGTTCCAAGAGTTCTAGACGCTTGCGTGTCAACAATTAGCTTATGAGATTCTGTCAGTCAGTGGGTTGTAATAGCCAAATCATACCTCGGAACACTACCCCAGTTATCATTCTGATTGTTCCGATCCGACACATAGCCACCTTGGAGAGTCGATCCTTCCTTTGCCGCAGGCGGCACCATCCTTTCTTTCTGAAGATGTGCTTCGAGGAGACGATTGTTCCTCCAATACCTTCTTCTTTCTAGGTTAAAGATGTAAGTTCAATTACAAATACTCCTCTGGAAGTCTAAACCTTCTAGAGGCAAAATCTTGTAGTTCTCGTCTACAACGTTCAAAATTATTAAAGATGCCATTGTCATGTCTACTTCTCTCTCTCCATCCTTATATCAATATATATTCCACACATCCAATTGTTTTATCTAATTTCCTGATTATATGTCTCTTCCAATGTCTCCTCTAGCCTTTTACTAAGAGTCTCATTGAAAAACGTATAGGTGCTGATAAGTCTTATCAATACAAGTGTAGCACTCAAAAATCGCAATATGTTGTTCCCAAGAAAAAACGTAAAGTAAAGAGGTTCATGCCCAGGACAAAGTCAATTTCAATGTATGTACTGGGACTTAATATGATGTGACTGCATTAGCCATTAATTGTATCCTAGATGACTAAACTGCCTCTGTTTTAAATTAACTGTCTATAAATGGCGAACGATATTACAGCCAAAATGTTAAGTCCCTTATAAAATGGCTTGTACGTCTACCGAAACATATATTCTAGTGTAGTTTCAACATGAAATCTGCGTTTCTTCTTGTCCTGGCTACAGTGAATTATTGGGTATACATTATTAACTATTTCGTTACCTTGTTTGGTCGACTGAAATATTTACTAGAATTATTGATGCTACAGTTTGATGAAATGTTTCCTCAAAGTTTCTGTTCATCTTGTAGGTTTCGCTCGAACATTTTAATTAAATTTTCTTGCTATTCTGACAATTTTTTTTGTTATTCTTTCATTGGTTTAATGAGATTGCATTGTTCAACCTGAAGTGTTTTTGACATCTGTTTTTTAGTTTATTATTTTTATTACATTCTTGCTATTCTCTATTGAACATCAGACAATTTCTTCTTAACTTCTTAACGATGTTATACATTTTTGGCTTAGTTTGTTCATACATTATTCGACAATTCGCATATTAACCATTAAATGAATAAATCTATATTTATTCAGTCAGGAATTTTTTTAGCTGCTTTTTCCATTCGCACGGTGGGCTGAAATCGCGGAATATGGACATAAGTTTAAGTTATACTTAAACTTCTTTTAACCAATTACTTTCAGAGTTATACATCTTTAAATATTGTATGAAAAGATATAATTTTAATTTTATGAATAAAGCTTAGTATTAAGTATAAGAGTAATAATATGGTCACATTAGGCATTTATGGTAGTCCTATATAGTGCGATAGTGGAGATAGATATTTTATTTTAATCAGTTATGTCTCCAATAATAGGCCTAATTCACTACTACAAAAACTCTGCTTCTATTAACAAAGGTATTATTTATTATTCAGCAAAATCAGATTCGGGTTAATTATGTAACGTTGGGTCTGCACAGACAAATGTAAAATTGTCATGATTATTATTACCAATAAATGTTTTTTCTTTTGCCTCTTCGGAGAGAGGTTTGTATTTTCGCAATAGTTTGTGACGTATTTCTGAAATACGTAGGTCAGAGCTGAATAGTAAATTATTTATAACAACTTCATTAGTAAGTAGCCTTTCTAAAGGATTTGCTTCCATGAGATGCACGGTATCTCTTTCTTTCTTTATTTCGAGCTTCAGCTTGAGAATTGCGAGTATTTATATATTTATTCATAGACTACTGATAAGATTACAAACCAATGACGTCACGGGAATAGTGTGGAATATTATTGTATGTAAGAGTGTGCTGTTGTGGGTCAAAAATTTCTAATTTGCCTAAATTTTATATTTAATTTATTATACTAAGCTTTATACAACATAAATTGTTTTTTCATCCAAGATTTAAAGTAGTACAACTCTGAATCTGAGTGTTAATAAGAAAGTCATATAACTTAAAATTATTTTAAAAGTATATAGGTGAATGACTAAATTCTACACACGGATTGTTATATTTCTATATTTTTAATACTGGCATTTTCGATAATCATCGAACAATAAATCAAAAAAAATCTACTTTCGGAGGCATATTGAAAAAGAGTTGTTCCTCAATATTTGAAAAGAGTTACCTATGATTTTTTTAAATCAACGGCTAAATTAAGAATTCCGCTAATGTTAAGCGAGACTTTTACAGCTCAAGATACCGATAAAAAAATCCCGTAGAGTTTCAATATTAACTGTTTTTCGGTTTCAAACATCTCCTAATCATTAATCGTTATTCAGAAAATTTACTATAGTGTATTTTTGTTTTCTATGTAATTTGCTGACATGCTGATGATCGACAAGATGTAAATTTAAATCTTGGAATTGTACCTTTTTAATCCGTAGTTTCTTAGCCATTGACAACCGAAACGTTTGGAATATACAGCAATTTCCTTTAAAGTGTGGTGTTATTTCCCAATAAACACTTAGACATACATAATGAGAATATAACACCGAGCACAGCGTACAAATTAAAAACGTTTGGAGACCTCTTCTTGAGCCAATGCCGCTACGCATCACCGACAATCGATCACCAGGTACGGCCACGCTGATTAGACGAGAGGGGGGATTAAACGGCCGGTGAGCATGACCAGTTAAGGGTATTAATACCACGGATAATCTAAATCATTCACCTGATGACGGTAGCAGATCCAAAGCTATAGAAACGTTGTGAGATCAATAATTACAAGAAGATGGAAGTCCAAGGAAACTTCGACGAAACAGTAACATTGTCTACCAGTTTCAGACTAGCAAGTCGTATTGTGTTATACTCTTCATAAAGCATGTTCGAAGTGATGTTTCATCTCTGTCATATCCAATAAACACATGATCATCCTCAAAGATTAATATAAATAGAATATAGTCGTCTATCTTTAAACCGATTCTATGACACTGTCTACATTAGTTTTGGCGTATCTGAAATAAAATCTTGAACGGAGGCAGCATGCCCCATTCTTGCCTAAATCGATTACCAACTATTTTATCCATTGTGAAATAGTTCCCAACTTTAATTGTGTTTTGCTTGTATAGGTTTTGGGAAACTCTTATGAGTGTTTTTTTGATGTTCGACACTTCGATGGCCTCCACAAATTTTCTAAAATTCTCTAGAATTATCTAAAACATAGATAGACCATAAAGACATTGTGTTTAGGTGATAAAAATAGCCTCTCCCAGAATAGAACGCTCATTTTTATCCACCTGCCATACAAAATTGCACATCTCAAGCAAAGTCTCAAACTCTGGCATCAGGGCTAATATAGAGCGCCGCGACGCTTTTCGATCGATAGGGCGACATATTTTATATCCGACCAGTTGCGTTTTCCCACATCGCTACAACGGGTTCACAACGGAACTTAAATTCAACTCACCTGGCGAACTGTAAGGGACACATGCGTATACATTGCAAAGGGATACCTCAAACACACAGTTCGTAACTCAATGTCCTCGGTGCAGGGAGGAATTTCCATGATTTTGTCTCGACTTGCAATTCTCCTTCAAGCGACAAGTTATTAAGCTTTTTTGCTTTCGCTCGTTTTCACGCTTCGAAGAATGATGGAACACCACTTCGGGAAAATTTACACCTTTCAAGTGTACTTGGGGAATTGGAGTGGTCTTCAAAATTGTTTCCTTGTAGTTGTCGTGTGGAAAAACGTCACTGTTACGCACAATTTCCAACTCAAAAATTAACAACATATTTAAATTACGCGGAAAATTTTGCTGAAGTAAAAAAATCAGTCAGTAATTTTAATCAACATTCACGACAATTCATTGATTACCGAGTTACTAATAGTAGAAAAAAGATTATACTTTAGGAGAAAGTAAGTTAAAATATAAAATTATACAGGATGATTGATTAAGAATGTCCAAAATCTAAAGTGTAGATTCTAGATACTAAAATATGATTATTTAGCCCAATATGCCTTGTGGGAATATTGAGGTCCGATAAGCGAGCTGAGCCACTACAGCGGAATCCAAAATAACCTACACCATAATTTTTCTCTAATTTTTTACCAACATAAAAATGTTTTAATCCGAAATCCACCCCCCTAAAACCTTTTCCGGTAGCTTAACGTTTAAGACGGCCGAATATTTTATAACTTCAAGAGAAAAACCTAATTCCACCCCTCACAACCCTTAAAAATTAGTTTCGTTAATCTGGCGGGTACTTTAAAACCGAATCAAAAACAAAGTATACATAAATTTTTAATACTTTTTAACTAATTTATTACCGTCATATTTTTTTTCCTCTAAACCTACCCCCTATAAGCCTACCCCACTACCTTAACGTTTAAACCAGTGGAATATTTTATAACTTCAAGAGGAAAACAGATACCGACCTAATTCCATCGCCATAATTTTTAGGGTTCCGTATATACAATATACGGATACCCTTATAATATCACTCAGGATTTCTGCCTCTGTCACATCACAGCAATTTTCTCCGAAACTACTGGACGGAAGAGGTTAAAATTTGGTACCAATGTATAGTTGGGTGACCCGATCAGGAGTACATATCGTAAATGAATAAATTTTCATTTTAGGGGTACTTCTGGGAGGAAAAACTAAAAAAATTGACCGGGGGAGGCCTGATCTCCGAAACTACTGAGCTTAAAATTTTGAAAAAAAAATAGGAAATTTAGAACGTTGCTCGAACTTTACAGGAAAAATAAGGAGAAACCATTAATATTAATTTTGGGGGGCAAATTATAGAATTAAATAAAAATTTAAAAATAAAAAATTTTCAAACGCATCAAGTAATATATCAAATGAAAGGTCTCATTCTGAGGAACACACATATATTTTTTTCATATTTTAAAAAAATATATTTAAAAAGATATTAACGAAAATATACCAATATTTACCCATTCCCCCCCCCCTTATCTCCGAAACTATAAAACGTAAAGTTTTGAAAAAAAACAGTTTTATAGGTTCTGACCTGAAGTTTACTGGAAAAATAAGGAGAAACCTCTACTTTTAATTTTGGGGGGCAAATTACAGAATTAAATGGAAAATATAAACTTAAAATTGTTTCTAACCCATCTTGTTATATATCAAATGAAAGGGCTCATTTCGACGAAAACAAATATATTTTTTTCATATTTTTAAAATAAATTAATTAAAATATATTGACAAAAATATAAAAAAAATTACCCATCCCCCCCCCTTATCTCCGAAACTATAAGCTGGAAATTTTGAAAAAAAAATGGAGGTATAGCCCCTCACCTGAACTTTACTGGAAAAATAAGGAGAAACTCCTAATATTTAATTTGAGGGGCAAATTATAGAATTAAATGGAAAATTAAAATTAAAATTGTTTCTAACCCATCATGTTATATATCAAATGAAAGAGCTCATTATAACGAAAACAAATATATTTTTTTCATATTTTTAAAATCAATTAATTAAAAGATATTTTCAAAAATATAAAAAAATTTACCCATCCCCCCTATTTCAGAAACCATAAGCTGGAAAATTTTGAAAAAACAATGGAGGTATAGACCCTCACCTGAACTCTACTGGAAAAATAAGGAAAAGCCCCTAATATTTTTTTGCGGGGCAAATTATAGAATTAAATGGAAAATAAAAATTATAATTGTTTCTAACGGGTCATGTAATATATCAAATCACAGGGCTCATTATGACGAATACAAATATTTTAAAATATATTAAAAAAATATTTTAAAAAAATTACCCATTCTCCCGGTTATTTCCCAAACTATAAGACCTCAGTTTTTTTTTTTTTTGTTTATAGGAAAAATATGAAAAAAATCCCTAATTCTATTATTTGGCCCCCAAATAATAGAATTAAACGGAAAATATATTATTAGCAAAACCCCATAGTAATTATAGGGACAAATTATACAATTAAATGGAAAATAAAGATTCAATTTTCAAACACATCATGTAATATATCAGATAAAAGGCTCATTATGTGAATTACAAATATATCATATTTTTAAATCATTTGTATAAAAGATATTAACAAAAATATTAAACATCGACTTAATTCCCACTTTAGAAACTACACTATTTAAATTTTGAAAAATATATTTTATATGTATTTCTAAATAATTGGAATAACAGCTTTAATAATTTATAATTTAAACTTTGACCTATTTTGCCCTTTTTCTTCCAATCTACAGAGCCTCAAAACTCAGACAGTAGATTATAAAAGGCATCTCTGAAAGTTTATTAGTAAAATAAAACTCTAATGTTACTTTTTGGGGGCCAAATTAGAAAATTAAATACATATGTATTCTGATAAAAATCAAGCGAATCCTAAAGCGGATAAAATAAAAGTCTATGTGTGGAAAATGAAAGTGTATATTTCTTATAAATTTAAAACGCTTCCTTTAAAAGATATAAGGATAAACTAGCAGACACGGCCACGCGTTGCTGTGGCTGAGTGATTTAAGACAGATTTGAAAGACAAATTTAACACAAATTAACATAACATTTTTAAAACATTTATTCAATAGTATATATACTCTAAATATCTTTAATCGTAATGAATCACAGTTAATGTTCAATGAAGCGCCAGTCGATGTACAATATTTTTGGTCAAGGCGCCATCTGTTCCTGACTTATGGAACGTACGATTAATAAGAACAACCAACGTTGATGATCAGTTTATTATTAATTATTAAGACCATTAATTTAAATAATAACTATCCTATCATCTAAGTTGGACCAAATTACATATATACGCCAACTTTCATGAATATCGGTTGACTCGTTTTTGAGTTTATTCGGAACGTACACAGTGACACGGATTTTTTATATATTAAGATACAAGAAAATGCACTCATTCCCTGCTTGTCTGAAACTGGAATATTAGAATCTTGAAGGTGGTACGGAACCTTAAGTATGCGAGTCCAACTCGCTCTTGACCAAATTATGTACTCCTCAAATACTAGTAGAAGGTTTATAGTGGTTATCGCAAAAACCACCCTCTACCTCTCACAACACTTAAAAAAAGTTATGGTATACTTTATTTTTGATTCCATTATAAACTACCAGATAGACTAACCAAACTAATTTTTACAGTTTGCGATAACTATAAACCTTCATCTATTATTTGACAAGTAAAAAATTATGGTGGTGGAATTAGGTCGGTAGCTGTTTTCCTCTTGAAGTTAAGGTCACTACCTTAACTTCAAGAGGGTAGGTGGTACAGGGTAGGTTTAGAGGCAAAAAAAAATTTATGGTAAAAAATTTGTTAAAAAGAGGTAAAAACTTATGGGATAGGTTATTTTGGATTCCTCTGTAGTAGCCACGCTAACTTAACGGACCTGAAATATTACAGGTTTTCGAGATAGGGGGTGCTTAAAATTTAAATTTGGTTTTTGAATTTTACATCACTTTTTCATGTTTTAATAGTTTCTGGTTGGGTATTGGTGTTTTTCTGACAAGATTACGAAGTTTAAGTGTGAAAATATAAATAAAAAGGACCATTAAAATTGTTTGGCATTTCAAACGGGCCAAGTAAAAAATCAAATATTAGTCTTGTAGTATGTGGGATTTTTACAATCCTACAAATAATTATTTTTTAAAGAGAATCTTGCCGTCTGGCAACTGTTGCCTAATCGATAAAAAAATGGATTAAGAAAGATTGAGTTCACGAGCTGGTAAATCTTGAGGCACTAAATTATGAACAGACACGTATGTAGAGGAGTTGCAATACCACTAAAGTATCGATACCGGTATCGCTAGGAGTATCGAAATAAAAGTGTTGATACTACTATCTGGTACTGGTATCAAAGAAGGTATCGATACTGGTATCGAAAGAAGGCGTCGATATTAACTGAGCGAGGGGACAACCCTATGATCCAAGAAAATATTAATTTAGCGGGGTGATGACCTAAAATGTGGGAAAAATACTAATTTAGCAGAGCGATAATGCCATCAGAGTATCGATGTCACAAACAAGAATCGATACAACGATCGAAACCAAAAATACACAAAATACCCGGTATCTTATCAGTAGTAACGCAATGTCCCTAATGATATGGGGACGCAGTTTGTCCATTTTGAATAGTCTGCAAATAGCGATTTGCTCTTTCCTTTTGCTAGACCTAAGTAATTGACGAGTACTGAAACCAGGATATTCAGAAACACGAATCAAAATTTCATCTTCTGCAACAGCAGACTGTCACCCAATGGTGACTCTTTTCCTAACACATCTAAATGTTGAAAAAATCGTTCTCCTATGGCATTTTTTTAATACCTAACTATTCAAATTTTGATTTTTTTCTATGGAACTGAATGCCTTTTCATATTTTATCATTAATTCAATCACAGTTCAACTAGAAAAAAATATGCTTTGATTTACTGAATTAACCAGGTCTAACTTAGCGTCATTTTTTATAAATGCTAAATTTGTAAACCTTCTGCCAATAACAGAGTATTCAAAATTAATAAACTGGTATAAGGCATATTGGGGTAAATCATATTTTGGCATTATATACATTTTTAAAAAAGCACTCTTTATAGTTCTTGCTTACAGTTTCTTTGACCTAACTATGATGCTATGTAATCAATTCTATATTGGAGAAACCTCTAGACCTCTGAATGTTCGAATAAACGAACACAAAAATTACATAAAAAAACGACAATTTGAAAAATCTAAAATTTGCGAACATGCTTGGGACCTTGGTCATAAAATACAGTTTCAAAATTCAGTTATATTACACAAAGAAGAACACAACACCAAAAGAAAACTAAAAGAGTCTGCTTTAATTTTGTTAAATGAAAACGATTGTATGGCTACTACCTCCGTAGAATTCAGTCGTTCCTGGTTGCTAATGCTAATGGTCATGTCCTTGTGAACAACCCAATATCGGGATAGTTCATAAAGTTTTTTTTCCTTATGATTTTAATGGGATCACTGAATTAACAAAGTTCTTTGGTCGCATTGGCGAATGCACTATCTTATAACAAAGTCGCACCTAGGAGCGCCACATAAAATTCTGAAGATCTCCCTTTCAAATTCTTCCAATTTGAAAGGAACCTGATGATTATATGATCTTTAGAAATTTCTGTGCTACCTTGTATATTACAAATAAAATTCTCTTAGTTACGTCAGAAACCAGATAATACACATTGTCAAATATTTTAATTTACATCTTTGAATTGTGCCTTTTTTATCCATAGTTTCTTAACCATAGACCCCGAAACGTTTGGAATGTACAGCAATTTTTCTTTAAAGTGGTGTTATTTCCCAAGAAGTACTTAGACATTAAAAAATATGCTACAAATATCGTTCAGAAAACAACCCGTTTTACTACTAAAATTTTACTAATGTTTGTTCATGTTAATCGACCTATTTATATTATTAAATAATTGTTTTCTATGTACTATTTAAGGTACAAGGTAATAGTGATGGAAACAAAAGTCACAGATTTTCAAACAAATTTATTATTGTCTTTGAAAATGCAAATGATAATTCGAACTGTGAAACCTGTAGGAGTACCATAAAAAATAATAACAACTTAAGGCCTTAAACCCTTAAGAACCATACTATACAAGTTTTATGGGAAACAGTTTTCAACAATTTTCCAGCTACTGCGGAATTTTCAAAAAAAAAATATGTCAGTTTTAACGCCCTGAAAGAAAAGCGTCTTTCCACGACCATAAATTTGCAGTTTTAAAAAAGTTTCTACTATGGAAACAAAAAGTTACAGCATTTTATCTTTACAAGTTGTGACACTCCTTCAGCTCTTTCTTACCAAAGCATAAAAATGGAAAAACATCACAATAAACGATTTGAATTTATACGTAACTTTAATAGTGGTAAGGAATGATTAGAAAAAAATGTCCAAATTCGATATTTAAAGTCTGCTACCAAATCAGCTGCCGACAATGGCTACAAGTGTTTTTGCCATCTAAAAATTAGTTTAGTAGTAAGGTAATAAATCCATAAAACGCAGTGACGGAAATTCAGGTTTGGAACCAGCTAAAGTTGAATCACCAGCAGTTGACCAGAATTTGATAAATTAATGGGGTGTTAATGTTTGACAATTCGCACAAATGAGATGCAAACTAATTTAACACGGAAAATCATTCAACAATATACTCGGGTCATTGTTCAGTTGAAAGGTGACAAACAGAGCAATGCACAGGCATTCATTTAAGTGTGGATGGGCATCATAGTGGATATAAAAAACAACAATTTATTTATAAATACACCAATTTGAGATGACGACTATCAATAATGCCATTAATCCAGGCAATTCTCATGTCATATTTTCTTTTTGTTACAAATTTCTCATCATCGTTTCTTGCAGAAAACCAAACTAAGGCATATACTAAAGTTAAGTAAAGATTTTTAGAAGTATAATTCATATTTTACTACTTAAAACAAACGTAAAAGCTATAAAGCTACCATTAAAGTAGTTTAAACGATATGCATGATATCAGCCCAATCGTTTAATATATATACTCACTGACAAAGAAATCTCAACACCCAAGAAATGTTTAAATTTAATATTATTTTGGTGAAACATAGATGCTATAGCAATGCGTAAATAATTAAAATTAGAGTATAAAAAAACCAAGAAGTTTTTATTAAATTTGTTAATAATGTATTTGTCCAGTGCGGTTATCTATACACTTCCCAACAAGTCTTGGCATTGATTCAATAAAATGGTCAATTTTTTCATGAGCAATACTATACCAAGTTAGAGCCTCCAAAGTCCGTGGGGGTGGGGTAGATTTCCCAGCCTTCTACCCATCATGTCCCATACATGTTCTATGGGCGAAAGATCCGGGGATCTGGGCAACTATGGCAACAGATTCACATAGTCTCTTTAAAAAAGTTTAAACTAACTCGAGCAACATGGCGCCGAGCATTATCTTGTTGAAATATGGGATCCATGAGCCGTTATCTTGTCATAACTTCTTCAACAAAGCCGTATGGAGATGAATCTTCATCAATCTTTCCCTTTAATTTTCCCTTTATTCATTTACATTGTATGCTATGCCATTTTTTCTTTTTAAATAAATGATCCTATTAAAATTTCTTAATTGTCAACTCTGTCACGGTTATTTTTAAAATTTCTGTTCATTTGTTATCCGCAATGTAAATTCCACAAGCCGGCGGTTACACTGGTTGCGAATTCGTACGAAATTTATTCGTACGTATCCGTAAGAAATTTGTTCCTAACAATACGTACGAACAGGGTGGTTACATTAGAGGCGCAAAGTGGTGCAGCTTTGTGCATATAGATCTTAATTTGTGTTGAAGTGCTAAATCTTTCTCGTTGGAAACGCTTTTAATAAAATTTGTTTTACTGAAAAAAGAAAAACGCTTTTGGGTACTTGATATTTTTTTTATCTACAACCGCAAACGGGGAATTGAAATCATATGAAGAACTTTGGAATACTTTTTGAATGTATTAGAACAATTACTTATTAAAAGATGTAGAAAGTAAACTTCATAAATACTGTTATATTTTTCTTCCTATAAATACCACCTTATTTCGACAAGTGTAATTAATTTTTCAACATTTACACTCAATCTCTTTGAATTCGTACGAAAACTGACCAAAAAACAAAATATTTTGTTCGCATCAGAACAGTCGTACGAATTCGTGAGACGCCGTACGAATAAGGCGTATATACTGTAACCGCCTGTACTTACGAATAAGTATTTGATCACTTTTGATGAATTCGTAGGAGTTCCTATGAATTCGTACGAACTAAATTTTCGTACGAATTCGCATCCATTGTAACCGCAGCCTTAGGCGATAGGGTTCCAAACATTCGCTCGCATCGTCGGTAAACTCAGCTCTCGTCTCTCCGGTGTAGCGCGGTTAGGATATTTTTAGTTAGAATGTATTATAATGTTGATCGCCCAATTTGTTTTGTATATTATGTCTTTTAAACTGATATTTCTGTCATTTTGACTTATCATTTACATTTTGACATAATTTTAGATAGATTATTTTGTAATGTTATAATTATACCGATTAGGGTTATAGTATTCTCATGTTTGTTTAGATAGGTTTTGACACTTAGGTTAAGGACACATAAGAACAGCTTAGCTGTTCATAAAATTGTAAACCCTACAGCCGGGTAACAGGATGGCTGATATGTCTTTTATATATCTCTGTAAAATGTATACATTTTATTGAATAAAGAATTTTATAAGGAAGTATATACGGCTCCACTACTTCCTGAAGTTAACGTTGCGCCGTCATGTTGCCTCGAACAATGATCTACTTCCATGTGCAATAGCACCCCATACCATAACGCATACTGTTCGGTGTACATGTTGCTGAACATCAAATTGGGGTTGAAGTCTTCCTACCCGACGTCGTCTAACACTTTTTCGGCCATCATGTCCACCCGAGATCATCAGAGAAGACGACCTGATGCCATTCTACATCATAATGTTGTCGTTCTCTGCACCACTGTAGCGGTTGCCGTGAATGCCCAGCGGTCCGAGAAAGGACAAGATGAGGTGAATAAAAAGTCCAAAAGACCTTAAACGCCGGTAAAGTTAACCCTTAAAGATGACCCTTCGACGTCCGGTGCCTACTCTTCTCCAATTTTGGGTATTATCAAACATTGAGAATATCTCATAGGAGTAGTTAGATTTCTGTTCGAGCGGTTAGCAATTTCTCGAAATGAAAAACCCGCCTCCCGTATACCAATAATTCGATTTCTGTCAAAATCACTCATCTAGTGACATTCGGCATACACTACACGTGTTTTAACATTACTAAACATCAATTTTAGATACCATCAAACAGTTTGTTCTTTGGTAAAAAAATGTCAAAAACGACTACAATATAAATTGATAAAAAAAAGTTTGCATGGAAAACCATTCACCAAACTTTACCAACATTTAATCGGTGCTGCGATTTAGTTGTCGGTGAGTATATATTCGAGATATGATTCACAAAAATAGTATATGTTTTAAACGTTCCATTAGGTACTAAACAAAGTAGAAAACATAAATAGTACATACTATCCTTAGTAAAAGTTAAAACTCTCTAACTTTTTTGCATTTCATAGTGGAAAGTGCAAATTAAATCGTCTTATTGGTGAAATGAAAAAACTTTTATAACATAGTTTAAAAATATACCATATCGTTTTAATTTTTGTGGATGACAGGACCGGATCTAGAATGGTCTTGGGGGATGCGCACTATGAAAATTGTAATAATTAAACTGGTTAGCAATGGTTACTAATTAGGACCAAACTACTTCAGTTTATTAAGCTATTGCTTCTGTTTTGTCTACGGTTAGTTTACCGAAGCTTATGAGAAATAAATGTATGAAAAACAAATAAAAGTCTAAAGAAAGGGTTTATTAAATAAAAGAAGGAACTGCACTAATGCGTGAGTTAAACATAAACCTAAGCGGTTATATGATACAAGCTAAACTGAACGATTTGTTAAATTACAAAGTACGTTAGTTAACCAGAGTTTTAAAGTAACTTATGTAAACAGACTTACTGAACTGAACGTTGACTAAAAACTGAAACTTGTAAAAACTACAAACTAGATACAAAAGAGTGACTCCTTCAGGGAATGGTGGGGCCAAAGGTTCTCATTGGCTATAAGGAAATTAAATCGGTTAATTAAATGGGAATTCCCCATAGAATCTTTATCCTGAAATTTAGGGTCATTCCACCTAATATTGATAATCTTAAACAGTTATACAATGCTATTATGAGTTTAAAAAGGACCAACACTTTATGCAAATTACAAGATTTAAACGGCGTACTAATAAAAGGATTAAGATTAAGGTTTTGTGAATTTCAAGACATAACAATAAAATAGTAAATAGTAGTAAATTTCAGGACAAATAAATAATATCATCATTCCCTGAAGGGTACAATTCAGTGACTAACAAAATAATCCGATTTAAAGTGTTTACAGCAAAATGAATATAGAAAATGAATTAGTATTATTTGAGTTTGAATACATACAATAATTTATAAAGATACAAATATAAAAATACAAATAAATAAAATAACGACTTAGCTCATAATAATAAAAAAAACAACAAAAGACAACAGAAATTGAGAAATTCATGCAATTAAGTCTCAACAGCTTCCCTGTCAATTTTAAGATTACATAACCTTAACTTTCGTTTATTAGTCCAGCATCTAGTGTTTACTGTTATTAATTCTTATATTCCATTTTTGCTAAGCTCCGAGAAGACTCACGCCCCCGCGCCCTATCTTTGTAACCGCCACTGGTTCATGATTCTACATTTAAATACACGAACTATTAAAAACATTTGCATCTGTTAAGGCAGATCTGGAAGCTCTTCATTTTTTTTTAATTGACATTAATTTTTACTTTAGTTGTACACCAGTTCGGAGAATAATTAACTGCTATCATGCCCCCTACACTGGATCTGTAAAATCCGAATCATTAAGCCTTCGCTCATCTAACTTTAAATTCAAAATTTTCACATAATGCAAATTTTTCGAGAAAATCTGAGCATTTTCCAAAACGCATGTCAATCTTGTAGAAAATTGTATTCTAAATAACTACTATTAAAAAACATTTTCTATTCAATTGTTAATTTTTAATGGATAACTTCCATCGGTAGTTTTACCGATTTTACGTACTACTAGTTTAATGTAAAATAATATTTACATCTTCAACTTCGGTTTTAAATAAGTTTAATACAAAGTGTTCATTTCCAGTTCATTTAAAATGTTGAAGCCATAAATGGGAAGCTATTCGTTTCCTTCGTGCTGCAATCACCACAGATTAACTTTCATAATTAACTTAGAAAACGGAAATAGGAGTTCTTGCGCCAAATCATAAACCGAATGAAGTTGAAAATTAAGTTTGCAAAGCTTTTAGGAAATTGTGTTTCATAAACCAACTCGTCAGTCAGTTGGAAAGTTCAGTATTAAAGTACATAACTGATGCTAATAAAAAAGTTCACAATAGACCTAAAATAAAATGTAAATTACCCAAATAATAAAAACAGCCAAACAAGATTAAATTAAAGTAACCAAAATATAAAATTTATAAATAACCAAAGAATTATATTTCCATTTATAATCCTGGACTAATACCAAGTTAATGATTAAAATATTGTTTCCAGTATCTGATGTTGATTATCCTGTCTTCAGAATAAAAGAACATATCCGATATGGTCTAGTGGCTAGGATACCTGGCTTTCACCCAGGAGGCTCGGGTTCGATTCCCGGTATCGGAATCTTTTTTATAAAATAATAAAGAGAGATTGTTAAAATAAACCCTTTCATATTTCTCCAAGACATTTAAATATAAATACATTAAAAAAAACAAAACCGACTTCAAAAGAAAATTAACTAAAAAGCATGAAATAATTCATGCCAAAACAATAAATACTTTTTATGAAATCGGTGCCAAGCTAAAGTGAAACTATTTTGGGAACTACATTGATAGTTGTACTTCGCTGTTCAACTTGACACCGACTTCAGGAAAAGTGTTTAATTGTTGTAGCAAAAATTATTTCATGCTATAGATAATTGATATATATTTTGATACCTGGTATATAGCTGGAAAAGTTACAGAAATACTTATTAGACAATTTTTAGTGCCATGGCATAAGTAGATGCAGTTTTTTAATTCGAATTACTTCTGTTTGATAACAATTTTAGATTTTAACAAAAATGAAAATACTTTCATTTGTATTCAAAAGTTCTCTTTGATGACAAGCCTTGTCTACATTAAAAAAAGTGTCATGGAATACTTTTTACGTTTTAGAACATGTAAATATATTTGTGAAGAATAACTTTTTCTCCTAAAATTATTAATAAAAAGAAATCGTTTCATTTATGAATACAATATTAACTGAGATTTATTTTGATTAATTCATGTTATTTAGAATTTTCCCCAGGTTCCGAACAGTTAATACCAGCAACTCCATCAAAACAAATCAACTGTATAAAAATGTCGTTAAAAGTTTCCCCCGATTTTCTGAAAAACAGTATGGGACCACATCGGTTTATCCCGGAACTAATCCAATTTCTTTTCAATTTGTCCCATGTTCCGAATATTTTTTTCCATATTTTTAATACCGGCGACTCCACCAAAGCATAGAGTATAAGATATAAATAGTTAAAAAGTTTTTCCCCATTCTCTAAGAAACGATATGTTATTGAAACAAATATGGGACCGCTTCGGGACATCCCAGAACTAAACCAATTTCTTTTCAATTTGTTCCATGTTCCGAATAAAATTTTTTCCATAATTGTAATACGTACGACTCCACCAAGGTATAGAGAATATGTATACAATAGTTTTTCCTCATTTTCTAAGAAACGGTACAAGCTATGTTAATAAAAATAATAAATATGGGACCACTTCGCGATCTCCCGGAATAGGATTCAGTATGAACGGTCGAAATTCCTTGAACAAACATAAAAAACATAGATACAGATGAATTGAGAACCTCCTTCTTTTTGAAGTCGGGTTAAAAAGAACGCTTAATTTATTTGTTCAGAATTACACATGCATAATTTTCAATTAAAGACGTCTTAAGTTTTAATCCTCTTAATGAAAAGGCTTTATAAATAACAATAAAATCTTCTATTGGTCTAGCTAACAACAAAAATGTGTTAATTGAAGTTAAATGGGATTCACATATGACAGAGAACTAATTCAATTCGGATTGACATCTAGAAACTTGTGTGGGTGATCCAAACATAAACAATTCCAATAAGTTTACAGAAGGTTCCTTGAAGAGAAAGAAATTTCCAATTTAAACGTTCCCCAGTTAGACTTTTACTGTAGTTCATTTCCACGTTATTCAAAAATTGATACATTTGGAATTTCCCACATGGTAAGCGATTTATTTAAAAAATTCAGTCGTGATACACAGTATAACAGCCAACCTGCATAAATTAATTATTTCAGATATTGCAAGAAATCTCGGAAATCTTCAATTTTCAATTATGCATCAACATTCATCAACGAAAACATTACATGAATTACAAAAACACTTTCACTAGATTACAGCGCACAAGTGAGTGGTTAAAGAAACATACAAAGCGAAAAAATTAAACAGGAATTAATATTAAATACATTGTATTTTTTAAATTCTTAGTCATCCTGATTTCTGACTACATCTTTTACCAAGATGCAATCAGAAATGCAGGATGACTAACTATTATGTTCAAAATGTTATAAAAGGAAAGGAAACACAATAGTAAACATTGTTTATTGTAGGTTACATAGTTTATCTTTATTCCTATCGACCTTTTTTATTGATTCATTATCTTGCCTTTAATAGTTCTTAGAAAGTGAGATGGCCTCCTGATATCTAAAAATATATTTATATATTAAAATTATAGGTAAACTGTAGTATTATTTTTACCTCTTCTATTTTTTGCTGTTGATATATTTCCGTGTCCAAAATTAGCATCAGATGGTGTTTTTAATTCCCTCAAAGTATAAAGATAAATCTAAGCAAATATTATCCTATTCACTTTCCAAATCAGGGTTAACATTCTCCTTAGTTTTCTCATCTAAGAAATTGTACAATAATGTACTGTACTGACATTAAAACTGTTATGAAATAAATTACGTACCATGATTATGAAATAACAAATCTTGGTTTCTGAGGAAAAGTGAGCATCACACACTCTGTAAAACATCCTAATTTGTTGGGGCGTTTTGTTCAACAGTTTACTGCTATTAATCTGGTTGACCCAAATTTGAAGTAGTTGCAAATATATTTCTTTTATTATACAAAATATAAATATTATTTAGTAAATACAGTTACATATTTTCTTAAAATTATTTTATTTACCTGTTTCTTTTGCGAACCCATGCATCACTGACTTTAAACTAGTATTTCCACAAAAGGGACCATAGCAATAGATTACCATGATTTTAATGAATACAAAATAAAATAAAATTTGAGAGCATCAACTTAACTTCAACAATTCACAATTCAATAAACAACAGAAATTAGAAATTGAAAATACCAACAATTTATCAAAACAGAAAACGGAACAATTTTACCTATATTTTCACAAAACACTAGTTACCTTATTTCTAAATGTTTGTCCTTTATTATCTATATAAAAGTAAGAGATAAATATTATTCATGGACACAATCCACGCAACCATTAATAACAAAAAAAATTTCTATTTGTCAAATAGCGCTGACTGAGGATTTTGACAAGGATCGATATAAATGGCTGTATATCTGTCTTTATTGACCGACTGGTTGAAACTCTGAACGGACAATTCCTATATAGTTACCCGTGCATGGTTACAACCTCCAACTGATTAAAGAAATTAGAGGCTTGTGATATATCGTGAGAAAAAACTCTTAATTCTCTATAAAAATGTAATGGTTTTCAAATTCTAGATAAAGAGAAAATAAAGCAGTACCATATCATTGTTCCTTCCGGCTGAATAAAAAAGCCGTAGAAAGTTATTATGGCAATCTTAGTTTTGTTTAAATGCCCTTAACAAATTTTTGTGATTATAACTGCAGGTGACTGTTATACTTGTAGTTTGAATAACCTAACTGTAATTCAGAAACAGATATGCATAAAGAAGAATTTTACAGGCGGTTGCTTACGGTGATACTCACGAACATGAATGGAAATTGCTAGACTGTTTTATAAAAAATGCAGGATTTGCCGCCTGTAATCCAAGGGAAAGCAAAATAGAACAGCACTTGAACATATAAAGCCAGCTAAAATATTACCTCTCAATACAAAAAGTAACGACATTAGATTAGATGTAATACTTGAGTTTATAAAAAACCCACATACATCGAGTCGACACGCAGCCGCATCATCTGCATCATTCCCATTAGAACATGTTATGTTTTACACTCCATTATATTTGTGAATAGAGAATGAAAATGCCTTTCACACGATATATCACAGCCCCCACTTCAATAAAAATTATTATGTCCAACCATCTTCTATCGTCAAGCAAATTATCCATATAGATAACATAGATACGGCAAAAGAAATAAGAATGGTCGAAGTAGTAGAGATTAACTATCTATGAAGGGCATATTGGACATCAAGAATGGACCACGTTTGAAGTGAGGAAAGAAAATGAAAAAAAGACGGGTATAGAACTTAAATTCAGAGAAATACAATCGTTAGGAAAGGTAAAAAGAATGGATGATATGTAGGATAGCTAAAAGGGCACTGGAATGCTGACTGCAAAGAAAAACAAATATATATACAAGAAGAATCGCGAAACAGGAAATTTGTATGGCTAAATGCGGGATGCTGCAAAAGTTTAATACATACATAATGAAGTATTCACTAAGTAAAATGCGAGGATCGCATTTGCTTTAGATATGATATTTAATATAATACATTCACTTATCATTCATTGAGATGTCTCTAGGGTACGGGTCTTTCTGTGACCCACAGGCCTATATTACCATTTTTAACCGACTTCCAAAAAGGAAGACGTTACCAATTCGTGGCGTATTTTTTCGCTTTTTTTGTATGTATGTTACCTGATTTCTTCTCCTGTGGTGCACCGTTTTGAATGAATATGGTCTTGTTTAATACAGTATATATCCGGATTGGTGAAACTTCAAATTCTATTGGTAAAGTGATAAAATTTGTGAATAAACACATGCGTGCATGGAAATCGACCAATATCCCTAATATTTTAGTCGATTTTTCGATAACTCCTTATGGATGTGTATAGTTTTTTAACGTTTAATCTATTAAGGAAGATCCTTAGGTGATCTCATATACTTTTCTGCGACGTGCAACTTGCAGTTTTGCAGATAATCGCCGAAAATTCCAAAATTCTTATCAAAAATTTCATCGAAATGACATAACAGACATTTCCTCATAAATATTTTAATTCCAACGTAATAGTGGGGTAATTTTAGGCACTGGAAGTTTTAATTGCGAAAATTTTCTATGTACATCTCAAGCATATAGGTAGTAAAACATAGTATTTTCGGCTCCTTAAATCAATGAGTACCAAGCTCGTTTTGTTTGTATACCAGGTAAATACCTATTTAAATGCAAATTTTTCCATTTTGCGAAGACGGTACTTTTGGTTGTCACATTCTCCCGGCCTAATAGAAAATTGAGTGACAACACATGTAAAACTTTAAACTGGAACTTGGTGGCCTATAGACAGGATGTTTAGTTATAGCAAACAAAATCACAAAGTACAGTGGCAGAAGGAGTTGCATTTATATGAAAATTGAAATATAGAACGGACTAGAATGATAGCGTTCCTTAGGCAGCCGTATATACAGGATGGTTGGAATATAGGGTGGACTGGACGTTTGGTGGTATAAAAATGTTGAAAAAAATGTGAAATTAAAATTATATAGTGTAATTAAAAAACTGTTATATGATGTGGACATAAGCAATTCATATACAGGATGGTTGAAATATATGCTGGAGTTGAATTATATTTATAAAGTGTGATTAAAAATTATTTCTTTTATAGCCCATAAGAAGTTGCATAAAGTGTGCAGAGGAATTAATGTTACACAGGGCGATAACATAAAATGTTAAAAAGGAAATAATTTATGGGGTAGCCCACAAGGAGTTATATACTATGGTTGAAATGTAGGACGGATTTGACTCCGTAAATATAGGAGATATAGTCTACTCCGTCCTATAGTTTACAGAAGGCAGCTAACAAATTTATGCTTGTCCGTGGGCAGTCGTATGTACAGGATGGTTGGTACATAGGTTGGACTGGAATTATCTAGTTATACAGGGTTGTCAAAGAAAGTTGAAAAAAGGTTACATGGCGTAGTCCATAAGGCATAAATATATTTTGGGCTTATTAAGTCAACTCGTACAAGTACATTTTGTTCGTAAAGATTTACCTGTCAATTTAAATGATAAAGTATCATTGTGTAATGTTGAGGCTTTCGATGTTACACGGTTCGGTCTATTAAGGTTACAATATAAAAAATAAAGAATGAAAACTACTTGAGTTCAAAAAAACTAAAAAGTTGAAAATAAAACCATTTAAAAAATATATAACCGACCTGCCTATAACTAAAAAGCTCAAAATAATTATATCAAAATACAACTCTAGCAAATAAATAACACATTCAATGTTGTAAGGTACCTACCCAGGAAGTAAAAAATGTAAACATTAAAAGGTTCTCATTCTGTACAAATTAATTACCTACCAATCTAGTATATTTTTGAAGTCGGTGCCAAGCAACAATCAAGTTTGATGAATTAGTAGATAAGTACGCAATGAAGCATTTTAGATTTGCTTGGCACCGACTTCAAAAATATACTAGATTGGTAGGTAATTACTTTGTACAGAATGAGAACCTTTTAATGTTTACGTTTTTTACTTCCTGGGTAGGTACCTTACAACATTGAATGTGTTATTTATTTGCTAGAGTTTTATTTTGATATAATTATTTTGAGCTTTTTAGTTATAGGTAGAAGTCGGTTATATATATTTTTTTAATGTTTTATTGATAAAACTAGGTGATGACGTGATGTATTATATTAAATCAATTGAACGTATGAAAATTTACTTATTTAAATATCAGCAATTATTATTAAAATCACGAAATAAGATTAATATGTATTTAGTGAAGTTCTCATAACATTTATTAATACCACACAGAATTTATGACGTTACTTCTGCTTCTACCAACATACAAGCTTGGTCCACATTTTCTCCAGAGTCTCCTTCAAAGTAAAAGACCACTTTGACTCTATATTTTCCAGGGCTCACGTGACTTAGAACTTCTACTTCGTCTTCAGTTACTTGATAGTTTTCTAATGTATATTCACCCTGAAAGTAAAAGCCTGTTATGCTTCTGGTATCTTCAATTTAAATAGACACATCTTTCAATCTCCATACTTAATATGCTTTTGAAAATATTTTGTGGATATTTTTCGTTTTTGAGAAATATCTGTAGAATAGCACCCCTACCTTTGATAGTATTTTCCTCAGGAGAGTAAAGACATTAAGAAATTAATAATGCACAGAATACAAGGATTAGTCGAATTTTTCGTAACTGCCAAAAAAATAGAGTCGATTGTAAAATATAAAATAGAATTTTTTTAATGTTATGAATTTCTACGTAAATACAATATAAGTAGCTCTTTAAGTGATCTTTAAGAAATCAAATGTCTATAATACGGTAGAACCTCGAAAAAAAGTTTTGTTCCCCTTTCCTTCTAGCCCCAAAACCTCCATTAATCGAAATGACGACATGTACCTATGACAAAAAAATAGAATTACGAATTTAGGGCTGACGTTAATATGTGTTTGTTTATAAGCATCTCAGGTACTTTCGGTACTTATTATTGTTAGATTTCACTTGAACTTTAGCGAAGCAAGTATTTTGTCGATTGTAAAATTATCAGCGTATTTTATTTCTACTGCAATGCGCTACAATTTTTAAAACGGTATCTATACGAAAAAAAATTAAAAAGAATAATCGAAAAATTCGAAAGATTTGGTTCAGTTAGTGTTGGGAAACACATTAACAACAAAAAAATACGACAATATGCGAGAGTGTGGCCGAGAGTCCAGTGATGTTGGGTCGTCATCGTGCACAAGAATTAAACATTACAATAGTCAATCTTCAGCGTATTCATACTAAAGATTTACATCTAACGCCCACAAAGTCCAACTGACCCCAAAACTTTTGCCAACAGACCAATTGAATCATCGAGCAAACAAAAATGAATGCCAATTTTGAAAACAAGAACATTTTCAGTGTTGAGAGCCGTTTTCACATCGGTAGCTTCGTTAATTAACAAAATTGCCACATTTGGGGTTGGAAAATCTACGACACAATCCTCAAAAATCCACAACGTGACACTGTTTGGTGTGCATTGTGGTCTAGAGGAATTATTAGACCGTTAAGATAACGGAGGCAATGCATTAACGGACCTTATCGTGCTATGATAACGCAGTTTTCTGTGCCTCAATTGGAACATATCGCTCTTCAGGACATGTGGATTCAGTAGGACAGTGCCACTTTATCATTCCGCTCGTAACTGTTTTGTACAAGTTTGCACCTGATCGTTTTATTTCCCGATTTGGCGAAAATAATTAATATTTACTACCATTGGACTTCCGAATTTGGAGTTACCTGAAGTCAAAAGTTTCTACCAAAAATTTCGTGAGCACTGAAGCACTGAAAGCCGAAATTAGAAGCAGTATCAATGAAATATTGCCACATGTATATACGTTATGTTAATACATATTTTGTCATAAGGGTACGCGTATGCCGGTAAAGCTGTCATTTACCAGATACTTTAGACGTGTTCCAACTCGACGGAAAACCGATAAGCAACAGGTAACCTACGTGCCCGTAAAATCATTGTAAATGATAACTCGTCATCGCCTAATCAGATTACTACTTGCTCTAAATCTTGTGCTTTCTTTAAAAGATCCTTTACGTTTTATCCATTATTCGTCAACGAATAAAGACTCCCCAGAAATTATCAATTGTGATTAAGATTTCGAACGTAAAAGCGTTATATGCGTTTTGGGCGGTGCTTTGCGTCAATCTGACAGTCGCAAACTGTCAAACATAAAAATAGTTCATTCTGCCCTTACAGGAAAATAAATTCATATGATTCTAGCAATATTAAGTTATCGCTTTGTGAAGTTGGTTTGTTTTAGCCTGCAGTTGCAGTTTTTAACTGTCTAACTAAACGATGCGTCAACCCAAAATTGCTACAGTCGCACGAATTTAACTTCAATTAAAAAAAGGAATTCTTTTCATATGTTTGAGAGTTTTCCGATGTTACTTTGACGCAGCACACCGCCCACGTGCGAGCCTCAATGTGACAACTACAAACTGCAACTGCGGGCGAAAACAAAACAACTGAGCGATGCGACAACACAAAATCGCAACAGTCACATGAACTTATTTTCCATTAAGGACACCATGAATTCTATACATGTGCTTGATTTGATAGTTTTGGCTGTCACTTTGACACACCGCACCACCCATTACGCGCAAATGGCGTTTACATTAGATATAGCATAATAGAGATCATCGTGACCCCGCAGCTGCCCCCCCCCCCAGACCTGAACAAATTTTCCCTAGACCAAAAAATTTTCTGATTTGTCCTTGTTTCTAAGACAATTTTTTTTCCGATTTGCCGCTTTCTAGGACAATTTTTTGTTAAATTTGTCCCTCCCTAAACCAAAAGCTGTGACCACGTGCAAATTTTGAAATAATTTCGCCCAGAAAAAGTCATAAATTTACTCCTACCAAAAGTATTATCTAAATGATATTATTATATTAACGGATTTCTTAGAAACATTCCCATCACACTGATAGAAAGGTATATTTAAATGTTCCAAACGTCTAGGGTCTAGGTCGGACCTCGTTTTGAATGGCAATTATAAGTAAATGAAGTGATGTAAAAGAATATGTGAGCTTTTCTGGGATGAATGTTCCCAAACAAATCCATAATCTCCAGTAGCTATAAAGTATATTGGTCCCAAACTAAGTTTCTATTTGGCAATTTTTTACTAACGCTGCTTAAGCTGCTCAATTGGGTCTTTTAAATGAATTATTTATCCTCGAATTTTAAACTAGAATTTTCTAAATCTATTTTTATGCAAAACGTAGCAGTAAACAATCCAACTGCAATTTCAAAAATTTCAGAAAACTAAACATTGAATTAAAAAAAAATAATAAAGTCAACGGTATTCTTTTGTTTCTTGCCAGTTGTCACCTAAACACATTCCCTATTCTATTCAGTTGGAATCTACAACTTCAGTATTTTGAAAAGTCAACATCGAAAAATAGCACGGTTTTTTTAAATATTATTATGGTCTAATCAAAGAAGGCTCTAAATGATTTCGAAAGGATAATTAAAGAACATGTGCCGAAAGTCTGTAAACTTCAAAACAAACATTTTCAGGTGAAGTTTTAATAAACTTGCAAAATGCATAAAACATATAAAATGAAATAGATGAGAATTTAAATATCTGGCACTTATGTCCAAAGATACATACATCCAAAATACAGCCAGTAATTGTTAAAGTAAAGTCTAGGAAAGTCATCACATTATGAAACCAAAAATGGCAGTCATTAGGAACGATTAAGAGATCAAATTCTCCCCAAAAATTACATTTTGGTTAATTACCGCTCATTCTAGGCTAACAAATCGCTTTCTAACATACTGGAATAAAATGTGCCATTTGCTATAAAACTGAACAAATTTGAATTAGTAAGTTTTAATTACAAAACTATAAATATAACGAAAAGTAACATTTAAGAAAAAATCTACCTATCCCAAATTTCGTCGGTTATTATTTGAAGCGTCATCAAATATGTAAATGTAGTAAGCTGTTCTTCAAATAGTTGCTGTTATTTGTCCATGATGAGATAATGTCTGTTTTATGTTGCTAAATGATAAAATAAACATTGCGCCTTTCATAAATCATGTATCAGTACAAACCTGAGAAGCCAGTTCCAGCCTGATCAAATTAATCTTATACCTATTTAAATTAAAAAACATAGCGCTACTACGACCCCTAGCACTGAAGCTTTAATAGATCTGAATCGTTCTTCCACAAAATCTTGAATTTCACTATAGCAAAATCAAACAGGAACTACTAGGGAACAAATAGTTGAGACATGGTTCCAAAAAAAAACCTGTTTTATTTTAAACAAAACACGTTGGCAAATAAACTGACACTTATTTTAGGGTTTAGCATAAACTATATAAAATAATACTCTCTTTTGCTACAATTTTAAGTAAATACTAATTAATCATATAATACTTACAGCCGGTATATAACATTGCTCTTCTATTGGGGGGACAACAGTTTTTTTCATGCGATCAAACGCTTTGTCCAATTTTTTAACATAATCACACATAGTGCCATCTATTGAAGACATCTGCACCCAATCTGCTCCGTTCCACATTTCAATTTCCATATTTAACTGAAATAAATTAATATTTTTTCTATATACATTTTATACTACGATTTTATATTTTCTAAATTTGTTTTACCGTTGTGTCTTCGGGTACGCTAGTAGTTGCAAACGTTCCATCAAAAAACAATTCATTGCCAACTTCTTTCAAATTAGGATGAAATTCAAAGCCATTACCAGATTTTGGACAAGTTGTAATCGATAAAGGTATGATAAAAGCAGTCTGTAAGAAAACGTTGAAGATTATTCAAGCAATATAATATATATTTAGTAAAAATTGCCCTTAATAGGACAACACAAACCTTAAAGTCCCTACCAAAAAAAATAGATCGCGGTCAGTAGAAAGAGCTAAATAAATAAGATCTCACAGCTGCTTCATTTCTCAAAACTCATCTTATTATGAGCCTTCTTCTTTGGCTGACCTCTGAAGGTTTCGCATTCTTTGTCTTTATTTTCTATCTCACAGATCAGAGTAAATTCATTACATCTCCTCCACAAATAAAACTTTCACTTCAGAATTGGGCTGGTTCTCTGTTTATTTCTTACTACATGCCCTATATAGTTCCATTTTAATTTTGCTATTGCTTGGCGACGTCTTTTGTTGTTATTATGTTTTTTTAACAAAGTATACTTATGGTCTATAATATTTACTTGTTATATTCAACATTTGGCGTGCTATAGCTCTTTATGTCGGCCAGTTTGTACATCAATAATTCTCAAAATGGTACAGATGGTAATACACATTGCTAGAATACTGTATAATGCAAGTACATAGTTATATTTTTACTTTTGAGGTCTTGCTTAACTCCCCAATTTATGTTCTTTTCTTCTCTAAGTTTTCTTTTCTGTCCCAAGTTATATCATATCATATCCTTATTGAGGTTCTTGTTGAATTTTCACTTTATGTTCTAGTGATCTTCTACTGTTGTTTTTGTAGGATTCATTTGAAGCCAATATCATATGTGGGTTTGTCCAACTCCGTTAACAGTATCTGCAATTGTTGGAAGGTTCCTACGATAATGGTATCATCAACAGAGTTAATATTATTTAGTCCTAGGTTGCCCTTATTATTTAGCCAATGTATTTTAAAAGTTTCCTCTCTAAAGTATTTGTAAACAATTTTGATATTAAAGAGTCCCCTTCTCTTATACCCCTTTTCACAAATTTATGGTGGACATAGCCTTCTTTAAAAAAACTATAGAAGCTACTCATGAGCAGACATGGATAGCGACCAGAATTTAGTTGTGTTGAGCTGCAATTTCAGATATAAGAGAAAAACTGACAAGAAAAGTAGCAGAAAGTGAATTACACGCAAAAAAAACTTACAAGAAAAATGGAAAATAATAGGAACACAAATAGTAATAGTTAACTAGTCAAGAAAACCCTGGAAATTGTGGATGTGACAAAAAGTCGCAAAAAATACAAACAGAAACAGACGAAAGAAAATAAAAATGCCAAGGATAAATAACGAAATAGTCAAAGCGGAAGAAAAATGTATTGCATAAATAGACAACATATGGGCAGTGGGGAAAAGAGATAGGGCGTACAATATAGTAGATAGAGGGATTATGGGCCTAACAGTTTGCAAGTTTCAGTGAAATAATATCCTATTAGTATTACTGCAGTTATTTGGAATTTCTCTCTTTGATAGGTTGATTTAAAAAGATCGCATATATTTGTTAAAATTCCCTCTTTTCTTCTTCAACATCTTATTCTTAATTCTACGGTTCATTTTATCTATTTTCATTTTAATTCCGCCTTTTCTTCTTCAGTTGTTTATTTAATTCTTTTCCAGTATTTTTACAACATTTGTTATTAGCTTTCGCCCGCTACTTCATACGCAAGTAACTTTATTTTCATTTTTGCAGAGACAGTAGAGAATTAAATACCAAAAAATTAAAAATACAATTACCCTACCTTTATTGCTAGGTAGGGTAGTAACCTTTTTACATTGCTCTTATTTGCAATTTCTATTTAACTTTGTGGATCTTTCCATCCTATTCTTTTCTATTCAAGTCTTAGCTTTCGATGAAACGAAAATGTTGTTATTGTATCAGATTAGTTACAATCGGTTGATATAATCTTTAATATAGTAAACAGCGCCATATATGATTTTTTAAGTAACAACTATACAGAATGACTAACTTATCTGTTCATGTAAATGCGGCGCTAGTTGCCTCAAAATCTATTAATTTAGCATTATGTTCATTAAGTAACAAACATTCGGAAAAATATTTTCCTGCGGTAAAATAGAGCCTATATTTAAAATTACACCTCTAGCAATATATCGGTAGAAACTGCACTCAGTTCCAAGAAGTAGTTTTTGCCTGATGCCTATACAAACATTCAGACAGACAGAGAAAAATTTGAAAATTGTTGTTTTGGCGTCTGTTGCTCCATATTACTTTTTCCTCAATATCTACAATGTAAATACATCGGCTTGTTGCAATTTTATTATATGTATAGATTTGGTTTTGTATCTATTCATATTTGTACGCTTAATAGCTTGTGGTCAGTATTTCTCGCATTTTTTGGCTTTAGTTCTAAACTGATTCACATATATTGTTTGTTGTTTTATTTTTGTATAGATGGTATATATTTTCTTTTTGATTTCATTCATCATAATTAACTTCTCTTGTTTTCTTCTTTTTTGCCTTGTTTCTCCCTCATTTTTGAAGTAAGGTCATCCACTACTACAGTATGTCCAGGGTTACCTATGAATATAGAATGACATTTAATTATAAAAGGTTTTCATTCGTTCATCTGTTTTATCGATGTTACTGTATAATACTGTATGACTTTTGTCTTCTCTTTTAGTAACAAGTAAATGATTACTTAATCTACTCTTTCTGATTCATTTTTAATCTTTATTATCCGCTAGCTAAACCTCGCCAAGTTTCACTGTAGCTCAGTCTGATATAGAATGAATACAAAAGTAAAAAAAGTCCTAAGTGATCCACAATTTTGCTTTGAACACCGCTTTTCTTGTAGAACAAAGAATGAAACCACACCGGCATTGACAAGATTATGTTTCGTGATTTATTCTTGTAAAAATGTCAGCAAATGATCTACCTGGTAGTGTTTGTAAAATCAATGGCGTTCTCTACTTTAGTGATCCTAAAATTTTTGATTTTATCAACTCCTACCTAATGGTCCAACTAACTTTGTCCACAGATCACAAATCTAGGTATACATGTGAATTGTTTTAAATTAAGTAAACGATCAAAATTACATTTCGACAATAAGTTAAGCCTCCACAGTAGATACTCATTAACTGTTCCGGCCGTTCTTCTATCTTCTAAAGAGGACATAGATCTATTTCCTCCTGAAGAATCTAGAATCTCATCCCATACTACCTATACCCGGTGACACAATGCCAACTGATCTTGTAGAGGATTGGATACATTTTTCAATTTTCTACCCATTATCTTCAATACGCGTGCAATGAGCGTTAGAACGGAAGAAGTTGCTGCTTTGTTGCTTTGATTATGCTCAAAGAAGTCCAATTAAAAATGATTCAAAACTACTAACGAGCTTCCATGTTCTGCAAACCATTGATCTGCAATATATATATATATATATATATATATATATATATATATATGAAACGGTCATATAAACTTGCATTTCGGCGGCATCATGTCCTGTTTCCCCTGCTCATGATAGGACTTCCAAGAGAACCAGGCTTGACAGCAAGGTATCACAGTTTTGAGATCCCTAATCCTTCTCGTGATAATTTTCCTGATTAAAAATCAGCTGCTCTCAGGTGCAATAGCTTCTTATCTAACTGGCTTAGTTGGTGGAAACTCGAGCTTATTTTTATTCTAAAGGACAACTCACAAACGACCCCCACCCCCGCAAAATCGTGAACATCAAATTGAAAAATCTCTTAAAATAAAAAATTAAGAAACCAAATCAAAAATAATTTTGAAAAAGGCGCGACCCTCCCTGAAAATGTTTGACCCTCCCTGAAAATGTTTGGCTGTAACAGCTCGTACGCCAAAATAGTCTATTTATTGTGTCACAGTTTATAAAATCAGAGTATTATAAAACAACATATAATAAATATACCGATATGGCAAAAAAACTAATATCAAACATTAAAATAAAGTATTACTGGAATAAACTTAAGGAATATTCTGATTTCTATATCACTCGGCATATTTAGGGATTCTTGGGAATAATCACCAAACATAAATAAGAGTCATTTCATGTAAATTTAAAAATGTATTAAACCAATGCCGGTAAACATTTTTTCTCAGTTTTCATTTCCGAAATTTTAGAACTTTATTTTTTATTCACGACCTACTTTATGTTTATGGCATATATAAAACTTATTTGAATAGTACATTTCACCATTACGAATGTTATTATTAACCTGCGGCCAATATATATTTTTTCGCAAAATCAAATTCATTTTCATTGCCTGAGTTCTTAAAAAAAGAATTTGGTCACCAAAATTATACAGCACATTTCCTAAGGTTTCCCTTTTTATATCGTGTAATCCAAACGCTTGTTATAATTGGTCGAAATTAAAATATATAGTCTGCACTGCATTTCGTTTTTGAGAATAATGACTGTCGTAAACAAAATTAATATAAATATATTTTGGTGAAACAATTTTGTCACAACCACAAAAAATAGTCCCGAAAAATTGAATACTCACCGAAAACTCCAGAATCACGCAGGCAAAACTAAACAAAAGTGAAAAGAGATGCATCCTTCTATAATAATTAATATGTCAAATAACTATAATGAATTTATTGGCGTATATTTATATTAATTCATACTGGTACAACAAGCTTATATTATTATTATTCTATTTTTTATGTTTTTCGTGACAAAATTATGTTTGTCTGGTTCTACAATTAACGTCGTTGTATCAACAACGGAAATAATTATAAAAGCAAAAAAATATTTACATTTCAGTGTTAAACAAATATTAATTGACAGCCTGATATTACGTATTGGCGAATGTCTAGAGAAACATTAGTACAAATGGAAAAGTTTCTATAATCAAATCAGCTACTCCAAACTATCTATTTTAGCTCTTTGGTCAACTTAATCTTTATTTCGGAAAATGCATGTAATACTTGTAGCATTTGACTTTATATAGGAGGTTTCCTTCTCAGTTCCAGGTGTAAAGCGCCGATATTTAGCTTTCCGCCCTATGCAATTAGCAATACCTAGAGATCACTACTTTAAGATGGCAGTTTTCTTATACTATTAGGACATGTTATAAATGGTGTACCTGTAACAAGCCTCGGTAAGCGAGTCAGTTTCCAATAAAATTATCAAACTGTCATAACCAAATGTGTCCGTGTCTCATTAGTACTACTGAAGTTCTATCTACAGAAGAAAAAGAAACAGATCTAATAAAAAAAACATTAAACTGATTTTCTGTAGCACAAAATTTGCTGCCAGCTTGAGACCAGCTACAACGCTGAAAGTGCGATGTAGCTGGTCTCAAGCTTTCCCAACGCAATGCGTTCATTTATTACAACTCTTCAGTATACTCGTGAAAATCCCGCACACCAGAGCGAACTCATAAAGACCCGGCAACTGGTCACTCATCTTCAACGCTGAAAGTGCCCAAGACAATGCAATTGTTTGTTATAACTCTTTATTAAACTCGTAAAAATCCAGCACACCAAAACGAATTCATAAAGACATCGCAACTCCTCACTCATATTCATCTGTTGTAGATATCCCGAAATATTTACTATTAAGAACCGAAACATTGTCCTCAGTCTGACTAAAAACAACTCTGTTAAGGTGGCCTTTGTACGTAACGTTAAATTGTCTCTTTAGTGTTTCAAAGCCCTAATTTCTGAAAACTTGGGTGGATAGAGATCTAGCTTAACCAAAACTAAAAAGTAAACAAACTTCAAATAATACTGCCACTGCTTCAAACGACCTGCAGTTAACAATAGAGGTGGCTACCAGGAGGTATCCTACCAATTGAAAAAGAATAGATTAAGGTCAGTCAAGAAATCAATTATTTTGACACTATTCAATTACTCAAGACAAGGATTGACTATCACCGGAAAATGACTCGATTGCTTCACATCATTACTCATACATCACCGAACAAAAACGTTGATAAAAGCTGCCACAATCTTTCTGTTGAGAATTTGAACATTCTTCAAACTTAATTGTTTAGCTATCCCGCTCAACCTGTGTACTCCACAATATACTACAGTCCCAGACGTTGAGAGCCATGCCAGTTTTCTCGCGTTGAGAAATGATAAAACTCCTAAAGCCCTGATTAACAATGAGGCAGACTGGTATTTTCAAGCTCCCAGTGAGCTCGAACATCGACCAAATAAACAAATAGAAATTTACAATAGGACGGAACCGAGTTCTGGTCACAATGCGGTGATATTTGAAAAACTTAACTGGCTGGATAACCCTCTCAGTTTAATGCGTCCAAGAATGTATTGGTACAGTTTCAGTAGATGGCTTAATGTGATTGACCCACACACAACGATACTACAGATACCAATTACTTAATATCACAATCAAGTTGAAAGGGTCTATTCCCCTTACTTCTCTTACAAGCGAGAGGCGTCTTCCCTTGAGCAACATCTAGTTGATCTGAGAATGGAACAATCGTTTACATCATCCCAATCTTAAGCACCATGCTTACACATTTAGGAATATATTAGATACATGTTAAAGTCTACAAAAACCACTATGAATCGATGGGACTACAGGACTAACGATATGGTCTACTCAAACATTTCATTTCAAAACTACGTCAACACTCTGCAGTGCAGTTTACTCTCGACGATTTACCTGCATTTAGATTCCACAATAGATGCCATTCATGGATTACTTTAAACACGTTTAGAGGGAGGGGGCAAAACAATCATGACAGTATTTTTTAAAAAGGCGATATTCCCATTATGATGTTCCTGTTATGCTCATTCATAACTACATACTGATTTATTAATGAACATAATACGAAATGGTGATAACATGCATGTTGTTTAACATCATAAGGAAGATTATTCGTTAAGTAATATATGAGTTACCTAGTACACAAGGTTGACTGAACAAAACCAGTTTCCCAGTAAGGTGTTTATCCAACTGAAGTCCTTTTCTATTTGTTTTGTAACTCAACAATTTTTAGGGTTTTTTGAGGCGTATCCTATAGGGATGTGTCAACGCGGGTTGTTACGGAGCAATAGATCGAAGATTTTGTCAATTATATAATTGCCCGTGAACTAGATTCATGATTTTTGTCAAGGTTGGGATTTGAACCTGGTTCTATTACGGCAACTTCGCAAAATATAGAAGCTAGCCATGCAGTTTATGTAATACATTACATTGAAAGATAACAAAGAAATTAACAATATTATTGCATCACCAAATTCTAAATATTTATCTCGCCTGCTCATAAGGGTTTTCTCTTCTCAGGTTTTTCCTGCAACAAATAAGTATTTAAAAATTATAAATAGGCAAGGAAGCAAAGCATTTCAAAAAATGTCCGGATTACTGGTTGCCGGCAATAAAATTCTTCCTCACAGATATTCTGAAAGAAAAAGATGTTTACAATATGATCAACCAGTATTCTTGTATATAAATAGTTTATTGGATATGATGTAATATTTATCTGTGTTTAGAGACGACTGAACTCCAACTCTGGAGTTGCTATTAATCGCTGTGTGTTATAGCTGGAGGTTTATTCTTAAATTCTCGCTTTAATACTAATTTTCTCGCTTGTGAAAAAATTTTGACACTGACAATTTGGCAGTTGGTGATCACTTGATACTAGGAATACCATTTTCGGCTCTTCTAGCAATAGATTTCTCCATCCCAAATTCAGGTCAGTTTAAGGTACTCAGATTTCCACTACTACTATCATACAGCTGACTTCCTTAGGTTTTCAATTTGTTTCAACAAGTTCTTTGTTTTACGCCAGTCTGTCCTATGGCTGCCGATGCTGGTTAATGATTGGTTGGCCGTATGTTATTTTGGTGTTCCTCTTTCCTTACTTCTAAAGATCTAGAAGTTTCACCGTTAGACACAATCATAAACAACTCTATACACAAGACTGGGTAAGAATAAAGCTTAATGAATTATTTGTTTTAGAAACAGTTTTAACATCGTATATAAGTAAGTGCTTAATTTTTTATGATACAACCGTAACATATGGCATTGTGTTCATAATTTTTTTTGTGTGTTTGGTTGGTATTAGTGTATAGGTTGTTTGTTCTATTTTGTTGTTGAAACTTTTGTTCCAGTTATTGTTTTATTTATAAGGTTGACTTCTTGTTAAACTTCTCGATAGATAAAGATACACGTTTTGCTGTATCATGTAAGCACTTTACAACACATTCAAGATATGACTGAAGTTAAAATTCAAATATTTATTAGTATTTGTAAGTGTTTGTACTTATTGTATTGTTTGTTCTAGGTACATCAAGTCAAGCAAGTTTATGTAAATTTTCGATCTTCATTGTAAATATTATTGTGAGTTCTTCATTATTATTCATGTAATCCAGAAATGAGTGCAGTTCTTCAACCACAAAAATGTCATCAACGTTTTCCACCAGTCTATCCTATGTCTGCCGGTGTCGCTTAATACATACTTGGCCAAATTCTATATGGCCACATGTCTTCTGGAAATATTATACTGGTGTTCCTTTTTCTGTACTTATGTCGGTGAAACTTAAATACATTTAGAAGTCATGAAAAAGGAACGCCAATATAACATTCCAGAAGACATGTGGACAAATCAACTTTGGCCAACCATGTATTAACCAACACAAAGACTGCGTTAAAACAAATATCTTGTTGAAGGAAGAAAATTGAAAAATGGGAAAAATTGTAGAAGCAAGCTATTTGATAGTTAACAACGCAGGAATGGGAACAACTTAAATTGACCTGGATTTAGGATGGAGAAAATGTATCGATATCAAGTGATCACCAACCGCCAAATGGTCACTGCCAAACCAGAAAATTTATGTCAAAACAAGAAACATGAATGAAATAAAACTCCAGCTACAATACACAGCGATTGATAGCGACTCCAAAGTTGGAACTGAAACGTCTCCAAACACAGTGTCACACAATATACAAAATGCTATTTATATACAGGAGTACTTATTGACCATACTGTAGACATCTTCTCTTTCAGAATATCTGTAATCTCTGTACAAACGACGAGTTTTTTTTTCGAAATTGCCTTACTACACTTTTATCCGAATTTACAATTTTCAGATACTTATGTTGCAGAAAAATTGTGATTAAAGGAACCGGCAAAATAGTCAAAGACACTCAATTCAAAATTACCTATATTTTGAATATATACTTGTATATAATCCACATTTACACAATGAAAGATACAATGTATTATCAATACTTTGTTATGAAGGCGTATGACTTTTTAAAAAATCCCTATCATATCATTTGCATCATATTTTTCATATCAAATCTTTCAGCCGACAGACGCCACTGATTACATTATAAATGCATCAGTGCATATGCATGCACACACAAAAGCGGACCAATTAAGGAGCGTCACATAGTCGGATGCGGTAACACAGAAGCGAATTCGATTTATTCATGCGTGCAATTTGTTTTGCTCCAAGTATGCAGCAACACATATATAGATACATACATGAATCATGCGTAGATTGTTAACTAATATGATTACGAGATGTCAGTCATATTAGTGAGCGACAAACGGACCCGTAAATTAGGTTGTGGTTTCCACCACTTCTGTTAGAATGCACCATCCGTCGGGCCACCTCTTGTCGGCTTCCAAATGTTTCCACAGCGACTAATGGAGTATTCATTTGTATTCCCGAATTGATGTTGATGATGATGAGTAGTCATCAATTATAATTGAACATGTACCAGAGGACATTAAGGACTATTAGGCGCTGGAGTATGTTTAATGAAAATTTGGTAAAATTTAATGTAATGAAATTATGTCTCGTATTTCAAATCGGGAAGTAATAAATGACTAAACAATTAAATGCTCTAGCTATTTTGTAGTTGTATGTTCACTGTCCTACCGAATACTTTACAAGAAGTAGTCTTTGATGTAATATCTTTATCACGTTGTGTTGCGTGATCGGTTATGGCCTTAGTTTGGCCACTCTCAGGGTATATGAGCTAATAACCAAAGTTGCAAGTAGTGTACCATTGGTACAGCTGGTTTTAATCATCTTCCAGCAAAAAGAATTTGTACCTGTGTAAATATACCTTCTCGGAACTTAAATCTAATACCATTCACCATGTTGTTCCAACCAAAGTAAACTAATTGCCTGCATTTCTATGAGTATTTTCTACATTCACTCACTGTCCTTTCAGTTCATTTGGTTGTTAGACGATTTCCTACTCTAAGCCTAATTCATAATTTTGCTAAAAAAAATTCACTCTGTTTTCTCCGTTTAGAATTAAAGGAGATATTTAAACTATTTCTTAACTAAACTATTTTTTCATGATACCTAAGCACAATTAACGTATTGTTTATTATTATTATTGTTCCCTTAGCTAATAGAAAACCTTTTCTACTTAATCTTTGAAGCAATTGTTGAATAGAATGCTGTAGCCTTCCAGAATAAGGCTTCTCATTCTTATGAGATGAAACTAATTTCTATTTTCTGCTTCGTTTTTATTATTACTTTGTTAACAGTAAATCTTTTTAATGGTAATCCAACTAATCTTCTGCTCTGTGACTTGTCGTTCATACATACCTATATTTGTTAATTGGTCTCATTCTATGTATGCCCAGAACCAGAATTGTTTTTCTCTAGTTTCATTTTTAATTTTATATGTTCCTAAAATTAACACACTATTCCATAAAAGAAAATGATCCTTACAAAAAGGGTGGCAGTCATTTGAGACTGAACGATGGAAGCGAAAGCTTCTTACGAAAAATACTTCCCTTTTCTCGTTATCCCACTGTCTCTATTTTTCTTTATTTGTGTCATTCTTAGTATTGGATATAAATATCTGAATAAGTATTTGAAGACAAGGAGTCAAAGAAAATTTCGTTTTGTTCTTAGCTAAAATCATTACAATCATAACAATTATACAAAACAATAAATTATATTCCTATATATTCAAGGGCAACAAATTTTAAAAAATTAAGTTCTTATTCTATGTAATATTAAATAAATAAGATTAATTAACAATGATAATATTAAAAAAAAGTATAAATGTTCTCGGTTTTGAACCCGAGAACTTTATATTCGCAGCAGTCCGTTTTAGACACTGGGCTACTTGTTTTTGGTGAAAATAAAAGTCTCTATTGAGTACTTTGTTTATTCCGATAACAAAACGATGTAAACAAAGGACATTTTTTGCTTAATGTATATCCTTCTATGAGTCTATATTTGTTGATAATATGAAACTTTAAGTTGCCTTATTGTGTGGTATTATTTTTAATTTCTGACGTAAGAGACTTATCACAAAGAGATAATTTGAATCTTTATTAGAACGAAAAGCTAATTTTGTGCAGGTATTCTATATTACTTGTATGTTATATTGGTTTATTTCCTATTTATTATTGATTTTCTATAAAGTCTGAATGTAAAATATTCACTTGAAAATATGAAGCTAGTTAATACATACATATATTTAATAGCAGGTTTAATGGTATTCTTTCTGACGTATGTCAAGTCTCTAATTTAATGCATCGCAAAGAGAGAATTGGAGTTTTTATTAGAACGAACTGCAAATTTTGTGCAGGAATTGTATATTAGTTTATTTTCTATATATTATTGATTTCCTATGAAAGAAGAGACTCTTAATGTATTACCTGGTTCCTGTTTCTTACACAGAGAACTGAATTGGATGGGCATTTCAAGATCCAGGCACTGTGTAGTGTCGGTCGGTCGAGTTGGGTCGGGTCGAAACAAATGAAATTATGCATTTGATTCCGTTGCTTATCTATTTTCATATGTATAAGTGTGGGCCTCCGTTAAAAAGCTTTCGGTTCAAAAATGAGAATATTGGGTTCTTAGACTTCATACGCAAAAGTTTTCTGCTCAAGTAAACCACCTATTAACTAGTAACCAATACTATCATATCCATACCAAGATATAATTTACAAAAAATCTTAAAAATTAGTTTTTATATTATTATATTTTTATTAATTTAAGTAGTAAAAACCTAAGGATACCTTGTGTCACCTTACCTAAACATGATCTTCCTCGTGTCATATCGAGTTTCCGAACAACTGCGTTTCGTAGGAACCGAATCTTATCCAGGCAGACGTATTGCCAAATATTTAGATATAATTTGATTCAAAGTGGGGGTCATCCCTGGTTCTTAATAGAATTAATTCATCGCAAATTTAAATGAAAAGGCTCGTATATTGAGAATTGTTGGTCACTCATTTTTAAAATACACTAGAATATACTACCGTGCTTTTTCAAGACGCAGAAAACTATTGAACGTTGACTGCATGTACCTACGTCTGCTAATAATTAAAAATAGTAAAAATATAGAAATATACTTTTAAATAGTTGCACATATGTGTACCAGTCAGCATAGCAAAATTGCAGTCATATTTGGATAGAAAATTTAAGAGCAAGTCGATTGTCCCTCCTCACTTCAATAATAAGGGATAAGTGACATGATTTTAAAAAAGATTACTGTATCAGTTAATAGAGCAAAATTTCAGTCATATTTGGATATAAAATTTACCGAAAATCTTTGAAACGTGTTATTGCACTTCAATTTTGTCTATCTTGGATTTTCACTTTAATGGTTGTCAAGATATTTCAGGGAAAGTTTTAAGGCATTGTAACGAAAATTCTCGATATTCAAAGCAGAGGGCAAGTTATGGGCTTTTAAAATATTTGCCGAACATGTGTAATACAGTGCATGTTGCGAAATTTCTAAATTGTTTTAATATTATCATTTCAAAAATTACTTATCCATCCATTAGTTTCCAGCTTGATCCCAAATAAACTTAACATCTACAGTTATGATTTTGATAGAGAACAAAATTAAAATTTTTATTACAACAAAACAAAACAAAAATCCGCATTTGCCGGTTTTTCTTTTTTAATTATTCAATTTTTATATTACTTAAAGGGTGACATCGGCGGTCTAATGTTAAATTTTAAGTCAATGGAAAATCTCTATTGACTGTTTTAATAATGAATTTTAATGTAAATATAAGTAAAACCCCTAAAAAGCATCAGTTAGATATAAGTCAGCAAACTCATTTTCTGTTTAAATTACCCGGGCTCGGCCAAGAGCCCTTCCCTAAAAAAATACACTAAATCCCACCTACAAAGATGTTGTCATCTCAACATCCTTTACACACTTGATAATATTAGAGTTATATAAAAGCGCATTTTCTTTATAAACTATAATAACCGCAACAACCTGTTCTGTCACTATTCTTACATCTTTCAATTTCCTGATGTCAGCTTTCTAAACAAGACATCAAATGCAAGCAGCCTTGGACAATTGTTACACTTAAATGGCGCTCTCGCGTTAACAAAGAGAGACGTTTCAATTTAAGTCATTTTAGTCATCATCAGATATATCTGTTGGCAAACTAGCCGAACAATATGAAAAGTGATAAGGCGGGAGAGCCGAGAGCTTTTATTGAAGTTGCGAAACAATCGACAATAGCTTTGGAAATGGTGTATATTGGAGCGACATCTATCTGCAATTTTAAGAGGCGTTCTAGCGAGAAAAGCGTAGATACGAGGCTTACGTCCGGGAAATTGTGTTTACCATTTGGTGCTGAAATATTACACGATGTAATAGAATGGAATTCAATAGTTGACTGCTATTTCAAATGGAATGATTGTCATCTGCATCGAGATATTGTGTGGTATTTATTTGTTGACATAGCAAATACTAATTACATTACAACACAAATGTTTCAAATTATCAATATATTTTTTAAGAATTTTTTTTGAATTCACATATGACTTTATGAATTTCTAACGCCTGCACCTGAATAAAAATGAGATTGTAAACTACATATAAAAATTTAAAAATTCAGAATGGAAAATAATTAAAAACACATAATACATACAGGTAACACTGCACAATAATAACTAATGTAGGTCCCTACTTAATACTTATGTACATAAATACACTTATTTTCATTTTCGTTTGGCACCGACTTCAGAAAAAGTATTTCATTATTGCAGTAAAAAAATATTTTATGCTTTTTAGTTAAGTTACTTTTTTAGAAGTCGATTTTTGTTTTTTTTTTCAATGTATTTATGTTACAATATTTAGTGATATGATGGCTTATTTGGATGCAGTTTTCAAATCTAATTAGTCTGAAGCTGGTAGACAATGTAACTCGATCCTCGAAGTTTCTTTGGACTTCCATGGTCTTCAAATCTAATTAACTATATATTTCCTAAAATAAAGTATTTTACTTTTAAGGAACTTTTATTATTTTGATCAACCTCGTTTACTCTAGCACAGAATAGAGTAACTGTTCTAAATATGTATGTGTATTTAGAAAGTTTTGCATATGATTCCAAGATTCCAACTTAGGTAGATCCATTATATTGTAGGCGATTTGAAAATCATCTGTTAATTATATGGACATCCATTTAATAGTCTCTTCTCCGCGGAATCTTATAATAAATCATTATACAATTTTAAGTGATATATCATAATAAAACACAGTTTTCAATTCTAATAAACTTGGTGTGATAACAATTTCAGTTATTATTAAAAATAAAGGTACTTCACTTTTACACAATATTTATTTTTTGGTCCTAGTATACAATTTGAAAAAGTTACATGAATATTTATTATACATTTTTTAGTGATGTGGCATTATTAGATGCGTTTTATAATTTTAATTATTTCTGCTTGATAAGAATTTTAGATATCATCAAAAATAAAGGTATTTTACTTTTAAGCAAAATTCATATATTTCGACAAACCTTGTATACAGTTGAAAAAGTGACATATAATGATTACAGTATACGTTTCTGACCATGCAAATCTTTTCATGAAGAATAACTTTTTCTCTAAATAATATTCATAAGAATGTTTTCCGTTTGAATCCAACTTATGAAGTCACACTGTATATAGAACTCAGAACCTCCATCTTGAAGTTGATTAACTGACTTTTATTTCGATTTAATCTCAATCTATTTTCAATTTATTACAATTTTTACTGATACAATTTGTTTGATTACCATTTGAGATATTATAAAAAAATAAACAAAATTGATATATTTTTTTAAACCTACTATAAATGCTATAAATCTACATCAATAAATATAAAGCCATTGACAATGAAGTCAGAATAGACTTTGAAACGTTTGGTATTCCTGCAATATACGTCGTTTTATTTATCTTGTGGTGTTATTGCCCAAACAAACATAAAAGTAACCTACTATATAGTTGGAAAAAATTGCATAAATACATATTATACATTTTTTGGTGCAATGGCATAGTTAAATGGAGGTTTTAATTCTAATTACTTCTATTTGATACCAGTTTTAGATATTAACAAAAGTAAAGGTACTTCTCTTTTCAGTAAAACTCCTATTAGCTGACAAACCTCGACTACAGTTAGATAATGGGCATGTAATGATTACAGTATACGATTTAGACCATGCAAATCTGTTTATGAAGAATAACTTTTTCTATTAATATTATTCATAAAACCAATTTCGTTTGATTTATGAAGACACACTGTATATACAGACTGATTGAGAATCTTCACCTTGAAGTTGATTAACTGACATTTATTTTGATTAATCCAATTTGTTTTTCAATTTAATATATCCCAAGTTACGAACAGAAACATTTCCATAATTTTGTAATATCAGCACCTCCACCAAACCTTACTATATAAGAAAAATAAATAAAAAAAAAGTTTTATTAACACACTGTATATTCAGGCTGACATTTTTTTTGATTAATCCTATTTCTTTTCAATTTATTAACGCCAAATTCCGAACATATTTCCATATTTTTTATAATACCAGCACCTCTACCAAAGCTTACTATATAAGAAAGTTCTTAAAAATGTGCTTACCGATCTTCTAAAAAACTGGCCAAGCTATGTCATTGAAAAAATATAGGACCGCTTCGGGATTCCCCCGAACAAGATGCAGTATAAATGGTCGAAATTCTTTGAGACGTTTTCGAGTAATCACTGAACACACAAATAGTCGGTGATAAATAACTACAGGACATAGGACATAGTTGTTAAGTGCCTACACACAAAGTAATAAAAACAAACAATAAAATGTGAGTATTTTGTACCAAAAAATTACCTACTATCTACTATATTTTTGATGTTTATGCTTAGCAACAATTAAGTTTGATGAACTAGTAGATATGAAACAAACACATGATTTTAGGTTTATTGCACTACAGTTCTGTGAATTTTATACTATCCTCATTGTTAAAAGAAAATTCAATTGCGTACGAACTGAAATTTTCAGGTAAGAATCTAATGGCATCCCAAACACCATTTGCATATTCCTTTTGAGGCCAGACAGTCTAGGCTTCCCATTTTTAAAAATTTACATGGGAAAAACTTGTATAAATACATATATAGGCTCCACTTACCTTTATTTCACAAAATAAATTACTTGCATACATTTCAGCATATTTTTGTTGTTAATGGTAGTATAGGTAATAGGTACTATAGAATAAAGAGAACGCTTTATTAAATAAATAAAAACGAACTACTTAATTATAGTTTAAAACCTCTGTGTATCTTATTTTAGAAATATCAACTGTCCGAAATAAATTCATTTTGTGGTTATTATGAATTTGTTGGAAAAAATTTAATCACGATGTATATTATCAATTTAAGATTTAAAATATGAAAAAATTACCCCCTTCTTACACGCCCTATTAATGATGAGCTCCCCCCAAAAACTCTAAATGAGAGGGGGGGGGGCAGTGTATCCCCTTTTTCGGAACGGATTTTCATTCTTTGTTCAGTAATATTAAATTTCTCAAATTGGGAGCAATAATAATTCAAGAAATTTGTTCATAAAATGTAAAAATTTAAGTCTTTACGTAGAATGAAGGAAATAATACATAATGTTCAGAAAGTATTTTTCAATTTATTATGCAATTAAATTTAAAATTCATCTTACTCGGATGCTAGCACCCTGTGAGTACTCCTCTCTAGGGTTACAGATAAAGCTGTTGGCTTGGATCGTCAAAGGCTAGAAGAAGACCTCGATCACAAATTACCTGGCCTTCCAGAAATCCTTAAAAAATATTAACATGTTAAAAACTTCATTCAAAAGCCTCAGATAAAGATTGGATCAAATGGTAAACGGACACGGCAAAGAAAACTAGGGCTTCACACGAGACGAGAGTAGGAGAGAATATCAAAAAAAATTAAGCCTCGTTCAAGTCGCGGTCTCCTCTCATTACCAGTTATCTCAACTCAACTCAATAATAATAAATAATTGTTTAAAGCTATATTTATTACGCTATTATACAAAAATATTTTAACAAGAACATAAATGTTTTTATTTTACAGACTCTTAATTTTATCTTCTAAATTACTCGATGACCAAGAACTTAAACATAACAACGCTTGCATCAAATCATCTTTCAATGATGTACATACGTGTTGTTGTTCATTTTGTTTAATATAAATTTTATCTCTACAGAATACGTGAAACATTTTCTTTGCATCTAAGTTTGTTACCAAATACTTGAGTATTTGACCATTTCTCTTATATATACTTCCACAGATGTATACAATAATTGTTCACATTTTTACTACATGAAATACAAGAAAAAACTCTTTTTTTTTTCTAGATATACAAATATAGACAAAATTTTCAAAACATCGGTATTTAGAGGCAATAAAAGTTGTCCCTTAAGTATTGAATTTATAATGCTATCAGTCGTATATAAGAAAACTTTACTGTTCTGCTGTAAATAAGCGGATCTGACAGGTATAAAATTTAGAGCCAAAGAAACCCTTTTAATAGTGTATACGTTTATTACTCTTCAGTTTAATATAGACACAACGGAGAGTAAGGTAACATTGATCTGTGGAAGAAATCATTCAAACTTAAAATATAAAAATCTGCCCGGATAAATATTTATGATAAGAGATACGTTACTATAAGAAGCGTTAACAAGTTAAAGTAAAAATGTGAAAAATCATACTTAGTTATTGTGTCTTTTCTAAATTTACAATAAAATATTTCACAGGTGCTCACCAGATTTTATATATTGTAAAATATATTGTTTTCTATGTAGACCTTTTCTAAATTGTCGAATAAAAATTTCATAAAAGAAATTCAACGAGACAAAAAACGAGACTCTTGGGTTGCACTATGTATGTGGACTCGATATCGCCCATAATATTTTCCGTAACGTCTCGTCTCGCGTTTGGTTACGTTACGTGGCATGTGCATGGACTCAGGACCAAGCAAAAAGAAGTGGTTACAGAAATACAAAATAAAAACACCGACGTATGAGTATTAAAGGAAACATTGAAAAAGCGAAATGAAATACAGGATATTAGCGATTAAATACAATAGATATAAGAACAAATCGGGGGGCTCCACATAGTCATCCATAAGTATCTAAAATAAAATATTGTGAATTAGGAGACGATAGTTGAACACTGTAAAAATAGAAATAACGGAATGTGGTCGAGAAATTTGTTATTTTGAGACTATATTTCCCAGTGACAATTCCGCTACAGGTATAGAGGGCGAATTCTATGAAAAACTACAAACTGATATAAGCGATATAAAACCCAACAAAGATATATGTATATTAAGAGCCCTAAATGGCAGAACAGGGAAGGAAATAGAAAACTTGATTGTATACCTATTCGGCTAAAAGATTAAAATTGACAATGGACAAGGGCTAATAGATTTATGCAAAAATTAAACTTTAAAAATTACGAATGGATTTTACCCCCATAAATATGTTCATAAATATACGTACCTATGTACAAGCTAGTAGAAATATTCATCTAATTATTGATTATTTTATGTAGAGACTAACATCTAATATTAAAACAAACGACGTGAGAGTATATCGAAAGCCAGAATGTGGATCAGACCTTCATATACTAACAACTACAGTGATAATCAACTTTAAAAAACAAAACCATCAGACCAACAAGAGTAAAGAACTAGAAATAACAGAGAAGAAATATGAGAATCTTCAGATATTTTTCTAAATAATTTAAAAGGATTTTCCATTTGAACACAATTTGAAAGTGGATTAATACACGTAGGTTGATTAATATTACATTTTTCCAACATTGTATCGTTATTTTCTGTACCATTAGATGATTCAATATAAGTTTTATATGTTTTCGCAAAGGTTTGTTCGTTTACCGGGTAGAAATTAAATGTAGAATGCGTTTTGGAAATATATTTCTTTTCATTATCGAGTAATATATATATATATATATATATATATATATATATATATATATTTTTATGTGGAAAGGGAACAATTGTTTTATCTTTCCAAATGGTTCTCGGTCCTCGGTTTATATATTTTTGATTGAGAAGTCTTGGGTTTTTGGGACCATTGAAATAATTCTAATTTAGTTTTCGTGGTAATTATTATATTTTACGTACGTTTCGACCAATTCTTGGTCTTTTTCAAAATATTGTTTTTTGGAAAATTAATGACCACATAATTTTACACACACTTAACCACTGTATATAAACTTAACATATTTGAAAAGTATTGCGCCACTACAACGTTGTAGTGGCGCAATACTTTTCAAATATGTTAAGTTTATATACAGTGGTTAAGTGTGTGTAAAATTATGTGGTCATTAATTTTCCAAAAAACAATATTTTTGAAAAAGACCAAGAATTGGTCGAAACGTACGTAAAATATAATAATTACCACGAAAAACTAAATTAGAATTATTTCAATGGTCCCAAAAACCCAAGACTTCTCAATCAAAAATATATATATATATATATATATATAAACGATTAAACAAGAATATTAATATTAGGGCAAAAAATAATGGTTGGTAATAATAAATCATATAATTTATAAAAAAAATTTGTTCTTATAAAATTTAATTGAATTATTTTAATCACATTTTATTTGCTAAACTAGATATTTTTGAACTGTATTGTATTTTTTCCATATTCAAACCATCCAAAATAAATATCACAATGAATATAGACGTTACGAATATAGAATAAGAAAGAATAAATACACAAAAACCAAAAATATTATTTATATAATCGAGGGTTAATACTTCATCACCCTGCATTATAATTTCTTATAAAATGAACGTTACTGATCACGAAAAGCATTACACCTTTTTCTATTATCCCAGTAACGTGTTTCGTATTGGATCCGAAGAAGAACATTTATTTTTCAAAAATAAATGATCTAGCAAATCAAACAAAAGTCAAGTAAAAAGAATTTACATTGATTTAAAAAGAAATGTTTTTTTCCTTGTGAAATATTGTTTGCTTTTAACATTTTAAATGCATCTATTTATAAAAACGAAAAGCTAACAGATTTATCGATAAGCGAAATAACACAAGATAATTCAGTGAATGCAAACGAAATATTTGTATCTAAATTAGCCTTTACTAATGAATATCAAATGAAAACTACATTTTTTAAAAAACAGGTGGACGAAAACGTACAACAATTTAATATTGCTTTGCTACACGAGAATGCACAAGATGTAATAGCCAAATGTGAAATTAAAAAAAATTGCAGCAATGACAATCGAGCCGTTTTTAAACTCAAACAATTATTACAAAATCGAAAATCCGGTTGCTGTGCATATAAAATTTTCCTATGTAAACAAGCAGACATGTTTAATCATAAAAATGTAATTGTTGATAAGGTCTTGAATTATATAGCCTAACTCAGGAATCAAGAGTTTTAATATAAAATTTGATTAGCATCAAAATTACCACAATTCAACAAAAAAACATATGAACACCGAAGAGATAGCAAAAATAAAAAAATGCAACATGGGGAAATAAATATGACGAAAATGAAAGAAGTATTTCAGGAGCCGGGAAAACAATCAAAAATTGCAAGAGTGGGAAACCTATTATGCTAATCATTTAAGAGACAAGAGCCAAATGGGAACCAGAAGCCAGAGATAATACTAGCCGATAATGAAAATGAAAGGCACATTACCTTGATGGAACTCCAACCTATATTAAGAAGGATGAACAATAAATAATTTGGTCAAGTGCGAGTTGGACTAGCATACTAAGGGTTCCATAGCTCCTTCAAGATTCCAATATTCCAGTTTCATACAAGCAATAACTTTTAAAGGAAGCGTATTAAATTAATAAAAAATATGCACTTTTATTTTCCACACATAGACTTTTTACTTTATCTCATAAAACCTGACCTATTTCCCTTTTATCTTCCAATCTAGAGGGCCTAAATTTCGGACAGTAGATTATAAAAGGCTTCCCTGAAAGTTTATTAGTAAAACAAAACTCTAATGTTAATTATGTGGGTCAAAATAGAAAATTAAATAGATATTTTTATAAACATCAAGTGAATTATGTTTTTTATATTTTTTAAACAAATGAATTAAAAATATGATATATATATATATATATATATATATACATACATATACATATGTGTTAGAAACAATTTTAATTTTATATTTTTCATTTAATTCTGTAATTTGCCCTCCAAAATTAATACTAGCGTAAAATTCAGCTGAGGCCCTACATCTCTAATTTTTTTTTAATCTTACAGGTTATAACTCAGGAGATAAGGTAGGGGGAAGGGGTTTTTTTCTATATTTTTGTTAATAAATAATTTATTTTAAAAATATGAAAAAAATATATTTGTTTTCTCCATAATGAGCCCTTTCATTTGATATATTATGTGATGTGTTCAATTTATATTTTTCATTTAATTCTGTAATTTGCCCGGTCAATTTTTTTAGTTCCCCCCCCCAGAAGTACCCCTAAAATCAAAATTTCTTCATTTACGATACGTACTGCTGATCAAGCCACTAAAGTGTAAAGGAGAAAATTGCTGTGATGTGACAGAGGCAGAAATCTGGAGTGTATATACGGGTATCCGTATATTGTATATACGGAACCCTAAGAATTAGCTTTGCCGTCACATCGGGAGTTACTCAAGGCTCCCATTTTGTCCCCCTTCTATTCATTGTTTTCAGAAACATAACTCAAGTGATCAAATATTTGGAATTGTCTTTATTGGTCGATAACACAAAACTTGATAAAAACTTTAAATCAATTCATGACAGAATTCTTTTGCAAAGTGACCTTGAGTCACTATTGAATTTGTGTTCTGTTAATTACCCAGTTACCCAGATGCTTTGTTATAACTTTTCGAAAAGAGTCCCCTAACATGCTTGTTTATAAATTAAATTTTCGACTCCAAATTAAAATTTCAATTCCATGTGGATTATGTTGTATCTAATGTCGCTAAACAAGTTAATTTCATTAAGAAATTCTCATGTAAATTTACTAGATTTGAAACAAATAGGATATACAAAAGCATTAGACTATGCTTTTGTATATCCTATTTTACATTACTGTTCAGTTATTTAGAAACCCTATTTCAATTACCAAATCAAATTACTTGAAACACTTCGCAGATCTTTTCTTCGGTTCTTTTCTTTATAATGTTCAGCCTATGAATTTTTCGGTTCATAATATGGCTCAAACTCTTAAACTTCCGGAAATAGAATCCTCAATAACAAGTCACTTTCAACTTGAAAATTGTTTACACAAATTGACTATAGCGACTTAATGAAGAGAGTAAACTTGCATGTGCCTAGGTGCCCTCTTCGAAATAGCTGTTGTATTTATTAATTAACTACTTCTAACAGTTTTGCTAGTTTTAATTTTTGTTTTTATTATGACAATTAGTAAATAAATTTACTTAGTTATTAATGTAATAATATATCTGGTGAACATGGGGTTTCTCTCAGTAGATTTTTAAATAAAGAAAAAAGAATCACTCATATCTTTCTGAAAAATTTATATGTACGAAACAAAACACATTGTGAAATATTTCTGCAATATTTCATGATATAATTCAAAATATTTTTTATCGCAGGCCTACGAATATATCAAATATACTTCGGTAAGATACTTTAAAACAATTGTAAAATGTTTAAAATATTTTAAAATTTTCCTATTTTCCTGACATAAAATCGTTTGAAAATGTCAAGAAATAATACAGCAAAACTGCTGTAGTCAAACATATTCAATAAATCATAATTGATATTTGTAATTCGCCAAATTTTTCTCAAAATATATTCTCTTTAAAAATTATTTAATTTATTATTGAGTTTTATCAGCCTTAGTTTCCAGACCGCAACACTATAAAGAATTCTAGACGACGCCAACGATTCAAACCTTGTTTCTAAAAAATATATTTTATAGTTTAAGCTTATATTCTGTTTTCAAATTAATCAGAATGTCAGTAGATGAAGCGGAATTTAAAATAAAATTTTAACTCGACGTTGCTTTAAGCGTGGTGTTAATTGTTAACATATAAGTTGTATTTTAAACAGCAGGAAATACCATTCGTGTATACACTCTCATGTGTGTGAAATTTTGAAACATGTAAGCATCTGAATACCACGCGAAACGACATTAATCTATCAACTGAATCATTTAAAAACAAATTAATAAGATTTTATACGAACCATAATAATTTTATAGCCGTTAAATCTGGCACTATTACTCCATCATTTGACCGATAAATCTTTCGATTCCACTAACCAGAATGCCGTGTGTAAATTTGTTGCCCTTTTACTGTAAAACTCGAGTCTTAAATCTTCTCGAGAGTAAATACTCGAAGAAGAACAAGCAATCCATCACGCAGAAAATAAAACAGTTTCCGTTTTTGTTAAATGTTTATTATACACTCGGTACTTTATGAGACCAGCGATTGCTTTATTGTTATTAGAAACATTCAACGTGAATTTTATGAGACTATGTGTACGTGTGTTTTGATATAAGGGACTGTTTTGCCTCTCGAAACGAAATATTTACCTCAATGCTTGAGGTTAATTTCCTTTGGAAATTAAAAAAATAATAATCAGCCACCTAATATTTCGTATTAAATAACTTCGAATTTAATAATAATTTTCAGATCAAAGATTTCCTGGGGCGAAGATGGTATGGATTTGCAATTGATGTATTGCAGTAACACAAGAGCTACGTGAGTTTTCGCAGAAGCTTAATAAGCACGAAAACATTGTAGACGTTGTTTAAAACATGTTCTGACATAAACGGTTCGCGGCAAAATATTTGAAATTGTTAGATAAAAAGCTTCAGAAATTATTCTGCGTTTCATTAGTTAAAACGTTTATTTTTAAACTTTTGTTTCGTATTTAGCAATGGTATTTGTAATTGACTCAGACTTTTGTTGTACCTAATGGAGATTATCTAGGATGTCTGTTGGTTAACAATAAACTTTCAGTCAATCAATTAGAGTGAGAATTTATAAAATTACGTTTCAATATTGTGAAAGTGTTTGCAGCCCCGTATTTTCGACATTTCCGAACCGTGACAGAAATTTGATGTAGTGCTGCTCTTCTAGAGCTGTTAAGATAAATTATATATGACTTTTGCACCCCATGAAAACGCCGACCGGGGCAGTTAGCCCAGTTTGCCCCTTCTTCTAGATCCGACTCTAGGTGTCTATTTGTATTAGACCAGAAACAATATTTAGAAAAACATAAGAAATACGAGAATTGCATCTCAACTATCATTTTATCAGTAATGCCGAAATAATCATTGAGGGGGTTCTTGATTGTTCTACCTGTTCCTGGGGTTTTCTTTTCTGTAACAGATAAGTATTTGAAATTTATGTGAAAGCAAGGTGTAATAATGACAATTTTGAAAAATTGTCTGAATTACTGGTTGAGGATATGGTAGAGATTTCTTTCATTCGGAACACTTTCTGCAAGAGACAACCAGTAATCTGGCAAGTAGGTTTTTCAGTAGAAACTGAAGTAAAAAAACAAATACAGAAAACTAATAGAGCACACAAATTGGGGGAACAAACATTTTAGAACAAAACTAAGACTAGAATTTATAAAACTTCTTCCTTAGTGTCTATCTTGTTAGTCCTAAATATGGTGCCCATTTTGGTGAGAGCTGATCTTGCTTTTTCAATACTGTGTTTAATTTCCAATGAGTGGTTCCGTTCTTACATAAATTATTGAATAACGGAGAGTACATAACCCTGTCTCACGCCTCTTCTTATTGTAATTTCTTCTGTTAACTGAGCTCCTACTTTTACGGTTGCTGTTTAGTTATATTGCATATTATTAATTATACGAACTGTATAAAAAAACTACTACAAGACCAATAATGACATATACGGCGGAAACAAGACCTGCGACTTCCAAAACATAATGTGAGCGAGAGACGGCAGAGACGAGGATACTAAATCGAATTATTGGAAAAGACTCAGAGATAGAGTAAGAAGTTGTGAACAATATGCAACGTGAAATGGATATTAGAAAGGAAAATGCAGTGAAAAAATCACATAAGCTCAATGGCAGACAATCGAGTAATAAGAATGGCAAGAAACAAATCGGCTGCAGCTAGAAAAAGTATGGGCCGCCCCGTAAAAGATGGAGTGATAGTATAAGATAAAGAAACAACCCAATGAAGGAACAGTCAGAACTGGATAAAAAGGTTAGAAGACATAGATGGTTTTGAAGAACGCTGAATAAGAATCCGAGGTTGGTTTAGAATGCAGCGACCTCAAAACCTACATACGTATTTTTCACATTTTAATCCTGATTATTTGATCTTGAAATGACCGCATATAGACAAATCAACCACGGATCCAGATTCAGCGACCACAAAAACCTACATAAGATTTTTTTCAGATTTTTCTGCCGAAATCTAATAATTTGTCCTCGAAATGACCTTCAACGAAACCTGATACAGACAAACTGATCTCGGATTTGGTTTCAGCGATCCAAAAGACCACGGGTGTTCTAAGTTTCGGTAATGGAAACATTTTTTTGTGGGGCTTTGATAATTTTTAGGATTCCATATATACTATATATGGACACCCTTATAATATCACTCCGGATTTCTCCCTCTTTCACATCGGAGCAATTTTCTCCTAAACTACTGGACGCAAAAGGTTGAAATTTGGGATCGGTGTATAATTCGGTGACCCGATCAGGAGGACATATCGTAACTGAAGAAATTTTGAATTTAGGGGTACTTCTGGGGGGGACAACTAAAACTCGACCGTTCCCCCCCCCCTTATCTCCGAAACTATAAAACGTAAAATTTTACCGAAAAAATAAGGAGAAACCTCTACTAATAATTTTGGGGGGCAAATTACAGAATTAAATGGAAAATATAAAAATTAAATTGTTTCTAACGCATCATGGAATATATCAAATGAAAGGGCTTATTATAACTAAAACAAACAGATTTTTTTCATATTTTTAAAATAAATTATTTAAAAGATATTAACAAAAATATAAAAAATTTTACCTACTCCCCCACCTTATCTCCGAAACTATAAGCCGTAAAATATTGAAACAAAAATAGGGATATAGGGCCTCACCTCAATTTTACCAGAAAAATAAGGAGAAACCCCTAATATTAATTTTGGGGGCAAATTACAGAATTAAATGAAAAATTATAAAATTCAAAATATTTCTAAGGCATCATGTAATGTATCAAATCAAAGGGTTCATTATGACTAATGCAAATATTTTTTTTTATATTTTTAAAATGAATGTTTTAAAATATATTAACAAAAATACTTTAAAAAATTACCCATTCTGCCTTTTATTCCCCAAACTATAAGACCTAAAATTTTTGTTACAGGAAAAATACGGAGAAACCCCTAATATTAATTTTGGGGGGGGGCAAATTATAGAATTAAACGGATAATAAAAAAATTTTTTTTTAAAGGCAACATGCAATACATCAAATGAAAGAGGTTATTATGAGGAATACAAATGTATTTTTTCGTATTTTTAAAATAAATTATTTAAAGGATACTAAAAGAAATATAAGAAAATTACTCATTATCCCGTTTTATTTCCGATCTATAAGAAAAAAATTAGGCTTATATGCGCACTTTTTAAGAAAAATAAAGAGATACCCTTGTTATAAATTTTAGGGGGGAAATTATAGAATTAAACGGAAAATAAAAAAAATAACTTTTTCAGCACATCATGCAATACATCAAATGAAAGCGCACGCTATGAGGAATACCAACATATAGTTACCATATTTTTTAAATTAATTGTTTACAAGATATTAACAAAAATGTATAAAAAATTCTCATTTCCCGCTTTATTTTCGAAACCATACTACCTAAAATTTTTAAAATAATTAGGGGATACTTGAAATTTTTAAGAAAAATTAGTGGAAAACCCCCAGTATTAATTTAGGGACAAATTATATAATTAAATGCAAAATAAAAATAAAATTCCAAAGGCATCATATAATATATCAAATAAAATGATCATTATGAGAATTACAAATATATTTTTTTCATATTTTTAAATCATTTGTTTAAAAGATATTAACAAAAGTATTAAACATCGACTACACTATCTGCAATTTTGAAAAATATATTTTATTTGTACTTTTAAATAATTTGTCTAAAAGATTTAATAATTTATTATTTAAAACTTGACCTATTTTCCCCTTTACCTTCCAATCTACAGATTATTAAAAAAAACTCTAATGTTAATTTTGTGGACCAAATTAGAAAATTAAAAACATATTTTTATAAAAATCAAGCGAATCATGTAGCAGATAAAATAAAAAGTCTATGTCTAGAAAACAAAAGTGTATATATTTAATAAATTTAAAACAATTCCTTTAAAAGATATTATTGTAAATATCAGAAAATGCACTCATTCCCTGCTTGTCTGAAACTGGAATATTAGAAAAAGATATACTTTAATTCACCTACATTGTATCAAATCTTAAAGATGGTAATAAATTATTATTAGATTTCGATACAGATACTTAAAATCTATTACAATCACCTGTAATAATAAAAAGGAGGAAAAAAAGAAATGTTTTGAAGAGCATTTCTTTGATTTCATTTGATACCTATACTAAATGTTATTTTCATTATCGAAATAAGAATTAAAATAAAAAATATATACACTCTATTGTTTCCCCTTGGGAAAAATGTTAATTAATTTCGCATTAACACAATCAATATTTTGCCAGTTATAATCTCTAATCAAATTTTTATTGTGGTTCGTTAATTCTTCACATAATTATATCGAAGCAATGTTGAAAACCCTAATAATCCAATTTCCTAATGAAATTGTAAATCCCCGGAAAATAGCATGTCAGTGTAAGAAAATGTAAACATAACAGGATATGCATAATAGTAATTAAGTTTTGACGTATTTTGGAATTTTCTGATATAAATTAGAATTCAGTTCAGTTGTTGATGCAATAATTCCATTTTTTTAAGTGAACAAGAAAAGCAGTAGACATGTTTGTGAAATTTCTATTGTTTCTTGTTATTATTATGGTTGCTGGAAAAGGAAAGGTAAAGAATTGAATACATATGTTTAATTTTTATCGTTTCAGTGGTTCCATATAACTTTCTTTTTAATATTTTTATTACTCGTAATAAATCATGTCGCTTTATATTTTTCTTAATTTTTCTACTAAGCGTCATTGTTTATCTGGAACCCAACAATATATTTGGATGTAGCGTTGGAGCTAATAATTTTCTAATGTCATTTTATTAAGACTATTCTTCAAGAAGTTATACCACATTATCAACTTAAATTAGTTCTCTTAAATGCTCAACATTTTTTTTACTTTTCATTAGTTAAAGAAAGCAATAAACAATCGTCGAATAAGACTTTTAGACAGAAAAATAATAACTAAAGTATCGTATGGCTATTTGTTTCATAGTACACATAAACAATTACCATTTTACCTATACACTATTTTTAGAAAAAGTATTAACATCTTATTTGGATTTCACCTCACCAAAAAACACTATAATAGCTCATTCAGTGGAAGAAGAAATTATGCAAAAAATATTTTTATTTACCCAGCTTAGCTTTAATGATACAGTATTAACTCTGTTCAAATTAAACGCAGTTTAATTTTATTTCCAAAAATAGTCCATCTGTCGTCTTGCATGTTGTTTATCTGTCGCAATGGTACCAATATTTAGTTTTTCCTTTATAAATGAAACTTTTCGCTTTCTTATATTACCAGTCTTCATTATAAAAGTTTCAGTTAAGAATACGATTTACAAGAGCTAAACTCGTAGAATTATTTTCACCGTCAAACTTTAGTCTGTCCATAATGCAGGTACTCTCTTCCTAGATGTCGGTCTTTACATCTCGCGTCTTCAGAATGCAGGTCTTCTGTTTACTGAATGAAAAAAAGAGGTACTAGGTATATTAGACTGAAATGTTTATTTTTTTCCTTATAAATTCCTTATATATATATATATATATATATATATATATATATATATATATATATATACAGGATGAGTTATTTTGGATGTCCAGTATGGGGATCTCGGAAACTAGCGGAGATAGAGCAATGGTAAAATTGGGAAAGATTTGCAGTTTTACTGACCCAATTTAATGACACTTTCGGATTTTTGTAAAAAGTCATTAGATATTTTGAAAAAACGAAATTCTGTCGATTTAGTCAAATCCCTCTAGTTTCCCTGTTTTTGATTTTATAAAAAAAGTGTAAATATCAAAATTGAAGGGAATTGTATCCCGAATATGACTGTCATGTCCCCGTTTGCGTTTTCTCGTTTTCGAGATATGACCCAAACTTATCTTTTTTTGAATGGAAACCATAGTTGGCTATGACCTCAGAAAATCGGAAATGTTTAGAACGTTTCAACGATATAATACTCGATATAGCTATTGATAAAAATAACGGAGTTATGGATGCTTTTCTCTCTTATTTTCACTTTTAACGTAGTTAGCCATGAAATAGTTTGATTTATTAATAACTATTCCAAAAAACACTGAACGATTTTTTTGTTAGGTATATCAGATATAACGAAAAAAACTAAATAAGTAGGTACTTACTAAAAACTTAAGAAATTAAAGTACATAAAAATGGTTACAATTTATGTTCGAAAAGTCCACCATTGTTATTTAGACAAAAATTGCATCTTTTTAAGATTGACATTACCGCTTTCCTCACAGACCGCCTATCGATTTCTTCAATTGCTTGCAATACCGCCCCCATTAGGTCACCAACTGTCTCATACTTTCTTTTGTATACTTTGTTTTTTAGCGCACCCCATAAATAGAAGTCTATAACTTACAAATCGGGAGACCGGGGTGGCCATTCGTGTGGGTCATTTCTTCCTATCCAAGAGTTTGGATAGATATTATCTTAGTGTTGTCTTACTAATAACGAGTTATGAGCAGGTGCTCCATCATGTTGGAACCACTCAATTTCTAAACGAGTTCTCAAATTCAAATTATGCAACATGTCTTAAAAAGTGTATTGCAAGAAATACAAGTAGCGCTCTCCAGTAAGTGATTCGTCATAGATAAAAGGCCCCAGAAGAGTAGAGATTGAAGAAATTGATAGGCGGTCTGTGAGGAAAGCGGTAATGTCAATCTTAAAAATATGCAATTTTTGTCTAAATAACAATTGTGGACTTTTCGGACATAAATTGTAACCATTATTATGTACTTTAATTTGTTAAGTTTTTAGTAAGTACCTACTTATTTAGTTTTTTCCTTATATCTGATATACCTAATAAAAAAATCGTTCAATGTTTTTTGGAATAGTTATTAATAAATCAATCTATTTCATGGTCAACTACGTTAAAAGTGAAAATAAGAGAGAAAAGCATCCATAACTCCGTTATTTTTATGAATAACTATATCTAGTATTATATCGTTGAAAAGCTCTAAAAGTGTCCGACTTTTTGAGGTCATAGCCAACTATGGTTTCCTTTCAAAAAAAGATAGGTTTGTGTCATATCTCGAAAACGAGAGCTGTCACGCAAACGAGGACATGACAATCATATTCGGAATACAATTCCCTTCAATTCTGATATTTACACTTTTTTTATAAAATCAAAAACAAAGAAGCTAGAGGTATTTGACTAAATCGACAGAATTTCGTTTTTTCAAAATATCTAGTAAGCCATGACTTTTTACAAAAATCCAAAAGTGTCATTAAATTGGGCCAGTAAAACTGCAAATCTTTCCCAATTTAACCATTGCTCTATCTCCGCTAATTTCCGAGTTCCCCATACTGATCATCAAAAAAAACTAGCATATATATATATATATATATATATATATATATATATATATATATATATATATATATATATACTTATTTATTTTATTAACCGTTTTGTTTTGAACATTTTAGACGGTATTATATTCAGTTAGATCCCGAACTAGTTCTGTACCTACGAGAATTTTATATTCAAATGAAACTTACAATAAGTCGGAAAACACTAATAAATCATAAATGTCAACGAAGTGTCACATAACCTCTCTTCACGAACATCGATATGTAAATCTCAATTTTGTATGTGAGAGAGTATCGAGAATTGATATTTGTATATCATATACACAGATTGTTTATATTAAAGTTTACCCCTAAATGATTAATTGATAGAGTTAATTGTTTTATATTTAATTAAAAAAAGGGGGACAAGCGCACATCACTAATCATCAAAGTAAGTGAGTTTGAAACTAAGACAAGGGAATCTTAGCTATAAGAACCTGTAAGAAAGTAACTTTTTTTTTATGAAGGGGGAACTCCCATCTGTATTTGGGTAAATTGCTCACCTCTCCCTGAAGCACGAGATCCCCCCTCCGGAAGCTGTTGCTTGGATTCGCCAAACATTAGTATGCATTTGACATGTAAATAGTACTTTCCGTCCCCAAAAAATATTATATACAAAAACACTTCACGGCGTAGTGTGGCGCAAGTTCGTCTCCAAAAGTTATAAAGGCGTTTTCTCACGTTATTATCGAAGTGACACATGATGGTGACAATACGGCAATAAAAATCTGGCAGGCATTTACTCGAAGATTCTAAGTGCGTGTAAAACGGATGTCATTTTATTGCCGAGTCTCCACTTATTGAAATAAAAAAAACACTTTAACCATTAGAAACTTCTGCAACGTGGTCTAGGTCCCCAACAGGAAAAATCGTAGCTTGCAAACTACTTTGTGCATTTATTATTTCAACATTAAGATAGAAAGACTATTCCAACTTTCTGGTGATTACACTTAAGCTGAGGTGCCTCCAACTAAATCGCGATTTAAAAAAAAATCAGTCACCATCGCTCCAACTGTAAACAATATCAATTTCACTAAGAGCCAATGTATGACATTCACTATCTTTGTAGCTGGATAACTTTTTCACAATAGGATCAAATTTGATTTCCTTGTGCCCCGAAACCAAAAACGCCCAGTGTCCATCTGCTACACTTGATTAAATATATTTGACTTAATTGATTATCTTCTGCTAACGAAACATCAATCAATTTTTTCTTTTACTGGGTAGGTGTCTGCTGGTCAATATTGTAATGTTTTTATTTTCATTTTCAGTTCAGTTCTTGGATTTATTTAAAAACACAGTCCAACTCACCCTAATTTATTTCCACTACTTCTACACAATTTATATTCACAGAAACTACTATTTACATTTTATCTTAACTGTACAATACGACCGACGAAAACTGAATGCCTCCTATCGCCAGCTGTTAAATATTTATATATTTATCTTGGAATTGTCTGGTACGTCCACGAACCATCGGGAAACTCTTTCATGTTCTGGAAGCTTTAAGGAAATTCCCAGTAAAGGCAGCGGTCCGCCTGTTGAGAGACAAACATTTCGGGTTCCCAGAATTTATCGGAATAATGTCCCTTCCACGAATTGGTTGATGGCCGATTGCACCCGCTGTCGGATGAATTCTCGTAACATCGCCCCCTCCTTAAGACCATTTCGTCCCGGAATGTCCTAGAATCCTTCCTGGTGTGACGATATTTGCAGGACTCTCCATTTCGACAACGGGAAGTTTGGTGGAAGTAACAATCAACGGTCTTCGAATCTGGGCTGCGAGTATTGAGACAGCATACTAGGATGTCGACGCCACTGAATCGAAAGATTGTTTCCATCCTACTTCTCACCACCCTCCAATTCAGTCCGTCCAACCCACAGGGTATCTTTAAGACCGCCAATTTCATCAGATTCTTCTCCATCATCACATTCCTCAATTCTACCAGGGTCTTCCAAAGCCAGGGCATATTTTATGGGCACCTCAAACGGGTCTCGGGGTTCCTCTCTCGTTACGTCGTGCTGCACTTTCTGCCCATCAGAGTACAGTGCCATAAACTGCTCGAAGGTCATCTAGTCATCGGGTGGTTGGATACTGCGGACTTGGGCTTGGTCATCTTCGGTGTCATGACTTCCGGCATAAGGGGCTAACCTGTTGAAATGTACGACCTTTGGTTTTCCCCGAGGTAGCTTCTTTATTCTGTAGACAACATCGTTGATTTTCTTTACAATTTGTTACGGCCCCTCCCAAGATCTCTGTAGCTTGGGCGAATATCCACGACGACGTTGCGGGTTATACAACCAAACAAGATCATCAACTTGGAATTCTCCGCCCTCGGCTTTGATATCGTAGGCTTCCTTCATTCGGGCACTGGCATTCTCGATGTTTAACCGGACTCGTTCATGGATGTCGTTCATCTTTTGACGAAGCTGGCTGACATAGTCTTCACCTGCGGTCTATTCTCCTGGAGGACATCCAAACTTCAAATCGCATGGTAGTCTTAATTCTCGACACATGATAATACTGGCCGGGGTCTGACCCGTGGACTCGAACATAGACGAACGATATGCCAATAGAAACAAGTGCAGATACTGGTCCCAGTCTCTTTGGTGGTCGGAGACTACCTTTGACAAATGGCGGTTAATGGTTCTATTCATACGTTCTACCAATCCATCGGATTACGGGTGTAATGCTTTCGCCCATGTTTTATTGATCTTCAAAAGCTTGCAGACGTCTTGGAAAAGAGTAGACTCGAAATTTCTACCTTGGTCTGAGTGCAACTCCAAGGGAACACCAAAGCGACTGATCCATTCCTTGACAAGGACATCAGCAACGGTCAAGGCTTCTTGATTCGGCAAGGCATACGCTTCGGCCCACTAACTAAAATAGTCCATTACCACCACAATGTACTTGTTTCCAGAGTCGGATTCAGGAAATGGACCGGCAACATCAATGGCTATTCTTTCGAATGGACTGCCCACGTTATATTGCTTCATGGGAGCTTTTGAACGTTTCTGAGACCCATTACTTGCTGCACAAACACTACATTTCCGGCACCAGTCCTTGACATCCACTTGGCAGTTTACCCAATAGAAGCGTTCTCTCAACTTCCCCAGGGTTATCGTTACTCCCAGATGTCCTCCAGATGTACCATCATGTAGTTCTCGTAAAACCTCTGGTCTCCTATTTCTGGGAACTACAATCTGTTTTCTGTCATTTCCCTCCTCTGGAGATTCTAGGACGCGCTTGAAAATTCCATTTTCCAGGATGAGCGAGTTCCACTGAGCCCAGTACGACTTTATGGTTGGTGAATATCGGGAAATCTCTTGCCACGTAGGTTTGCGGTCTTCTTCCTTCCACCGGATAACTTCTTTTAGTTCTGGATCTAATTTTTGGTCTTTCTGGATCTCCCCAGGTTGCCAATGGTCATCGACGGCGGTAGTTCTACAGAGAACAGCCCCTTTTTCTTCAGCTCGCTGACAATGTTTGCAGTCATCAGGGCATGGTCTCTTCGATAGGGCATCAGCATTCTTATGGCTTGTTCCAGCTGGATGTTCAGTCTCGAAGTCGAATTCTTGCAATCGCTCAATCCACCTGGCCACTTGTCCTTCAGGGTTTTTAAACTGCAAGAGCCACTTCAGTGCTGCATGATCAGTCATCAAGAGAAATCTTTTACCATAAAGGTACTTCTAGAAATGTTCTACCCCCTTTACCACAGCCAAGAGTTCCCTGCGAGTAACACAGTAATTACGTTCAGGCTTGCTCAAGGTCTTGCTGAAATAGCCGATGACTTTCTCCTGACCATCTTGGATCTGCGAAAGCACCGCACCAATTCCGACATTGCTTGCGTCGGTATCCAAAACAAAGTTCGCACCTGGCAAAGGATAACTTAAGACGGGGGCACTCGTCAATGCTCTTTTCAGTGTCTCGAATGATCATTGGCACTCCTCGTCCCACTGGTACTGCACCTTCCCTTCTGTAAGTCTAGTAAGTGGCTTGGAGATGTTGGCAAATCCGGATACATACCGACGATAGTACGTGCATAACCCCAGGAAACTTCTTAACTGGTGGATATCTTTAGGTATCGGCCATACCTGGACAACTTTGACTTTATGTTTATCAACAGCTACACCCTCTGCGGAAACCATATGTCCAAGATATTGCACCTAATTGGATTTATTTAAAAACACAAATATATTTGACTTAATTGATTATCTTCTGCTAACGAAACATCAATCAATTTTTTCTTTTACTGGGTAGGTGTCTGCTGGTCAATATTGTAATGTTTTTATTTTCATTTTCAGTTCAGTTCTTGGATTTATTTAAAAACACAGTCCAACTCACCCTAATTTATTTCCACTACTTCTACACAATTTATATTCACAGAAACTACTATTTACATTTTATCTTAACTGTACAATACGACCGACGAAAACTGAATGCCTCCTATCGCCAGCTGTTAAATATTTATACATTTATCTTGGAATTGTCTGGTACGTCCACGAACCATCGGGAAACTCTTTCATGTTCTGGAAGCTTTAAGGAAATTCCCAGTAAAGGCAGCGGTCCGCCTGTTGAGAGACAAACATTTCGGGTTCCCAGAATTTATCGGAATAATGTCCCTTCCACGAATTGGTTGATGGCCGATTGCACCCGCTGTCGGATGAATTCTCGTAACATCGCCCCCTCCTTAAGACCATTTCGTCCCGGAATATCCTAGAATCCTTCCTGGTGTGACGATATTTGCAGGACTCTCCATTTCGACAACGGGAAGTTTGGTGGAAGTAACAATCAACGGTCTTCGAATCTGGGCTGCGAGTATTGAGACAGCATACTAGGATGTCGACGCCACTGAATCGAAAGATTGTTTCCATCCTACTTCTCACCACCCTCCAATTCAGTCCGTCCAACCCACAGGGTATCTTTGAGACCGCCAATTTCATCAGATTCTTCTCCATCATCACATTCCTCAATTCTACCAGGGTCTTCCAAAGCCAGGGCATATTTTATGGGCACCTCAAACAGGTCTCGGGGTTCCTCTCTCGTTACGTCGTGCTGCACTTTCTGCCCATCAGAGTACAGTGCCATAAACTGCTCGAAGGTCATCTAGTCATCGGGTGGTTGGATACTGCGGACTTGGGCTTGGTCATCTTCGGTGTCATGACTTCCGGCATAAGGGGCTAACCTGTTGAAATGTACGACCTTTGGTTTTCCCCGAGGTAGCTTCTTTATTCTGTAGACAACATCGTTGATTTTCTTTACAATTTGTTACGGCCCCTCCCAAGATCTCTGTAGCTTGGGCGAATATCCACGACGACGTTGCGGGTTATACAACCAAACAAGATCATCAACTTGGAATTCTCCGCCCTCGGCTTTGATATCGTAGGCTTCCTTCATTCGGGCACTGGCATTCTCGATGTTTAACCGGGCTCGTTCATGGATGTCGTTCATCTTTTGACGAAGCTGGCTGACATAGTCTTCACCTGCGGTCTATTCTCCTGGAGGACATCCAAACTTCAAATCGCATGGTAGTCTTAATTCTCGACACATGATAATACTGGCCGGGGTCTGACCCGTGGACTCGAACATAGACGAACGATATGCCAATAGAAACAAGTGCAGATACTGGTCCCAGTCTCTTTGGTGGTCGGAGACTACCTTTGACAAATGGCGGTTAATGGTTCTATTCATACGTTCTACCATTCCATCGGATTACGGGTGTAATGCTTTCGCCCATGTTTTATTGATCTTCAAAAGCTTGCAGACGTCTTGGAAAAGAGTAGACTCGAAATTTCTACCTTGGTCTGAGTGCAACTCCAAGGGAACACCAAAGCGACTGATCCATTCCTTGACAAGGACATCAGCAACGGTCAAGGCTTCTTGATTCGGCAAGGCATACGCTTCGGCCCACTAACTAAAATAGTCCATTACCACCACAATGTACTTGTTTCCAGAGTCGGATTCAGGAAATGGACCGGCAACATCAATGGCTATTCTTTCGAATGGACTGCCCACGTTATATTGCTTCATGGGAGCTTTTGAACGTTTCTGAGACCCATTACTTGCTGCACAAACACTACATTTCCGGCACCAGTCCTTGACATCCACTTGGCAGTTTACCCAATAGAAGCGTTCTCTCAACTTCCCCAAGGTTATCGTTACTCCCAGATGTCCTCCAGATGTACCATCATGTAGTTCTCGTAAAACCTCTGGTCTCCTATTTCTGGGAACTACAATCTGTTTTCTGTCATTTCCCTCCTCTGGAGATTCTAGGACGCGCTTGAAAATTCCATTTTCCAGGATGAGCGAGTTCCACTGAGCCCAGTACGACTTTATGGTTGGTGAATATCGGGAAATCTCTTGCCACGTAGGTTTGCGGTCTTCTTCCTTCCACCGGATAACTTCTTTTAGTTCTGGATCTAATTTTTGGTCTTTCTGGATCTCCCCAGGTTGCCAATGGTCATCGACGGCGGTAGTTCTACAGAGAACAGCCCCTTTTTCTTCAGCTCACTGACAATGTTTGCAGTCATCAGGGCATGGTCTCTTCGATAGGGCATCAGCATTCTTATGGCTTGTTCCAGCTCGATGTTCAGTCTCGAAGTCGAATTCTTGCAATCGCTCAATCCACCTGGCCACTTGTCCTTCAGGGTTTTTAAACTGCAAGAGCCACTTCAGTGCTGCATGATCAGTCCTCGAGAGAAATCTTTTACCATAAAGGTACTTCTAGAAATGTTCTACCCCCTTTACCACAGCCAAGAGTTCCCTGCGAGTAACACAGTAATTACGTTCAGGCTTGCTCAAGGTCTTGCTGAAATAGCCGATGACTTTCTCCTGACCATCTTGGATCTGCGAAAGCACCGCACCAATTCCGACATTGCTTGCGTCGGTATCCAAAACAAAGTTCGCACCTGGCAAAGGATAACTTAAGACGGGGGCACTCGTCAATGCTCTTTTCAGTGTCTCGAATGATCGTTGGCACTCCTCGTCCCACTGGTACTGCACCTTCCCTTCTGTAAGTCTAGTAAGTGGCTTGGAGATGTTGGCAAATCCGGATACGTACCGACGATAGTACGTGCATAACCCCAGGAAACTTCTTAACTGGTGGATATCTTTAGGTATCGGCCATACCTGGACAACTTTGACTTTATGTTTATCAACAGCTACACCCTCTGCGGAAACCATATGTCCAAGATATTGCACCTAATTGGATTTATTTAAAAACACAAATATATTTGACTTAATTGATTATCTTCTGCTAACGAAACATCAATCAATTTTCTCTTTTACTGGGTAGGTGTCTGCTGGTCAATATTGTAATGTTTTTATTTTCATTTTCAGTTCAGTTCTTGGATTTATTTAAAAACACAGTCCAACTCACTCTAATTTATTTCCACTACTTCTACACAATTTATATTCACAGAAACTACTATTTACATTTTATCCTAACTGTACAATACGACCGACGAAAACTGAATGCCTCCTATCGCCAGCTGTTAAATATTTATATATTTATCTTGGAATTGTCTGGTACGTCCACGAACCATCGGGAAACTCTTTCATGTTCTGGAAAATTTAAGGGAATTCCCAGTAACGGCAGCGGTCCGCCTGTTGAGAGACAAACATTTCGGGTTCCCAGAATTTATCGGAATAATGTCCCTTCCACGTATTGGTTGATGGCTGATTGCACCCACTGTGGGATGAATTCTCGTAAAAAATTTTGTATTACAGTCCGGATTGTAAGCAATTGTCATTAAAACTAGTAAATACAGTGCAACTTCATAAATAGTTAACTCGTCTTCTTCAAAACTTGCATATCTCTTTGAATAATACTTTTTACCCTCTAATTGTAACATAATTTTTAAATAAGTTACTACTATTTTTATGTTATTACAAGACACATCTAATGACACTTTAATCCATTCCTGTAAGTACTTTGAGGACCCTGTTTGTAAATATATCCTCAAAAAAATTCACTAGATGCTGATGCAGATGGGTCATCTAAAACAACATAACAGACTTGCTTATTGCTCTTATACTACCCGAGTATCATGTGAAATGCTTCAGGACTGCTCTCAAATAGAATTACATAAGGATAGGATTGCTAATATACCCCTGCAGTTAATATTCTCTTTAGCAAGTTCTGTTATAAAACCCCAGAATATCACTATATGCTTCACTTTTATGAAAACTGGTTTTCCTTGCTAATCACTATAATATGATACATTCATTAGCTAATGTTATTGAGACATTATTAATGTTGTGATTAAGTAATTAAGATCCTTACTTCATACTCTCTTCGAGGTGTCATTCTTTTATGTCCAGATTCGGAACCTCTATGTGCTAGTTTCCCCGAAAATTCTAGATGTCGCTCTTTACATCTCGCGTCTTCAAATCCTTACTTCATGTTGTGTCATATTGAAGGGTTGGCATTAATTTCATTTTGTACCAAAAAAATAAATTGGATTAAATCCCTGTCATCTATTTTATCCATTGAGGTACATATGAATTTGTATGTTCAAGACCTCCCCCCCTTTCCACTTCAATATCGTTACTTCCCAAATAGTGGATCGTATCTTTTGATTTTTAAATTCCATATAAAAGTTCGTACAAATTAAAACTACTGTTGATAGAATGTAGCTTCATTAATTGTTCATAAAGTAAACTATTGAAAAAGGTTTCTGTTATTTAAGAAGTTATACTTAGGTCAAGTATAAATGTATATTTTTAAAACTTAAGTAATACATCCCGGATTCCATCTTTTTTAAAGAAACGAGCTAAAATTGTTTTGTAATTTCTTTCAGGGTGGTGGAGGCTGTAAAGGTTTAGAACTCTCCAATAGACCCACAAGAGAAATTTTCATAATAGACACAAAGCACGAAGGAAATATTTTTATGGTATGTATTTTCTTTGGACAAAAATTTATATGTTTTTGTCAATATTTAATTTGTTGCTATAACCCTGCTTTTATTTCACGGTACATCATTTGATTTCGAAGTCGGATACTTCAATTTAGTTTCATTTATATAACTGAAATGAAATTGTATGGGTACGTATTTTTAGGTTAATTAATCTGCTGAAAATAGTTTAACCAATGTATGAACAGGAACGTAGATGGTTGGGATCTTAGTAAAACCCCCGCAATATTTTTTTAATATTCTTACCTCTGTGGTTTCTGATATTTTTTGTCTCCGAAATGTGTCAGATCTTGTTTCGGCTACGTACATCAATCTTGTTCTCATACTTGATTTATAAAGTCTTGACTTTGTTTCAGTTTTATTAGGTTTGTTGCTTCTTTATTTAAATGTACTGTTTAAAATCATGCTACTTTGTTACCTTTTTGAATTTGAGCTTTTGATTTCTTTTTCTATTTCTCCATAGCTGGTTATTGTAATCCCCAAGTAATTAAATTCCATAGTCTGCTCTATACGTGTGCCGTCGATTTCTTATGGGATTTTTGCGAACTACCACTGAATTATGTTTTCTTATCCAGATACTCATGTTAAACCTTTTTTCTGTCATGTTGAATCGCCCTACTAATCTTTATAGGCTATATTGACTTTGAGATATCAGTATTGCGACAAGTGCGTAGCACAATAGTTTGATTTCTTTGTTCCCCATTCTATATCCCTATAATTCACCAGAACATAAATCTATGTATTTAGGAATATCAAGATAATATGCTTCATGCTTCCATCGCTAAACTGGAAAAGGCCATCCTACAGACTATGTTTGTTACCACACAATTTTTTATGCAAAATAAACTATTTCTTTACATATTTCGTTATTTGTTTAATTAAGCATCATTAATTGTCTTGAAATGCGGATTTTTTACATAAATAGTATATATAAGAGATCAAACTAATACTTAAATACCTACTTGCAGCATTGAACTTTTTTTTTTTTTCAGGGCAATACTCTAAGCCATGACTGGATCATTAAAGAACTTGAGATCATACCACTGAAATTATAACCACTAAAATAAAACAAAAAATATGGCAATTCAGAAATAAATAATTATTGTATTAGACTTCTTTTACTCAAATACCCCACATATGTTCGGGCTTTTCCCTATTTTGATATTTCATATTCAAATTTGTAATCCGTAATTATATATATATATATATATATATATATATATATATATATATATATATATATGTTTTAGGTGGTTTCCGGGAATTCAACCGCGTAGTTGATAACTGATCCCTGCCGGGATCGATGGTAAAATGACGACGTTTCGGCAGAGTCACATCAGTTAGCAACTACGCGGATGAATTCTCGGAAACCACCTAAAACATTTAGTGCCCGCGAAAACTTAAAAACATATATATATATATATATATATATATATATCGCGAGAGAGAGAGAGAGAGAGAGAGAGAGGAAAAGACCTTCAGCTCTCTCAATTGCCAAAGCTTGATAAGGTCTTGACCCAGGATCGAATCCCAGCCAGGTTATGGTTTTTCAATTAATAAAAAAGTGTGACACAATTCCGGAGCGTACAGTCGTCTCTAATGTAAATGACAAACATCAAAGAATTTGACACTTGCCTCTTACCAATCCACACTGAAACAGCGTAGCAGAGTATGCCCCTGTAAAATTCTAAAAAATATTCTTCATATTCTCAATTCTCCGAAACCAATTCTTCCTACAAAAACACCTTAAGCTCTTCTTCTGTTCCCTCAAGAGCTTAAGTATATCCGATCACTTATTCAGCTTTTCTCATCATTCATACATTTCTTCACAGGTTTAGTAATTCAATGTTTTCTCATTCCTTGTCCTTCTAGCTCTTCAGTAATACAGTTCGACTTCTTTGTCTACTTGTCCACCGATCTTCAGTATATTTATTCTCACAGATCTTCGGCTATTCTTCCTCGTTTCTTCTCAATACCTTAAGATCTCTAGCTCCACAGCCCTTCAAGTTCCTCTGCAATCTTCCACTTATTGGTTGAACATAGCTGCATCTTTCCGGTTTCCTTATATCCAACTTCTTTTTAGTCTTCCTCTTTTAAAGTTTGGTATCCACTCCACTGTTTATTTGGGTAGAGCAATAGTAGATTAATTATCTTCTTTCAATACCTTTCATAATTGTGCATTCTATTCCTTTCTGTTCATAAATCTCCCCTTTTCTATTCTTTGTTCTTCTTAACACATCCTTTTCTGTACCATTATAAATTCACTTATTAGATGCTTCTTAATCATTGTGTTATAGATATTTAGTTTTCGTGATCCTGTAATGTTTTTGCATTTGTTATTCTTATTCGCATTTCGTTTTCACATGTACCATGTACCGCTTGTGTCGAACTTTACACCTAAATATACAGGGCTTTCATTTCAAAACTTGCCACCTTAAATATATTTATAAAAAAACAAAAAAACGTTAATTTTTATTTACGGGGGGACACATTTTACACGTATCGGTCACCCTGCAGGTTCAACCCCTAAGTGAGGGTGAACTTCTACAAGTTTAAATACAAAAGGGTATCACGTGATACCTCTTTTTAAAGGTCTCGTTTTGGCAATCTTTTGACACATTATTTTTTAAAATCAGATTATTATTTACAGAGTAATGCCACTTCAAACTTTCGAACTAAAATATTTATTATTTACATTGTATTTAGATTATTAATATTGTATTAGCGTTAGAATTACTTTGTAGTTAAATTAGATGTTCGAAATGTCCGCCATTGTTGGTAAGACAATGGTAAAGCCGCATCTCGAATTCCTTCCGCACTTTTTGAAGCGTCTCTGGTGTAATCCGCTCACACTTCTCCACTATTCTACGTCTAAGTTCAGGAATATCGCGAGGTTTAGTTTTATACATACAGTTTTTTAGATTCTATAGCTCCCCTCCTTCCAATCCATTTATCTGGAAATGTCTCATTAAGCCACTTTCGTGGCCATCTCGATCTATTTGGTTTTCTGAAGATTCGGTAAAAAGGTGATTTATCACATTTTATAATGTAATTACCCAGTTAAATTTTCTTCCACGATAAAGGACCAATAATTTTATTTCCGAGAATTTCGGCCCATATGTTGATTTTCTGACGATGTTGGTGGTGTTCTTCCTGAAAAACTTGTGGATTTTTCAGAAAAACAAATATGTTTAATAAAACTACGGTCTACATTTGCCCTTTGAGTCATTAATTCTCAGAATTCTATCCGTCTATCATAATCATCCTCAGCAAGTTTATAAGATTTATTTAGAAGTAAAGTTTTATGCACAGGGCCGACGGAAATATTTGTTAACCTGGAGACTTTTGGTATTAATGTGTGAGGATCCACAGCAAAATGACCTAAATAAAATCTCACCCTGTTCTTCAGCTTCAGTTTAAACTTTATGATTCTTCACAATTTTACTGCACACATTTCCAGTTTCTTGAAATTTTATGAACTAAATCCAACACATACTGCCCAGTATTTTTATCGTGATTTCTCAGATGAAAAACATCAACAGTTCTGCGTGCTTAGCGTTGTTATTCCTCATAAATAAATATTATTTTAATTCTCTTTTGTAAATAATAAACCATTGTCGTCTAAATGTTGTTTGTCGCATATTCTTGATTACTTTTATGTTAAATACTCTCTTCGAGGTGTCATTCCTTTGTACGCAAGACAATATATATTATATATCAATATAATACATATTGTTCCTGGTTAGGGAACCTTCATCAGTTGCGCTTCCCACAATTGAATGTCCTCTCGAACACTTCTTTATGCATTTGATGCATTTCGTTAAATTTGAAGACGCGAGATGTAAGACCGACATCTAGGATTTTCAAGAGAATCAGTACACAGAAGTTTCGAATCTGGAGCCGTTCCGTGTAATTGCTGTTCTCCCTTTTTTTTCGTTTTGAAATTTACATCAATAAATATAAAGCCATTGACAACGAAGTCAGAATAAACTTTGAAACGTTTGGTTTTCCTTCAATATACGTCGTTTTATTTCGATTGTGGTGTTATTGTCCAAAAAAACATAAAAGTAATAAACCATTGTCGAAATTTGATGGCCAGTATACAACGAAACCACAACTAATAAATTGTTTATGGCGGCACTTCACTTGGTTTTATTTTTGTTTTGTATGGCTATATTCATCCAAATATTTTATGTATTCGCAAATATTCCAAACGTGCCATACACACATATCGCAAAACCCTCAAACATGCCAAATATGTTTGAATACCAGTAAATGTGACACATGCCTCACCGTAAAGATAAATAAAGAAAATTAATGAAAAATGTATTTTATTTAATTTTTACCTACCTCAGTATTCGTAGATGGGTTGCATTTATAGATGGCTCCCAGAAAACTATTCATGTATTTGTAACCAGACCAGTGTTTGTATACGCTAGAGGTGCCTGCTCCTGATGTTTCTGATTTCTCAATTGTTGTGTTATAACCACTGAACGCAGAAAAATTCCCTTTAAATCAGCAATTGTGCATGGTTGTCCCATATTGTTTTGGATATCTATTCATGCATCATTTATTTTATTTTTATTTTTGTTGCTGGTATGTTTGGAGTCCCAAATGCAAGGATGCATTTGGTACAACTCGAGAAACTTCATGATGTTATTTTTCGACCACTCCATTTTGCCACAAACACTACTTTGCCAATAAAAACAACACTAGTTGATCACCTGGACGGTAAGGCGTATTTGCTCTTTGCGGTATTCGACTTATTTGTTCAAATAAAGCAAAAATAGCGAATAACCTCTCCATACATCGCCGTTTTTGGACAAATATGGCAAATATACGAATACGCTACACCAAGTGAAGTGCCGCCATTACATTTACAGTCACAAATATCTTTCGCAAAAACATTTGAGGATTTTTTTCTCACTTGTTTATTTCGCTAGTTATACTCTTATTTTGTACGGCTTCTAGATCATTACTCTGTAAAAAATAATATGATTTAAAAAATAATGTGTCAAAAGATTTGCAAAAAAGAGAACTTTATAAAGAGGTATTACATGATACCCTTTTGTATTTACACTTTTAAAAGTGATATTCACCCCCGCTTAAGGGTTGACACTGCAGGGTGACCGATACGTGTAAAATATATATTTTAAAAGTCATTTTGGGTAGCTAGTTTTGTAATGGAAGCCCTATATATCGCCTTCGCATGGCTGTATGTATTCTTTGTCCCCTGCGATTATTGCTTGGAGGTCTGTAAACTGTCAGGTGTAAATCAGAATATCATTCAAAAGTATTCCCATCCCGGAACATTTTCGTTTCCCGTGTTTTAGCGCATATTTAATGTAAATTTCAAATGGAGTGGGTGATTTGGAGCAGCCCTATCATAACCCTTCCGTTACATAAAAAGGTCTTAATACTTGGTTTCCTTTCTTCATTCTAGATGTCGCTTAATGATATAGGTCATTTACTTCCTTTATTAGAGTTTAAATTATGTTTATGTTTCTGAGGGAATTCTCACAATTTACACCAAGGTATCAAGTCGTTTTCTCAATTGTATGCTTTATATAGAAGACGTTAACCCACACTGCTCTTCTTCTTCTTTAAATTATTTCTATATTAAAGTTCTTAAAATTCTTCCATATAGAATTCTGATCCGAAATACCTCTGTTGTTGGGGCTTATGTCTGTTCTCCCTTTACATTAGCTGCTTTCCGAGTGTGTGGTGCTTCCTCTTCTTTGATATATCTGTTGAATAGTGTTGAAAATAAATCGAATAATTTCTTTGTCCCGTTCTTAAAAAATTCTTCATATATTTCTTCTAGTCGGCAGGATCTACCATTTCTAGTTTCCTTATATTTTCTATGACAATTTTCGTGTCTATCTTTAGAAACATCTGATTTAAATTTCAAATAACTATCCTAGTTCTCCCTGATGACGAATTTACTCAATTCTACATTTACATGAAGTTAGATAAAGTTTCGACGGGAAGCAGTCTGGAACTTTTACATTTTCCGTCCCTTTGCCAGCATGGACAGTCTAATCCCCAAGGGTTTAATTACCATTTTCGCAGAACTACAGTGTGAATATCACTACGGAGTTACAGTTCAAAAATTCGCTTCAATATCCTGCAAGGACAATAGTATGCACCCTTTGATTTGGCGGTCCTATGATGTGTCGCACTCGTTTAATTAAAAAGAGAGTGTACGCCTCGATGCCTGCTCCTGCTTAGATACTCCTCGAGTGAGGAACGAAATTTAAATGGCAGTGCACTCATTAATATGGTTACACGTTACACAGAAATGAAGTTAATTTTGCGCTACAGGGATGCTGACAGGCGGAGAAGAGCTATGGTGTATAAATTAACTGGAATGTGACGCGCCACGAACACAAAATAAAGACTTACTTTTTTAATAAAGTAATATTTTTCATCATGAAAAACAAACAGTAGGTTTCTAAATATTATAATAATCAGATATAATAAATCAAAATTAACAAATAAACTAGACCAACAAAAATTTGTAACATATTATTTTTAGTGGGTTTAAAAGAATTTCTACATAATATTAACCATTTAAATAAGCAAAATTTCATAAAATTATTTATACAATATGTGTGAATAGTTGGCACCAAATGGAAAATTTTATTATTAATTTTACAAATAAAATTATTATTTTATCGCGAAATCATTACCGACATCCAGGATTTCAGGGAAAACTGGCTCATAGGTACCCCAAATCGGGAGTCGTACTGTGTGTAACGCCGTTTCCCTGTGATTCCTAGGATAGAAATCACACGAAGCTAGATTTTCCTGAACTCCTGGATGTCGAAATTCATTTCGCGATAAAATATTAAACTCAGTTATACGTACTATAAATATAAATAATTATTCGAGAATTCAATCATTTGAGGGGAGCGCAACTGATGACTAGAAACAATATGTCTTGCGTTCAATGGATGGAAACATATAGAAATGTTAGTATCGAAAAAAATATAGTAGCAATTTCGAAGTAAATTCTTTCAAATACAGTAATAATTGTCCCGCTTTCAATGGGAATAAAAAATTATTAAAACTGAATAAAGAAATTAGATCGCAATTTTAATTTTCTTCTTCAGTTGTGTTAGTTTTTATTACCATTGAAAATTGGGTCTGATTTGACCCCGCAACGCTTGGACTATTTGAAATATTCAGACTTTCCTGCAATTGTGGTGGTACTCCCCAAAAATCGGAAAAATACAAGCAATACGTACCACAGCAATCTTTCAAAAAACAACTATTTTACTTTTTTATCATTATATTCAAGCCCATTACCAAACCACATCTCTTTACTCATTGTAATTAGAATCATATTGTTCGCAATTTGGATATATCAAATTCACTCGAAACACGAAAAACAACATAACAAACAGAAAAACATTGAGTTACTTTATCAAAGATGGCAATTTGGTGTTTATAATAATGCCGAATGACTTCTCAGACTCCAGTAATTGAGAATTTTTTTCTTATCTAAAAGTTGTAGCATCGTAAAAGTGTATTGCAGGAAGGATACAAGAAATTGTATTGTTTATTAAGTTAATGGATCAGTCGCTCAAAAGATAAACACTAAAATTGCCCGCGAAAAGCGACCTCTTTTGTCAAAAATTTTGGTTAAATTTTAACAAACAAAATTTATGAAAGGTGTAAGTTTCAAAACAAGGCTAAATAAAAGAGAAAAAAGCGCATAGACTGTTTTGTGTAGAAGTTGGTCCTAAGTGTCTAAGCAATAATAAAGCTTAGAACTCCCAGCAAAATCTACTTTTCTTAAAAAGCCCTGAAATTCAACATGCCCCTTAAATTTCATCAGTCGGACTCTCACTTATATTTTCGCAAAAATATGACGAAAGTATTGGATTAAAATGATAAAAGGCCAGTTAGCTGGGCAACAAAATTGTCAATATTTAATAAATTTGTGAAAATTAACGGGAGTTTTTGGTTTTAATCTAATTAGAATGAATTTTCGTCAAGATTTATTGCAGATAAACGGGAACTGGTCAAGAGCGATTTTTGTTGGTTAATTTGAAATTTATTACAATTACCCAAAACAATCAGAAGGAAAAAAGCAAGTGTTACTGATCAGTGTAATCAATATCAAATACTCTTGTTGTGTAATACTTAAAATCACAACAACTTCTATCCTAAGTAAACTACCAATTCAAAGATGAAAAATATTTCTCAGGATAGACCGTTTTACAAAAGCAAATGCATAAAATCAGATATGACATTGGTATATATTATGTCCCTTTCCTATTTCCAGTTTTTTTTCTAACTGTAACAAAATATGTTAACAGTAAATGTATTCTATATTTTTGATTAGAGGAGAACTCGATCATCTGAACTTCTCAACACAGCGTTAGGCTCCAATTACATATGAGATCCATTATATGGTGTCAAGTAGAAACTCGACAGTTGTTCTAAATCACAAGAGTTGACGATGAAGTAGACAAACAAAACGTGGGATAGTACAAGCTGATCCATTAGCAGATCATATCGAGTTCTTTTGGAATAGAACACATGATGCCTTTGAATTCTCTGAAATAATATACATTATTTTTCTTTATTTGAAAATTGTGTCCAGATTTTGGTATACACTGATTTCTATAAACACTACAGTCTCTTATTTCCTATTCAAAAATTAATATAAAATAAATATAAGCCACCATTTCAAGACACTTGAGTCAGCTACAGCATAAATCATACAACGTATAATTTGTCCCTAAAATTACTATGGGGGTTTTCTAATAATTTATTTTCCGTTTAATTCTATTATTTGGGGGGCAAATAATATAATTAGGGATTTTTTTTCATATTTTTCCTATAAACAAAAAAATTGAGGTCTTATTTTTTATTTTTTTAAATATTTGTTTAATATATTTTAAAATATTCATTTTAAAGAAATTAAAAAAATATATTTGTATTCGTCATAATGAGCCCTGTGATTTGATATATTACATGACCCGTTAGAAACAATTATAATTTTTTATTTTCCATTTAATTCTATAATTTGCCCTCAAAATGAATATTAGGGGTTTCTCCATATTTTTCCAGTAAAGTTCAGGTGAGGTGGTAATATAATTAGGAATTTTTTTCATATTTTTCCTATAAACAAATAAATTGAGGTCTTATAGTTTGGGGAATAACGGGGAGAACGGGTAATTTTTTTAAAATATTTTTTTAATATATTTTAAAATATTCCTTTTAAAAAAATTAAAAAAATATATTTTTATTCGTCATAATGAGCCCTGTGATTTGATATATTACATGACCGTTAGAAACAATTATAATTTTTTATTTTCCATTTAATTCTATAATTTGCCCCCCAAAATGAATATTAGGGGTTTCTCCCTATTTTTCCAGTAAAGTTCAGGTGAGGGGCTATACTTCCATTTTTTCAAAATTTTTCAGGTTATGGTTTCGAAGATAAGGGGGGGGGGTAATTTTTTTATATTTTTGTTAATATCTTTTAATTAATTTATTTTAAAAATATGAAAAAAATATATTTGTTTCCTTCGTAATGAGTCCTTTCATTTGATATATAACATGATGGGTTAGAAACAATTTTAATTTTATATTTTCCATTTAATTCTGTAATTTGCCCCCCAAAATTAAAAGTAGAGGTTTCGCCTTATTTTCCCAGTAAACTTCAGGTCAGAACCTATACCTCAACTTTACGTTTTATAGTTTCGGAGATAAGGGGGGGGAATAGGTAAATTTTGGTATATTTTCGTTAATATCTTTTTAAATATTTTTTTTAATATGAAAAAAATATATTTCTGTTCCTCAGTATGAGACCTTTCATTTGATATATTACATGATGCGTTTGAATTTTTTTTTATTTTTAAATTTTTATATAATTCTATAATTTGCCCCCCAAAATTAATATTAATGATTTCTCCTTATTTTTCCTGTGAAGTTCGGGCAACGTTCTATATTTCCTATTTTTTTCAAAATTTTAGGCTCAGTAGTTTCGGAGATCAAGAGGGGGAACGGTCAATTTTTTAGTTTTTCCCCCCAGAAGTACCCCTAAAATCAAAATTTCTTCATTTACTCCTGATCGGGTCACCAAACTATACACTGATAACAAATTTCAACCTCTTCCGTCCAGTAGTTTAGGAGCAAACTGCTGTGATGTGACAGAGGCAGAAATCCTGAGTGATATTATAAGGGTATCCTTATATTGTATATACGGAACCCTAAAAATTAAAAGGATTCGCAATGACAAATACCGTAATCACAATTTGACATTAATATTTGACAATAAAACTGATGTAACTAAGGGAATTTACTGCAAATTTGATATATGCAGGGTAGCACAAAAAATCATGTGAAATAAAGTTTCTTTCAAATTGGAAGAATTTGAAAGATTTATCTTTAGAATTTCATGTGGCGTTCCTACGACTTTGTTATAGGATAGTGCATTCGTAAAAAAAAAATGAGACCAAAGAAATTGATGTTCCAGAGATCTCATTAAAGTCATAAGGGAAAACCTAGGAAAAACCTTATGAACTATCCAAATATAGAGTTAAATCACTTTTATTGTCAAACATTAATGTCAAATTTTGAATACGATATTTGTCATTGCGAATCCTTTTAATTTTTCAATTTTTTAATTTCTTGTTCAATTTGTGTTAATACCATTGAAAAAGGGGTCTGATTTAGACTTTGAAACGTTTGGACTTTCAGACTTTTCAGACTTTCAAGTTTATGTGGTGTTATTCCCAAAGAACTCAGAAGAAATTAAAACGATGAAATATGTTTAAGCAATATATTAATTTTAGATACTACTTCTGGCCACGTCTTTGATGCAGATATAGTGGCAGTATCGGCATACGACAAGCTAGTTCCATCTTCCATACTCTCTAGGAGATCATTCACAAATATCCAAAAGACTAAGAGGCCCAGAATTCTTTCTTGTGGAATACTTACCTTATATACTTTATAATCACTGAAATTGCCATTGATTTTCCCCCTTGGTGTCTATTGTCACGGTACTTAGGATTAGTCTATACGCATTGCCTCGTATGCCATATCTATACAGATAGTTTATCCAAACGTAGCGAATGGTCTACCGTGTTTTCACTATATCTACAAAAATGTCTACAGTTGGTTTGTTTTTATCTAAACTATTATATATTAATGTTTGTGATATAGCTGATGGTGTCTTTGGTACCAAGATTTTTAAGAAATCCATATTGATGTTTCTATATAGTTTTATGTAACTGGAAGAAATCTAAAAATCTCGTAGTGATATTTTATTCAAAACCTTTTCCTACGTTGGAGATAAGATATATTGAGAGATAATTCTTGAGTACATGGATATCACCAGATTTTTTAGTACACTTTTGCCATGTAGCTTGTGCAATACTTTGTATTATTGTATTTTGTCAATACCACCCGATTTATCCTTCATACTAATAATATTCGTTATCGCAATCTCATTCGTGGGCACCAGAAGATTTTGGGTTCACCCTCGGTAACGTGTTAATGATGTTAACACTATTTGTATCTGTACTATTATTTAATTTAGTGCCCAACTTGTATTCGATTTCACAACAATATTTGTTGAAAGTATTGGCTATGTCATTAGCATTATGATTTTTTCATTATTATCGTTAAATATAAAGTTGATTTCATTTTTTGTTTTTTTTTTATTGTTTCCGGGTTTCTGTGAATGAGATCAGCATAATGTTTTATTTTGGCATAAAATATTACTTTATTTAGAACTTTGATATCTTTTGTAATATTATTTCAATTTTTCATATTTTTATTCACAAATGTGTTCTCATTTAATTTCATCCTAGCTTCAATTAATTTCATCAAACAATTTGAGTAATGCTGGTATATGGCGATAAAACAACATTTTTCCGAGTTATTGAAAATGTCTCAGGTTATTGAAAAATATATTCGACCTCTTCAAGATCATCCTTAATAGAACACAACTTAATCTCTCCAAATGGATTAAGCCTTTTTCGAGTAATCCCAAATATACATGAAATAACGTATATGCGACGAACTGAGAAAAAAAAACAGAAATAAATTGTTAAACACTGAATTATGATAAGTTTTCAACATTTTATTCCTTGCAAAAAATATTCTAGTTCTCTGTCAACCCCAAGTTTGACACAATTTAGAAGTTTCATAATAAACTGCAACCAAATATTACTTATAAACAGGAAGCCACTTTATCTTTTAGTCACTCATCGATTTCGGAAAGCATTTCGAATAGCAATTTACTGTGAAAATGGGTCTCTCGAACGGACGATGGACAGTTGGATATGGGTGATGACGGCGACATGAAATATGATATTGACAGTTGCCGAGAAATCTGATGCTAAAATTGTATCAACGTGAAAGAGGAAATTGCAATGTGTAAATAGACCAACAGACAGGCCAACCAACCTCCGGTCCATCGTGTCATGTTTCCCGCACTCTGCTGGGACAGGGGACTGTTTTCATCTCGTCCTTTTGTATCTGCCACCTTGTTTTCATCGTGTCGATTAATATGTCATATTGCTGGAACTTCGTATGTTATCTTGATTTTTCGATTCCCAGAGGAATGTCTATGGTTCTTACAATACCCGCTGGTTCTTGACATTTAAGAGTAACTGCGTTCATAACAGAAAAAATAACTGTTGTACACATTTCTACACTTATTAAATTATTTTTAGTAACAATAGAATAGTAATTTTTTATGTATTATTTTTAAATAAATCGGAATCTGAACCTTAGTGGGCAAATTAAAAATCTAAATAACTACAGGGTGTTTCTAAAATAGGGTTCCAAACTTCTACTGCAATTAGAACTCATTAAAAAAGCCAAAAACATGTGCCTAAAACACAAACTTAGGAAGGTATATGCTCAAACAAAACTGTTTTTTTTTCTGTTATTAACAAAACGGTCGAAAATAAATAGAAAAAATGTATGGGTCTTACATACCTCTTTATGTTAAATAACGTGCTACTCCGTTTATCGAGCTGCAAATCATATCGGCATTTCGGCCCGTAATTTTTTTATTTATTTTTTTAATTTTTTTGTACATATGTATAAAATCTTAACAATTTTACCTAAAAAATATTATGTTTGTCCAAATCGATATTTCCAATGGTTTTCAAGTAAATTGAGTTTGAAAATTACTCTGCTTTTTAAGTTATTAGGCCAAAAATAACAAAAATCTGTTTACCATGGAAAATAAAAGACTGACTTTGCCACGTTTATCAATATCTCAAATTGTTAAGCGTTATGGGAACGTCCATCTTTTATTTGCCATGGTAAACAGATTTTTATAATTTTTCGCCCAATAACTTAAAGAGCAATTTTCAAATTCATTTTACTCGAAAACCATTGGAAATATCGATTTGGACAAATATAATATTTTTTAAGTAAAATTGTTAAGATTTTATAAATCTGTAGAAAAAAAAAAGAAAAAAAATTGCAATAAAGAAAAATTACGAGCTGAAAAACCCCTTCACCAACCTAAATAGGACGCTTATGATTTGTATGTCGAAAAACGGAGTAGTAAATGTTATTTAATGTATAAAGTTATGTAAGACCCATACATTTTTTTCTATTTATTTTCGACCGTGTTGTTTGAGCCCTTTTAAGGGCATATAAATTCCTAAGGGTTCGTTTTAGGGTATATGTTAATAAGGACTTTTTGACTTATTTTAATGAGTTCTATACACACCCTATTATAGAAACATCCTGTATAAAAGTGGTATTGTCGTATATTAATGTTATTAATATAAATGCAACAATCATTTTGTAAACAGAATATGCATCTGTAAAAGCAATATCCCTAAGCTTCAGAAAAGTCAGGTATTCCTTATCAGATCTAGATATAAAAATATTTCATTCAATTTGCATTCTAACAATTTATCGCAGTGCATCGAACAAGTTGGCATCCAGGAAAATTGCATTTCTATGAAGGATTTTACCTTAATGGACTGGACTTTCCATAGAAAAAAGTCTTTTTATTTCATTTGGTGACATTTTCTACATCTTCGACAGACTGAAAGCTTAATCTTACATTCTATTCAATTCGTACTCGACCATCACGAATTTGGGAACACTTCTCCGAAATTGCGATTTCGATGTCAAGAACGACGATATATTATTACTGGAAGTGTTTGAAAAAACTTATTTCTTTGCTTCCCTACATTTCTACATCAATTTAGCGTTCTATAAACCCTAGGGGACTGGTAATCATGACGAGAGGAAGAAATTTTCAATACTCTTAGATTGATATTTCTCACTGTCATTATAGTCCAGTGAAAATAGGTTATAAGACTGTAATTTGTCCAAGGAAATATTACTAAGGCAGCTATTACTTGTCAAATCTTATATATAATATCTTTGTCAAAGATATTTGATAGTGCAATACCTAATCTTTTATAAAACATTTCTTTACATCTTTAACAACCATCGCCTTGTCTTTTATAAAAGATTTACCATTAATTGTCAGTAATAATGAAAAAAATCGACCGCGAAGTTTATTGTAAAATCTTAATATTTCTGTACAAAAAAACGTTGATTTTGTATAATGTGAATATATAAAATTGAAACAAAAGGTTAATTACAATAAAGATTATTAGTATTATTGTGGGTGGACGTGCAAAGAAAAATCTTAACGGATTAAAAAGTGAACGAATATGCTAAAAAAATGAACGGCTTTGTGTTAAATAGTGAGCTATACATAACATCACAGATCTATATAGAACATAAAGCGCACTGAAGTACTGTAGGTGGACCCTCTATACTTTTACATTTTTTTATTTATGTATTTCTTTAGCAATTAAGACAATTATTATATCAACATCTGTAATGTGGCATCATCCCTCCAGAAATAATTATTGTGCCATTCTTGCCTCCCCTCTCAGCTCCTTAAATTTCCTCTATATATTGAATTCAAATTTGGTACAGCATAGTTTTCAATGGCGATAAACAAGAATTTGTTATCATTTTTCACGTTACTCTTACAGGGTGTTTGTTACGAAGGTCGAATTAGGCAAATCCATGTTTATTCTTTTAACACCCCGTATAATTTACGTTTCAACGATAAATAATGAAACTGCCATAATTTCAATATAGAAAAACGTATATTTGTTTAATCTCCATATTTCAAGACGTTCAGCCTCAAAAAGACATTTTTTTAAGTAGGTTGTGAATTTGACATGAACTATCAATTGTTGCAGTTAGACGATATGCACAGTTATATCGAAATCCAAATGTGCCTAATTCGAAAATATTCCACCAATTATACACAAATTTAGGTGAAATAGTTTCGTCTCACACCTAAAATTCTGGTGGCTGACCTAAAAAAAAATGTTAGCTGATCATGAAGATGATATTTTAGTTCGAATTGTGGAAAATCCTGCATTAAGTACTCGGCGCTGGCAAGTAGCTAAGTAAATCGAGTATATCAGGAATTTTACGTACAAAAAAACTGTATCCGTATCACTTTACGCCTGTACAAAATTTATTACCCAATGACTACAGTTCTGTCAGTGGATGCAACATAAAATCATTCAAGATCCAACGTTTCTTATGAACATCCTATTTTCTGACGAAGCTACATTCACACACCCTGGAGTCTTCAATTAGAGGAGTAACCACTATTGTGATTTTGATAATCTTCATAAGTATCGTGAAGCTCATTTTCAGCATGAATGTTCCATTAATATCTGGTTTGGAATTATTGACGATCACTTCATTGGTCCGTTTGAACTTCCGACGAGATTCAATGCATTACAGTATTTAGAATTTTTGGAAAATAATTCGGATAATTTATTCGAAGAAGTTCCTCTTATTGCAAGGCAGAATATATGGTTTATGCACGATGGCGCGCTGCCACATTATCCACTTAACATATTCTTGTTTATCGCCCTTGAAAACTATGCTGTACCAAATTTGAGTGCAATATATGGAGCTGTTTTTCAAATATCACAAATTTTCAAAAATCAAATAGCAACTTTAGGACCCTGTATATCGTTTACTACAAACATTTTACTAAGGCAGGTTCGTGTTAATCGGAATATTTTCACCACCTCTAACTGCAGTTATCGTATTGTCCATTAGTTATGGGACACCCTGTATAAGCCTCTTCAATCTCATAATGGATGAGATAAAAAAGGCCATGAAGAAAAGTAAAGAATAAAAATGGGAAGATGGCACCATTCTTATAGCGGAAAGGAAAAATTTCTTACAAAGATTGATCCACAAGGACGATAGGATAGTCAGAATTCAAAAGGCAAATCGTATAGACAACCCAATAAAGAATAGAAAATACCTACGTATACCCGTATAGTTATAACAGAACGTAACAGAATAATTGGAACTAAGTTCGTTATCTTTTCATAGTTGCAACTATGAGTTAATTACAAGTGAGAAATGAACATAAAAGAACGCTTATGTGTGGTTTAATATAAATTTGAATTTTTATAAATCCATAAATCTGCAATTTGCCGACGCTAATACATTTTACGGATTTATTGTTAGAAATTGTGAATCGTTTTGTAGTATAAAAACATTGTAAGCATTGTAAACCAGGTTAAAAATATCAAACTTGCTTCGGGAGGTGTTTAATGGAGATGTCTAAGAAAAAGAAACTATATTAAAATTGACAAAATTTGCAATAAAGAAGATACTTTTCTTGAGATTTAATGTGTCAATTTTTTAACTTTCCTTTGCAAGCTTTTGCATAAAAAGAAAAATTTTCCTGAACTTGTTTTTTTTTTTTGGAAAATTGTAGGAAGATTTAACTTGTCATTACGCCTAAGTAGTTTTGCAAAATAAGAAAATTTAGACGTCAGGATGTTAAAACATTCCTACTTTTAACTTGTCATAGAACAGTTATTTTCTGACAGATTCTAATGCTTGACCACTCGCTTACTCAGAAATATTGGAGACTTCAGAATGATCAAAGAGTGACCAAATATAGTACCAGCATGTTTTAAAATTTGTGAAAGTTCAAACACGTCCGCCATTTTGTTTTAAAAAACGATATTTAAAATATGAAGTCAGCACTGTCCCTTCATCAACTGTCTCTTAAATAAGCCAAATTTAATTAAAATCGCTCCATAAATTATAAATAACTTATAACATGAAAATTAAATTCTGGGTTTTTTGAACAACCCTATATATTCCCTTGCGTACAAAATAATGACACCTCGAAGCGAGTATTAAATATCTCAGGCAGGCGAAGTTAACCTGATTGTTTTAACATGACATTATAACATAGGAAATACGGGATAACAGCAATAACATGGAACGGTTCCAGATTCGGAACCTCTGTGTGCTAGTTTCTCCGAAGGTCGACATTACATCTCGCCTCAATAGATATAAACTCTCCTGTATTTAATAAAAGTCAAAGTTTCAGTAACTTTTGTAATGAATGTAATTTTCACAGAAACTCTGCACCGTTTATGTTATGTAGAGCATTTTTAGAGGGTTATTATGGAACTATTTATTGATTTTCTCTACAATTTTACTATATTAGTATTTTATTACAATATTAATATATTCAGGTTCATAATTTGTATTGAATTCAATAAATTTGAGAACTATCTGGCATGTGTTTGAATTTCTCAATTGGTATATAATATATAAGTGGTTAATATAACTAATAAAATTTACATTGGCTTTCATTTAAATTATTCCCAACGTTCCCAATACAGGAAAAAAAACGTGTATAATATTATAGGTTCAGAGGTAACCGCTCATCAAGCCCTTTCAAATATTAAATTAAACCAATATACTTCAACAATTCAATACCACCTGTATCTATAGAATATAAAACCAATTCATTGATGACCTCGAACATACAGAACAATTCAAGAACATTCCATTTTCAATTTGTATTCACAAAATATCGATTTTTGGTTGGGTATTAAAAGAAGCACTCCACCGTTCTTGAATATATTCATATCAACAAGTTTCATCGAATTTCAGTACGGAAAATAACAAAATTCATAGAGCATCATTTCCAGCAGAAGTGGAATTAGATGAGCTCGGCAGGAACAAGTCTCTTCGCTCAGATATTTAGCTAATATATCTGCGATCGCACGTGACTTAATTCACCCCCTCGTGAAAAAGGAGGGTAAGATAAACAGCTACCATGACTAATACGTCAATATTGCCGATTTGCAGGATATTGAGAAAAATGATTAGAAATGCTTTGCTTTGAAAGTAAATACTATTATACGGATGTTGGAAGAAAATTGCTTTCATTTGACTACTGTCTCAAGCTTATCAAGCATAGCAATATGTTTTCAAACGATGAAAATTTATACAGAGTGTAACAAAAGTACCGGTAGCCTCTGTAACTCTCTATGATCTCATTTTCCCAGAAAACGTTTCAGACAAAAGTTGTTCAGTTTTGACTTAATAATTCAGTGGTGACATTATTCTTGACCCCAAGGTCACTTCAAGGTTAACTTTTTTTCTAAAGGAAAATCCCTATTTTTTATTCCAGAACCAGAAAGATATGTATTTGACCTTGGGATCTAAGTGACCTCTCAAGGTCATTTCAAGAGCAATCATTATTTGCAACGAAAATTGTCACTTAGCTTTGAAAGAAGGTGGGGTCCTACCGGATGTCCGCAACTTCTTATTCGTAAATTCGCGCAATTACCCTTTATCTTCAGAAGAGCTTTCCTCTATACGCAATCTGAAGATGCGCAGTATAGTGTTGATGGACCCCCACGGAACAGTTTTTTTGTTTTTTCATTTGTTTTTTATTTATTCTTTTAATTTTTTGTTATTTCGTTTTTTTATCTTTTTAGTTTTATAGGAATCAATTGCTCTTTAAAGTGCTTGAAGCCTGTTCGGGACTATTTAGCATTATGTTCGATCTCTAAAGCATATGTTCAAAGGTATTACATTCAGCAAAAAATGAAAGTAATAATAAATGATAGAAATAAAAAATAAAAACTTTCGATGCAAAAAACGATTGACCTTGAAATGACCTTGAGAGGTCACTTAGACCCCAAGGTCAAATACATATCTGAATGGAAAACTTTCCGCTCTTTCTGTATCCGGAATAAAAAATAGAAGATTCCATTTATAATAAAAAAGCTTGAAATGCCCTTTAAAAACGACCTTGAGGTCAAAGACAAGATCACCAATAAATTTTTAAGTCAAAACTGAACAAATTTTGTCTAGACGTTTTCTCGGAAAATGCGACCATAGGAAGTTACAGGGGGAGTACCTGCACTTTGTTACACACGATATAATTAATACAAATACACATACAGAATATTTAGATCTGAGAGGTCAAAGATCATACGTCTAGAAATGGAAACACGTTTTTTTTTAAATAGGCATTAAACCATAAAATGATTTTACCAATCAAAATGTTGGCAACAATTGGTTCCCTCTGGTGCCTTTCAAGTCATTATTAGAATACAAAACGAATGGTTTGAAAACTGCAAAATTCGTTCACTCATTAATTCCGTACTGGTCTCCCAGCCAAGTCCTAAATAATAGTTCTAGTGTTTCCTCATCCCTCCTATCTCTTAACCCCAGCTGTACAGTGGGGAAATATAACGATCATCAACACAGTAGGGAAATCGTTGTTGTTGTCGATAACCTCTTACAATATATTTTTTTCCATTTCATTTTCTCGTCTTTTTCACCCCTACATTACCTATACCAGTTACCCCACAATATATGACTAACAATATCAATGTCTCTATTTTCTTCCAGACATATCATGAATAACATAAAAACAAGATCGTTTATTTACAATATACAACCTTGTATCGCTTGTTTCTACATCTAGAATAGGGCATGATTGCTTTATACATAATTTTGCTTTAACTAAAAAAATTGCACCAATATCTGTATTTTTCGCGGAAATATATATAGGTTTCCGGTAAAAAATGTCATTTTACTCACAGTGCGGCCCTATATCTCTATTTTTTTCAAAATTTTCGGTACTATAGTTTCGGAAATAAAGGGCGGGAATGGGTAAATGTTTGTATATTTTTGTTAATATATTTTAAATTTTTTATGAAAAAATATCTTTGTGTTCGTCATAATGAGCTTTTTAATTTGATAAATTACATGAAGTCTTTGAGCAAATTTTAATTTCTTTTTTCTGTTTAGTTTTATTCGTTTTTTTAGTATTTGGACCACTTTCTATATATGTAACTAATTCACTCTATATTCCATCCACACTGTATATGCTTCTGTGTATTGGTCACCCCTATATAACTTATTGGTCTATCATTTTCTGAATCACCCTGTACAACTATATTTCAACTAAATACAATATTACAACGGTCCTGATATCTTTAAAACCACCCTGTATAAGTATAAATCCTCTCCACACTATTGACTCTTTCTATTTTTCTATTGTTTAAATTATTCCTATATACAAATTATTTTAATTCGCCCCATATGTTTAGTATTCCATTTATGCAACTGCACATGGTCTACCCTATATAACAAAATTCACCTTTTTGAACCACATTTTATGATTACAATTTTACTCTACCATTTATTTCAACAACCCAGCCTATGCAACTGCTTCTAAAATTTTTTGAACCCATGTCTATAATTATACCCCGTCCTACGTTCTATAATTCAAATATCCGAACTGCTTATGGTTATATAACAAATTTTTGATACACTCTGAATAATAATAATTTCACCCACCCTTAATTAAACACCTTGTCTAAACTACTTATGTTCCAAACTATATAATTTTTTTAAACCGCCCTGTATAACTGTGCTTATACTCCACCTTATATCTCAACCATCCTGTATATTCAACTGCTTCTAACAATTTTTAAAGCCTTTTGTATAACTGTAATTATGCTCCGTCTTATAACGCAAATATCCACTCTGTATAACTATAGTCTTGCTCCACTCTTATTTCAACCACCTTGTATACGCAACTACTTATGTGCCACCCAATACAATATTTTTAGAACCACCTGATTCAATTGCTTGCACCTGCTTATATACCACCTACATGCACACACTACAACCGTATACCATATAGAAAACTTCGCCGACAATTCGTTTCGATAAACCAACGGAATATTTTCTACCATTTCACGCGACTAGAAGCCCCCTAACTTAACTTCGTCTCTAAAAAAAACTTACTTCAAAAGAATTAAAATGAAAACCATTACAAACACCCTGTACGATATACTTTCATGGCATATCTTGACATTTCCACTAGATATTTGTGATGAAAATTTAATATTTACCATGATGTTGACACTTTTTTTGCATATATTTTTTCGATTTTCAGAAAAATGGTAAGTTTTACATTATAGAAAAATATACGGAATCAAGCCGGAACATATCTTTGTAGTTTTGTAGAATACAATTTATAATATTCAAATTTCTTGAGCGGTTTTAGAGAAAACAGTGAAGATTCATTGAAATTCACTGAAATCTAATCCCTTATTTACTTATTGTTCTAATTTTCTGGAAAACCGTAAAGATCATGTTATAAATACTTATATGGGCCCTTTTTGTAATGTTCCTTAATATAATGCAGTTTAAATCAACTGCATCTCGATTCATACTGAAGCCAATTTCTGTACTAACTGTATATTTATGGCCTAAGAAAATTTTTTGATAATTTAAGTTATTTTTATTAAAGTTAATCAAGGCTTTTAAAGTAAGTAAACAAGCTACATAATGCTAATAACAATATTGTTTTCAAAAATTCTTTATCTTATTAAAAGCAACCAATTAAGGATAAAAAGAGAGGCAGTCATTTGAGACTGAACGATGGGAATGACAGCTTCCTACAAAACATACTTCCAGTTTCTGGTTTTCTCCGTGTCTCTGTGTGTGTGTTGTCATTCTCAATGGTAATATAAGTTATATTTTAATTTAAATATAAACTTTCAAACATACTTCAGCTATTTAATATTCTGGCAATTTATGACGATATCACTTTAATGATTAAATTATGGGAACATTATGTAAGTATATATTTTTTTAAAATATCATACCATCTTTTTTGCAATTTATTAATTTTCTATAAATGAAGAGACTATTATATTACCTGGTTCCTGTTTCTTACATAGAAAAAACTAAATCGTGTGGGTATTGCGGTGTCGGTCGGAAGTGTAGTGTCGGTCAAAACGTCGTGTCAAAATTAATACAATTTAAGTTTTTGCATTTGATTAGCATTCTTATCTATTTTCATATGTGCGAATGAGAAGAAGAGACTCTTAATTTATAAACCAGTCCCTGTTTCTTACACAGAAAACTAAGTTGTATGGGTATTTCAAGATCCAGGTAGTGAGGTGTCGGTCGAAACGAAAAGCCGAAACAAATGCAATTGCAATTTGAGGATTTCATTACCATACTCATCTATATTCACATTTGTAAGTGTGGGCCTCCGTAAATAGCTTTCGCTTCAATAAAACTGTAGCAACCCAGTGAGGTGTGCCTGATTCTAAAATTTGTATAACTCAGACTGAAAATCATTCAAAAGCATATAAAAAAACATTTAGTTTGTACCTACAATCTATTAAACAATTCATTAATGTAGCAAATTAAATTTAAATTGTTTACCATTTATGGAATAACTGAAAATTACAACTAATAATTTAAATAGTTATTTTACTGTAAATGCTACTGTATGAAATAACAACTTAATTAAGTTAACTGTAATAATTAGTTATGCAAAAAATTGAAAATAATTTAAAGCCAAACGTCGTAGTTTGACAACACGCAACAATATAATTCCATTTAAATAGAAGTAGCCTCGTTAATTTTATATAAACTGCTTTTTTGTTACGGAAAGTCGTTATAACGAAAATCAAACTTTAACATTTGCCAATAAATTTAGTTATGAATTCGTATTTACGAAAAAAGGAATTTTGCCCCGTATTCAACTATTCTCTGCAGTTGCTCAAACACAATTTCACCTCATTTATAAATTTATAGCGTTCAGAAAAAAAAACAAGTCTAAAACTTTTCCGATGACTCCCCGATTATTACATAATACGTTCATCGGCATTTTGTCGCTCTATGATTTCGACAGAAACTTTCCAACAACTGGAAATGTTCTCGGGGAAAGTTTCAGTTTTGCTTTATCGCCAAATTCTCGTCTCTCTACCAGCAACCAAAAACTTCACAACTCATGGGTCTTTAAACTTTATTCGTCCATTTGGGCGAATGTTTCCTTTACAAGAAAATAAATAAAAAATGAATCTATCCTGTCGTGAAGAAGTTAATCCGCGCCCCGCTCGCTGTTGCAACATGACTTCATGAATCAACTTTATGAACTTTAATCCCCACTTAACCCAAAAAAGTGTGTGGCAATAACCGATTTTCCTTTTTTTTCGTACCGTGTCTGCTGAGGATGTTAGCCATTATTTAGGTATCTTGATTGTACAAGTACAAGGAAACTTTACTTACTTCGATATAAAATATTTGAATCAAGAACTAGTCGGATTTTAATGTTCTTGTTCTTTCAATGAAGTCGGGATACTAAAAATGCCTGTTGGATCAAATATAACTTGATACAAGGTGTTTTTTCCTTTTCCTTGTACAATATCGCTGACATCTGAAAGAATTTTTGCTTGGGTTTAATGTCATTGCTTTACTGCCAGGTATCCCAGCAAGTGTTTTGGCGTTTGATGACTCGTCTTTGCTACGAATTAAAGCTTTTTACCCATCTGGGGGTATTTACGTTCTGGTATTTTTGTATAGGGGTGTGAGCTTTCCTTTTCGTCTTTCTAGTCGGTGATGTGTTTTCCTCTAGTCCCACATTTTTGTCTCCTGAAAAATTATTTTTTGTGTCCTTCAATCATATTTACCTAACTTCTACATCTTGACTTATTACTCGTAATCGTTTAGTTGTCGTAGGTGAGGGTCCGGATACTGTTCCTCTATGGCGTACGCTTCTTTGGCCCTCCTCTTCATTTCCACTAGCCTGATTGGTGTCTTACGTCACTAAACATAACAGACATTCCACTGACACAGAGTGAGTCGACTTCAAGGCTAGACATAGATTCTCCTCTGGTTGGCCGCCTATTACTCTTGTTGGGGTCCCTCCATGTTATTCAGTAGTGGCAAGATAACTGTCTTGTTGAAAGTTACCTTATTCTTCAGTCCCAGATTACGTCCTTTTTCTATTAGCGGCCAAAGTCTAGCAAGCGTTCCGCGGAATTCGTTACGAGCCTCTTGGACATGTCTCGTGACAGCCGGTTATCGATGATGACACATCTTTTTCAATGGATTTAGACGATATTTCGGTTTTTCCTCTTGATAAACATAGCTTAGGTTTTGTCCTCATCGATGGCTATTTACCACTAAGTCTTTAATGACTTTGCGAGAGCGTGAAGGCTGACTCGAATCTGAACAATTCGCATCCTACAGCGGTGTGGTTGGCGAATGGAGGATCAAACAGATCCACATTGTAGGTCAAAAATATCATCGGTGATACCCCAGTTCTCATGGCTCATTCGTGCTCTTCGATTTCACAGGCGAGAGCCTCCTTGCTGGATGATCTTCATCCACAGGCCATACGCGGTCAAAGGCTCTAGTAAGACAAAGGCTGTTCTTCTCTTCCGGTTACCATCAACTAGGAGTCTGAATCCAAACTGTTTGTCTGGACCCACATTCAACTCTTGGAGTCAATATGCGAAGATCCTCTCTCATGCCTAATAGGCCAATAGTTCTGCGGGTACATCCGTCCTTGTTGGCAACACGATTATGTCTCCGTATATCCATTTAGCAGAGTCTTATCGAAATCTTAGCATTGCGTTTATGATGTTAGTCAACTTTCCTAGTAAACTTTTTATACTATTCTGTTTGATGTACGCTCAGCATTTCCTTCATGGAAATTTAGCAGGTCCGCCTTATTTGAACTCGAAAACAGTCAGCAAGACCATTCTTGCAGGGTATTCTTTGTTTTTTGTTTCAAATACACAGCTTTTGCCAACCGGAACAACTGGCAATAGTATTCCGCATTCATTGTACGTGTACAGGAAATCGATCAGTCAAAAAAAATCGTTACAAGGAATTTTCTAGCTGAGAGACGAGGTTTGGCCTTTATTCTTTCTTCGCCACTCCTTACTGACCATTTTAGACGATGCACTTCAAAATGGCCTTCTCTTCTCGCTGAAATCGAGCTTTTGCCTTTCAGCGATCTCCGATCTCACCTGCTTTTGGTTTCTAGAAAACAACCTCGGAGCCCATCGAGTACTAATTTTCCTGAAACCAAGTTGATCAATGATAATTGATTAAACACTTCCATAGCCGACACCCCAATTGTGAGGAAATTTCTTCCACGGTTAATCGGTGGTCACGTTCAATAAGCTCTTGAACGCTACTGGTATTGTGAGCTCTAAGGCTTATGCTTAAGTATCGATCATGATTATTGTTCTCGTCCACCCTTAAATTTTCTCACTCACATGTACATACGATTCTGAGTACAGTGCACTATCCCCAAATTGGGCCTTCAAACGAGTTAGAATTTCTGAGTGTTTAACGCCTTCAGTAGTTAATTACTTAATGATAATCTGTTGCGCAACAGACGAATGTACCTCTTGCTCGGTCATGACTGTACTCTGTACTGACCAAAAATCATACAATACGTACTCACGACAAAGCCAAGCATACGCGCGAACCCGGCTCGTTTCCCCCCTCCTCATAAACCCAACCTCTACTCCACAAACCAACCTCTAGCTCGAAACTACATTCATAACAGAAAATTAAAATTATAGTTATTTAATTAACCCTCGTTTATAATTTAATTTTCTTGGGAAAAGCGATTTAAACGTCACGTCAATTCGATGACATGCTATTCGTATTCTACCATTAGGGGAAGTAATGTTCCCCCTCCACTATATTTATGGCGAGTGTCAAGATGCAGAATTTCAAATTAAATTTATAGACAATAGAACAAAGATTTATAAAAAAAGTAATTTGATGCAGAATGGAAGCATTGTAAACATCGTCTCGAAAAAAAAATACATTTGTGAAAGTACCTTCAAAGCCATGAAAGTTTTAACAATTATTTTCAATTGGCATGTGAAACTTTTTTGCAAGTTTCATCGTTCTAAATTTTCTTGACAATAGCTTTTTTCACATTTTTCGCGAATAACTCATTTGTTAATTAACGAATCCTAGCGATCAACATTTCATTTAGTAGGTTCTAAAAATGCGCATACAACACAATTACCTTTGATACTGTAATTATTTATTCTGTTGCTGAGACGTCCCAAAAACTGCCAAAATTAAGGATTTTACTATTTTAAACACCTCCTATAAGTATGTAAGAAGTAAAAATGGATTAACAAAACTTTTTTTGTGTTAAAACCATTCGTACACCTGTGGATTTTTTTTTGCGAAAATGATATTAAATTAATGTTCCCTTCTAATAATCGTGATCTAAAATCTAATAATAATATAATGGGGGTATAACTTAACTTATCTTTAAAAAATCTTTGATTTACTTCAAATTATGAGTTTTAGTATAATAGATCCTTTTCTAAAAACAGATAAAATCTTACATACGAAGTATCTAGGGAAAGGGAAATAAGCGTCTCCATTTTTCGTTTATCATGTTATTTTATAGTTCTACATTTTTATTACCTGATTTAAAATCCAACTAATATGTAACTGATTATTTTGACAATATGAATTAGTACTAAGTGAAAAACTCTATAATATTATTCAAATTTGTAAGAAGCTTGTAAAACATTTACAAGTTTCTTTTTTCTCAACACTTTCAAATTTACGGTTACACCATCCCCAAAGGTTAACGGCCTTAATAACTTGCTAACACTTTTGATCGCATTTATCCTGTTCCGCTTCTGTCTTTTCGATTCATCTCGCAACCCCTTTGCGAGCTTCTCTTCCGCATTTCTTAATGAGAATTGATATGCGGCTCGGTTCTCGGGCTTTATTTAACTTAATAAATTGTTGTTTAGTTCTGGTTCGCCGTTATAATTCGGTTTTAATTAAAATGCATTCTTCTTCTTAATTCGCAATTCGTTTCCTAAATGTGAATTAAATGGTTGGCCGTTTTGTCCTTAAGCGTAGTTAGATGTTAGTTGCGCTATTAATTTGTAATAACGAATCGCTCGAATTCCAATAGATGACGTTGCAATCGGTCTTGATTCTACGATACTCTGCAGCAGAGCCTGAGGATGGATGGAATGTGCTGGAAACGGAAATGAGAAGTTTGTGGTGAGCCAAAGTAATTGTTAATGTCTGCAATTGTAAACAAGTGGCGGGTTTGAACTGAATATTTGTTATGTGGTTTGCTTCGAGGGCGTTCTGCAAAATATTGTTTTAAGGCTTCCATAATTAGTTTATCTGTAACATATTGGTTTCTTCATTTAATCTCTTATTTATGGAGTGTGTAAGGACATATACGCATACATGAGTAAGAGTAACGATAAACTACATCCATTAGGTGTTTTCTTATTTTCTAACTTTTAAAAACCCTTCGTTTGATGCATGTTGTCATCGTCATCATTATCATTATTCAGTCTCAAGGGTCCACTGCAGGACATACATCTCGGTAACGAGCGATAACGTAATCAAGGACTTTTGTAGCGCCGTATTATTTTTCTTCATCACCTGAGAAATTGATCACCATAAATATCAGGCTGTCCAAGCGGGTTGTTGAATGTTGTGTAAAGGATAGTAAAAGGGAAATGGAAGATTTGGTTATTACGGGGAGGAGGGTGGAGAATGGAAAAATGATTTCCCCCATATGGGAGATAAACCAAGGCTCACGTTGGTAAGATCGCATCCCTAAAGAAGATTTGTCACCCACCGGGATAAGTATCTATCGACTACCTACCTTACTTACATGCTTACTTATATTACCATTGATATTCTTCCAGATTTGCTTTTAGTTTATTTTAATATTTTTTTTATCGGTATCTAACTACTTATAATTATCTCGAGGGATTGTTTTAGCTAAATATACCCCTAAGGTAGCTTAGATTAGTGTTTCTATTTGATCCCCCATATACAAAGTGTAACTTTAGTAAAACATATGAGGTAGTAGAAATTTAAAAAATATAGACATATCGTTATAATCTGAAATATACTTCAGTCTTTCTTGTTTCTGTAACTGAAATGCAGTAAACACAGCCAAAATTATATTTTTGATAACTTTTCAGAATACAGTGATTGCAAACTTGTTTTTATTGTTGTTGCTTGAGCTACATACAGCATAATATACATAGTAAAATAAAAACCAAATCCAATTTCTATTATAAATACGTAAATAAGACGCGTAATTATTGCTAATATTCACGACTTTCCGGTATATAAGTGTAAATAAATAGCACACCGGGTGAAGTGATGAAGTCTGTCACCGGCTAACGTCAGTCAGATGAGAGAAATATAAGATTATCATGTGTGTTACCCAACAACTTATCTACTGGAGGCTTTTGTCGAAAATGGCCAATTTTTAAGCCAACGAAAAATTGGCGGGCGTTGTAAATCCTTTATTCAAAATTAATAGTAATGAAGTATAGCAAAAATCATTGATAAATCTCAGTAGTATGGAGTTACAGTAACCTCAAACAATTTTGTTTTGCTGTATATGTAATGTTCAAGTCTGCACATTAAGGTCAGAACATAATATGCCTAGCAAAAAACCTTGTCTTGTAAATTCTAAACATCTTACACACACTATTAGATTTTGTAGCACCATTAGCTGAACGCAATAGCAACGTGACGGTTGATAACCTTACCTCTTTTGACCTTTTAAAAAAGCTGAGAGACAACAGAAAGATCTTCCATTAGACTTCCTTATTAATGAACAAATGAGGATATGATACTCGGACAAAATTAGTATCGCCCTAGAGATATGAGTCTGACAATCAAGGATTTCCAAAGAATCATTATTAGATTGCAGCAAATCGAGTTCTTCTCTAAAAAAGAGATAATGAGAGGACCGTCCAAGTACTCTAAATCGAAACAGAATAATTAGTAATATATGTAACAAAACAGTTTAATAAATGCTCAGAATGTCCATCTAGTTGTTGGCAATAACCCATTCTGCTATAATAAAACTTCTCATTAACTTTATTTAAAGTTTGAGGTAATATATTCCTTATTTGCGTTATTACCATCTGTTGTGTTGATATTATACAGAGCTAGTTGGCTGTGTAGCATATACTTTGTTCTTGAGATGACTCCACAGAAAAAATCAGCGTAAGATCTAGTTATCTACCTGCCCACTGAGTAGTATCCCTTCGATCGGCCCATTTAATGGGGAAGATTTCGTTTAACACTCGTACTAGTAAACTATAGTGGGGTGTTGCCCCGTCCTGTTGAAACCACACATGTTCATTCGGTACTCCCAGATCTATTGCATTGGAATATAAGTTTGCCAACGCAAGCCAAATTTCGTCTCTAATCAAATTTAAATATTTTTCGGATCTCAAATTTCCATTTATCAAAATCCCACGCATCCAAAGCGGATTCTTTACTGGCCAATATCTATGTTAACCGTTTACCTCCCCATTTAATGTGAATATTGATTCTTCAAAAAAAATGGTACCCAGAGCTATTTCATTTCAGCTCGACTTATTCATGCATGTTTCGCAGAAATCCATTATAAGAACTCGATCGTCTTCTGTTAGCTCTCAGACAAAATGTTTCTTTATTGAGATACCTGAGAACCACTTATACATCATCTTCGACGAAGAGCAGTTTTATTTTCAATGGTTTGAAGTATCCAAGTTCTCTTAATTGTGCAGGAATTTTGAATACTGTACTTTGTGAAATATTAATCAACTGAGAATACCTCTGGTTAAATAAGTTTGCATCTTCAATATGACTCCTGTAATTATCCCCGTAACCGATCATCATCAAAATCTCAATTCGATGAGTCTTAGTAGATTTCATTCATTAATTTAACACGCAATAAGCTTATCTAAAATTTAATATTTCAATGTAAACATCACCCCTTCTAATGCTGGCCAAATTGACAGATAACAATCCACCTTAATTACCAATTGTTTTCCTTGTCTAGAGAGTTTTTACCTATACAAGGCAAAAAATGTTTGTAAAATCCTGATTCAAGAACGTATAGTGTTTTTTATTTTAGAAATTTACCAAGATACATTGACACTTAATTTAGGGACGCGAGATGTAAGACCGACATCTAGGATTTTCAAGAGAACCTCTGTGTACTGATTCTCTTGAAAATCCTAGATGTCGGTCTTACATCTCGCGTCTTCAAATTTAACGAAATGCATCAAATGCATAAAGAAGTGTTCGAGAGGACATGAAACTGAAACTGAGAGGACATTCAATTGTGGGAAGCGCAACTGATGAAGGTTCCCGACCAGAAACAATATATATTATATTTATATATAATATATATTGTCTTGCGTACAAAGGAATGACACCTCGAAGAGAGTACTTAATTTAGGGTTGGTTAATTAAAATTATTAGTAATATTTAAAGCCTGTGGTTAAGTTATAATATTTAGAATAATCTCAAAGTTTCAAATTGAACATCAGTTGAACAAGGTCATTAAAAATATATATAAAATATACAGAGTATTCCATTAAAAATGGAGATTACCGACAGTGCTAGACTTATTCAAAAGTTGATGTATCCCGGAGTTTTTTATAATTCCTTAAAATAAGAACACAAATAGTTTTATTTCATAAGTGCTTAACACAATGTACAATGAACTACCTATAAAACTAATAATGCGACTTGTTTTCTACACTGATGTAAAATATTTGTAAGAAGGTAAAAATATATAGGTACTACGTTTAAATACTGCCCTCCATTTTTTTTTTTTTTTTCTAAAACTGTCACTACCTTTAAAATCTGAACCACGAAATAACATCAAATTAATTAATTAAAATCCATTCAATAATGTCTGAAAATTTAGATTTAGATTTAGATTATTTTCTAGTCTATTGCATTAAATGATCAGTAAATGGTGAATGATTATCCTGTACCCCTTACCACCAATCTCAAACCATCGGCTAAAAATCGACAGCAAAGAAACGAAGAAGAGGCCCGGATTTGGCAACGCAGCAGCAGTACCACCGTACCACCACATCGAGGGCACTAAACTTGCCGGTTTCGTGGCCAACAAAAATTCTTTATCTTCATTGTCGAGCGGTACAATTCTGCTTCTTTTACTTACCACTTTCATCATTCAACAAAAATATTTCACCTTGTGTTTGTGATTTCGTTTGTAAATAACCGGTCGTACCCAGCATCAGCTACGAAATAGTGCGGAAAATCTCTTCAGTTTCTCAAAGAGTACTATCTGTTTGTGAAAGTGTTTACCCACCAAAGGAGGTAAAATTAGTGGAAGCAGGTGTTTTGATTGGTATGTGCATCGATATATTTTGTTATTATGCGAAAGAGTGGGGTTTTTTATTCATTTCTTATGGGATTGTAGTAAACCGTTGATGAATGAAACGCATGCGTGATTTCAAACGAAGAAATAGAATGACGACTGAGAGGAGGCATGAGTGGTCCGCTAGCCATTTTACTAATGTAATAGTACTATGTAGTAGTGTGAGAACAAAGATTTCCTAACCAATTAGTAGTAGAAATTATTCTGCATATTATGTAAACATTAAATCAACAATCTTTTCGAAATTACTTATTAAATATCTGCTTTGTACAAACTTCAGATTCGAATGGGAATGTTTATGAAAAGTAACAGTATCTTTTGTGGTGTTATTAATAAAAATACAGGACCATTTGAAGGTGAAATAAATTAGTTGTGGTTTTATTTTGCTAGCGTATTTGGGTAATACCCGTAATTTTTTCTATTAGCATATATTTTAATTGAATCACTGAGAATAATTTTATGAATCAGTCAATATCAGCAACTCAAATCAAAATATGTTTTGCTAGTTTGTTGTAACTTTCTATCTAATTACAGTCGAATTAAATTGTAAAACACTCTATCGTTTCAAGGCTTATTCAGATTTATTTTTTTAAGAAATGAAATAATCTCAAACACTGTAAGAGCAAAAAGTAGAGTCAAAAATCATTTCATCTGGTGAATCGCGAAAACATTAGTGTGTGATTGTTTTTTTTATTTTTACGATATTGTGGGGAAACTGTAAAAAAAATGTTGTATTTGTAAATTGTGCACAAAAACTATCTACATTAAAAGAGTGTGTAAATTTAAATCATTCTATAAACAAAATGTTATAGTAAATAAACATAAACAAAATCTTTGAGCCATTCAGGCCCAGTCGAATGGATAACCACAATACAACAGGATGTGAAACGACGAAAAAAATCACCAGAAATTTTCCATTGCATTCGCAATTTTGTCAGAAAAATTCTACATGGTTATATTAAAACATTTTTGTATATTGTATGGTCAATACATACTCGACAGGATTTTATTTTTTGTTTTTATACATACAACAATCTTAACTATATAGAAATAAGTGAAAATAACCAAGCAAAAGATAATGTTTAGTCAAATGTAACAGAAAATCGATTTTTTAAATTATGATTACCAGCAAGGGTCAAAATCAGAAAAATTGAAAATGGGAAATAAACATACAGTGAAAAAAATAGATTGGATGCCTTATGTAGATGCGCTTAGTCCACTTACCTTCAGAATCCGTCATAATAAACCTGGGTGTATTTCAAGTATCAAAAACAAGTAACGAGTTTCTTTATATAAATGAAACCTTAGTACCCTTCCATTTATTATTATTTAGGAAAATAATCAAATCCAATAGGTGCCTTATAACGGCTTGAAACTAGCTGAAAACTTATTAGGCCAAGGCTGAACAATTATTGGTGATAATTATTATACATGGGTTGAGTTGACCAATGTACTATTGCAGAATAACGTATTCATATTACTTTAACAACTAATAAGAAAAACAAGCCCAAAACAGTTACTAGACATATTAAAACGAGAAGATCACACCGCTGAAGAAAGTAATGCTGGAATAATTGTAGAAAATGGAAAGACTAAAGATACTTTCTTATGGTAAAATACAAGGTTTATACCAGAAATAATTAGACTGAAGAAGATATGAGCAGAAATCAGAAGAATAAAACAAGCATATGACATATGTTGATTTTTCAGAGCATGTGAAATTCTGCAAATGCGTCGGGGAGTTAAATGCTACAGAAATAGTTATTGGTTCAACATCATCACATAGCAAATAACTGAAAATACACGAGAATATAATTAATAGTCATATTTGTTGAGACAGCGTGAAGAAAAGGTTTTGTTCTAGGGGTTATGCCAAGATTTCTGAAAAATCTGGTCATTAAATTGTCACAAATGGATACAATGAACTAAATTTGGGTGGAGTTCATATCAAAAATATTTATGTTTGAAATGTTTGTTTGAACTTCTGTTGCCTGTCCAAAATATAAAGTTCTTAAATTATTATAAATTAATTTTCATTAAAAATACTCTAAAAATGGCACATTCCAACAACAGTGTACTCGTACACCTTACTTTGTATGACTGAAACATCCACATAGATTTTCCATACTACTTGCACTGAAATATCTTATTATTGTTATCCGATGTGGCCATCTTTATTTTTTTTAATTTTGAGTGGAGCTGTTTCCACAGTATTTGTCATTATTGTCCTTCATCATCATCATCAACTAGCGTTTTCTGCCCATTGGTATACCAATGCCTCTCTCATCTGCTGTCATCTTTTTCGATCCCCAGTTTCTTGTACACTTCCGCTCTTGGATTCGATTGTAAACTCTTTTTGGCGGTCGGGTATCTGTCATTCTAACCGCCTGACGAACCCAGTTCCATTTTAATTCTCGAATAATTTCTATTGAATACAGTACATTCCTGTGTGGCGAAAAAGGATATTTTCAACTTGTTGTGTTGCATAACTTGAATTTCTTTGATGTTGCTTTTAGTCTCTGTACGTGGAGAAAACTATTGGATAAATACCTCTGTTTTTAAACAAACTGCCCATCTCAATGTTATTCTACGTTTGATTTCGTGTGTTTGATTTTCCCGCCCACTACATATCAAATGTCCCCAATATTTGCACAGACTTACTTGTTCTACGATTTGGTTGCTCGTTATGATGGAATCGCTTAGTACCAGTATTGAGACGTACTGGGTTTTCGAAATATTTTCAACTCTACTTTAACAGACGTTTCATGGAGGTGCTGCAGCATAGTCTGGACGAAAAGATTGTATAAATTTATTCCATCCAGTGGCGGCGTTAAGCGGCAGCTAAAAAGCTTTACAAATTTTTAATAAGTTTACTATTCGTATGTATTTCCGATCGCTTCAGTTGTATATTTCCCCAATCGTCTTTTGAGTTTTTATTGCAATATACTATCAGTACGAAATTTCATTATGTGACAATCGGTTCAAGTGAACTTGAATGTCGCTATGAAGATTCCGTAATACAAGTTTATAAACAAACGTTGAAGAAGCTCTATTGTTTAGGGGAAAAAACTATTTATTCTTGTTGTCTTTCATAATCTTCAAAGTAGTTATTATTCGCTCCTTAGTAGTTTCCATATAAAGTGAGGACGCGTGGGTTGGAACAAATTCATTTAAAATTCAGGTGTTGTTTTTTTGGAAAAACGCTCGAACATGTCGGTTTTTGTTTGCTGCGGTTTTTGTGATGATAAACTCATTTATACAGGGTGGACCAGAAATAAATTGCGACCATCAACTTCATTTTTTCAAAGGGAAACATTTGTTTTTTATTTTATTTTTGAATTCTAAGTATTTTTCATGTACAATGTCCTATACAGAAAATTAACATTTATTTCAAAATTGAAAAAAAGACATCAACATATCAAATTAAATGTTCAAATTGTTGACCATTTACTTCCTGACAATACCTAAGACAGTTTTCAAATTCTCGTAACACTTCATTTAGCGTTTATGGCAGGATTCGTTGTATTTCGGCCCTAATTCTATTCTTTAGACTTTCAATTTCACGTAGCCCCAAAAATAAGAATCTAACGGGCTTAGATCTGGAGACCTAGCTGGCCATTCGATATTACCTCTCCTCTGATCCATCTATTTGGGAAAATATTGTCAAGACAATCTCGAAATGTTCGCGAATAGTGCGGGGGAGCTCCATCCTGTTGAAACCATACCGAATCTGCCAGTATATTGAAGTACCCACAATTCCGGCCCATACGTTAACTTTCTTGGAAAACTGTGTATGACTTTCCATAATCCAATGTGGGTTTTCTGATGCCCAATATCGAAAATTTTGCCTGTTGCCTCGTCGGAAAAAAACTATTTTACTTGAAAAGTTCGGATTGGCATTGCATCTATCCATCATTATTTCGCAAATCATCTTCAGTCAGTTCCTGAACTAAATGAACTTTGTATGGGTGTCATTTATTCCTATGCAAGCATTTTAGAACAGAAGATTTACTACTGTTCTGCGGCTATTTATCTAGTGGATTTGTGAGTATTTTCTTGTAAATCGAGCAAAATATTTACTTGTGTATCTTCAGGAGATGTTTGGTTTTGCAATTGTCTCTTAGGTGGCCAAATTCTAGAATCTTTTTTATATTTTACTAACTACCGATCGTGTAATCGGCCGCTCCGGGTACTTCATATTAAACAATTCGCTAACTTCAGCTTGTGTTCGAGTTCTGTCGCCATATCCTACCATCGTCAAATTTTCTATTCGCTGCTTTTCAGTTAAACGCCCCATACTTTGAAACTTTGCAACTCCCCTTGACAACTACTTATTTATTATTTGAAGTAAAATTATAATACAGTTTCTATGGAAATAAACAAGTTTTAAAAACTCCAGCATTAAAAAAAGGGTTTCCATTCATGCGACTAAAATACCACCAACAATCATAAAAACCAGACGTAAATAAATAGGTTCAAACGGTAAAAATAAGGTGTTTGTTACACCTTATTTTTACCATTTTCTTAACTTTAGAAAAAAAAATGTAATTTTTTTAATAACTTTTAATTTTCGATATAGGACATTGTACCTGAAAAACACTTAGAATACAATGCAGAATTCAAAAATAAAATAAAAACAAATCTTTCCATTTGAAAAAATGAATTTATTTCTGGCCCACCCTGTATAAATGAGTTTATCATCACAAAACCCTCAGTCCAAAAAAAAACCGACGGGTCCCAGTGTTTTTCCAAAAAAACAACACAGAATTTTAAATGAATTTGTTCCAACCCACCCGTCCTCACTGTATATAAGTGCTTCATGCACAGGTTGTTCTTTCTGTTTCCAATGTTGCGTGGTCTGATCAAATAGCATGTAAACTCTGACAATTATTCAATTACCTTGTCTTCTATTAATTATAATTTAATATATATTTCTGGCATTTTTAGGCACCCCGTGGGGAAAAAATCCAAAATGGGGTCAAGAGTGGGCGGACTAGGCACCACTGCCGGTCTGCCCGCCGATAAAGCCCTCGCTGGAGTTCCAAGATTATTGGACGATCTTCAAAGGCTTTCTGAAGACACGGATTCTGCTGACATAGTCTTCATTCTTGGAAGAGAAGAAGAAAGAGTTTGCGCACATCGCGTTATTCTAATGGCCAGGTAACATTTATTTAACCATTTTCGTTAGAGATATTTTAAAACTTTTTTTGTTAGAATAATAATAATTCGAGTGTATTGTCAAAAAAAAATTCTGTTATGCTTCAATATATCAGTTCAGAGCTAAGTTGGTATATAGTTTTTTTGTAGTTTAGTTTGCCTCAAGAAGAAATTATATTTTAAATGGCATCAGCAAATTAAAAAAAAATTACTAAAATAATTATTTAAATTAATTATGTATTAAAGTCAATTAAATGTCATAGGGGTATTAGTATTAGCTACTATCTTATGCTGCGTTCTGACGACACTTAGATCAAATAAGTAAATGTTGACAAACGCAAAAGTTATACCTGTTAGCGAATATCCCAAAAATAGTACGAAACTAAACCATATTGTGATTGACAACGGCTCCAGATTTGGAGTTGAAACGTCTCCATAACAAATCATTACAACTTTTGAATACTTTTCTGTTACTGAAAATAAAGAGAGGAAGAAATAATGAGCAGTCAAAATAATCAAGGACCTCCTGAACAATCATATCGAAATTACAAAATACTTTGAATGTAGTATTTAATCAAGAAGTTATAACAAGGAAATTACTTTCTGTATGTACAAGAAAAGGATGAATAAAAACTTAACAACATTTAAGCTTATTAGACCAATTTACGTACATATGTATTTTTCATGTATTTGATAGATATCGTTGACATTACATCTAGGATTTTCGGGAAAGCTAGACATATTCAACGATATGTATCAAATACATGAAAAATTGTTCTCTCTCTTTAGCTCAGGTCATTTCCAGAGAAAAGACCTGTTGGTCACAAAATTAATAGTAGAATAAAACTAACATCAGCGTGTTCTGAAGATAAAAGATAACTAATTGACATAAAATTCAACAATTTACATCGATGTTCTTTGTTTTTTTAACAAAGTTTTTTTTTGCTTTTACACAAAATCTACCCGCGAAACCGTGTTTGCTACTATGGGCAATGTGGTGGAGAAATGAAGAAGCTACAAAATACACTCAACTTCGTTAATGCTTCCTTAGATATTGGAACCTTTACTCGAAATTACAAAAAAAAATCATTAATGATTTTATAGATAAAACATTATTATTAACTGAAAGGGTACATCTTCTCATACCCCATTTATGTATGTTTTAAATAATAAAAATTTTGCAAAATTTCCGTCAAACCTATGGAAGAACTTTTCACAGGGCATTACATCACCGGATGGCCCTATCATTATGAATAAACCAGCGTAGGAAAGTAGAAGAGTTGATTTATACATATAGGTATTGGCAATATTTGGCCATTTTGAACGGATCCACTTGGACGAGTCCATTCGAAAACTTGCTAAGAGGTGGTACCTGTGAAACTTTATCCTTATAATAAATAATCTTATTGCAAATTTTAATTTTAAGACCACAATTTATATTTCTAGCATAATATAGATAAATGTAATAAATTTAGCAAAATGGAATTCCATGTGGAAACTGATGATAATGATGGAGCAATCATTTTTAATATGCATAAGGCTGTTTTAAAAGATTTTTTTATTTGTAAATGATTCAATAATATATTAAAACATATATATCTAAAGTAATTAGGTTTGCCATTATTTAGTATTTATTAATACAAAATTTCTTAACAGGTATCTGAATTGAACAATATAAAAATTACATGTTAATTAATTGAAGATTAACATATTTTTCATATTTTTTTCTATTATTACAATTTGTTCATTTGTGTTAATACCATTGAAAATGGGGTCTGCTTAGACCTTGAAACTTTTGGACTTTTTGAAATATACAGACTTTCAAGTTTATGTGGTGTTATTCCCAAAGAACTCAGAAAAAATAAAAATTCAATTTTGTACAAGAGCCTCATTTGTATCCAATAATAAAACATAATCATAACTTTAAGAACTAAATGCAATAAATGGTGCAATTAAGCTTTGTGTGAAAGTGTAAACAGATTAAAACAAAGGAGCCTACTATTATTTATTTGTGCATTAAAAAATTAAGAAATGCAGAAGACAAATTAAAAATATTATTTTACTTGATTTAATGGACTGTTCGCATTTACTTAAATTGGTTAAATTGCAAATGTGATTAAAACTAATATTTTATTCAATCATTTACTAATGACCCTACGCCTTTTACATATTAAAAATCATTATTCTTCGTTTCTACATGGAGTTTTGATATTTATGTATTTATTTATGTAATATATTTTGCTAAATTTATTACATAAATCCATATTATGCTTGAAATATAAATATAGGTCTGAATAAAATTAAAATTTGCAACAAGATCATGTATTATAACGATAAAGTTTCACAGGTACCACCCCTTAGCAATTTCTCGAATGGACTCGTCCAAGTGGTTCCGTTCAAAATGGCAAAATATTTTAATACGGATATGTATTTATAATTTTAATTCTATAAAACTGAGATGTGGGGTCTCTAGATTAACTCTTCTACTGTCCAACGCTGGTTTATTCATTCATATTCGGTGAGGTAATATGGCCCCTACCGTTAATAAGAATGTTTTAACTATAAAATAAAAAATATATAAAGGATTAATTATTTTTATGTAATTTCGAGTTAAGGTTGCAGTATCTAAGAAACCAATTAACTAAGATGAGCGTATAGTAGCTCATTTTGTAGGTTGTTAATTTCTCTGCAACATTACCCATAGTAGCCAACACGCTTTCAAGGATAATTTTGAGTAATAGGTAAAAAACTAAATTGTTAGCGGTTTTTTTAGGTTTTTCTGTTAAAAAAGAAAAATGTTGAATTGTATGTCACCTAGTCATATTTTATCATTAGAACACGTATTTTCGTAAATGACTTGGGCGACTGGATAGAGTTTCCCGACTAGATAATGTATTTTAAGAAATAAGAGACGTAGAGCTTTGGAAAAAATATATTATACGGAAAGTGGTCAAGGAAAATTGTTGGAAATAAATTTTAAGCTTCTCTTTCTACCGATAGAGGGCCTAACGCATATGGTATGGTAAAAAAGAGTAAGTTTTCTAATAAAACTTCTGTTATAACACATTTTATCGTATTGTATCTACTAATTAAAGTACTTATAGCCCAGGTTTGGTTTAACCGATAAGAAACTAGGCGTCATTTAGGAAAGGATACCTTGCTGGTTAAAAGGAAAAATAAACATCACATGCTTATAAACGCAGCCCTCGCCAGCGAACTGGATTTGAAAATGTTTTTTTTTATATTGCACCTGACTTTTACATGGGGCGGTGTGTAATTATATCATAATCGGAAAGTAGATTAAATTGCAAGAGAAAATTTAAAACCCCTTTTCGATATATTGTTGGAAAAGAATGATATTTAACACTAGATTAAAAAACAATTCATTTCATCTTTCATGGCAGCATGCCCTGATAAACAAAATGTAAGGTAATGGTTGAGTAGCTTTTTAACTAGTTTTTAATTTTTTTTTTTTTTAATTCGTTTAGTAATAATTAGTTTTGATCATATCCCTATGCACGTTATCTAGGCTTAGGACTAGTCCTTATCTGTGACTAGACACAATTTAGAGCATGTATAAAGGCCAACGAGCCGCGAAAAGAATATTAAAGTTATTTACGTAACCATGGAACACTTAAAAACATAAAAACTTTAGAAACGATCAAAATGATGACTGATGACCATTTTGCAAAATGCACGTATTAATTTTCCCTAGAACTGGAGTTCCAATCTATGCGCGTGGAACGGAGTTTACTGCGTTTAGAAGTCATTTCTGCAGTTGGTGGCACAATATATATAATGTATTTATTCGTCACCACAAGTAAAAAAGGAACAGAGTTAAATCATGCTCATTCCACAGAGATGTTCTGATGTTAATAGGAACGTCTTCAAGAATAACGGCCAATTTATTTTCTAAAAATTTTAGGTACGTTTCGCCATTTAGCTGGCCATTAATAATGAATGGTCCGATAACCTCTCACCTAAAATTCCGCACAACACCTTAACACCGCCATCGGAGAAGGCTTCCCGACCAGTACAATATATACAAGGTGTAAATAGTTTGAGTGCATATATTGTAGGTGGAGATAGTATACACACAATTAAACAAAAACTCATGTAGCATTATGATCTATAGGCCTTAATAACCAAGAAAATCCAAAATAGATTTCATGTAAATTATGATCAATGCGGCAACATAGCGTCCTGACAATACGTAAATACCTAAAGAAATAACCTCCGCTAAAATTTTTATTCAATAATTAGAATTGTTTTGTCGAGAATGTGATTTGTTTCGGAAAATAAAAGCATTTGTGACATATGTATTTCTGAATTTCGTATTAGCTATTAATTTTTGGAAGAAATGTTCCTGGAATTATGTCAAAGAAGAGAAGGATAAAAAAATATTGTTACGAAATTTACCCAAAGCCGACCCTGTTTCATTTCAGTACGACAACAATCGCTTTAGTTCAGTTGGTGGAGCGAAGAGCTTATATGTAAAATCGTTATTGTGATATTTGAATCAGCTGTTGTATATTCGATGTAAATAAAAGTTCTAGAAAAGTGAAAATGAATATTAGTTTTATAATTTTAAATTGAACCCACGGACTATATTGCATTATGTAGAAAAACTCGATACAAAGTAATGCAAAAGGATCTATTTTAACCACTGAATTGTTCAAAAACACATTAGTTAACTTCAAATGTTTCGGCTAGACAAATCTAAGTACTTACCTAATAAATAAACTCCAAAGTTAATATTTTCAATAGAAAAAATTACACGATTTAATTCACTTATAAAAATCTACTATTTTTCACTATGAACAAAAGTTTTACGAAAAATACACACTTGCAAACTAGCCTTTAGAACCTAAACAAATACTACAAAACTACTAATACCCACATTATATTCGTTGGAATGAATAGTGAATGAGTTACCACGATGTTGCTATATCGTTCTGTAACGAATTTTCCTTAAGCCGGCCCTGGTTTCATTCCAGTACGACACCCATCGCTTTTAGGACAAAAAATTGTTCTCGAAATGGCTAGGCAGCTGTAGAATTGATGATTGATTGTACGAGAGTTTTCGATGCAGGTTTTAAAAAGAACGATCCATAATCGCGAAAGTTAGTTAGAAAATCTTGTCACTGCGATGGAAGAAAAACAACAAAATCTAGTTTCCACGATGAAAAGTGAACAACATAATTTAATTGAAGGATTATTTGAAGAAAAACAAGGCAAAACTGCAATTTGAACAATTAATGCAAATAGTGTCGCAAGTTAATGAAACAGTTAATGAAAGAATGCAAATAGTGGAATCAGACATAAAAGAGATAAACGACGACATTAAGATCCTAAAAAGTAATGTGGAAACTCTTGAAATAAAAGTAGATGACATCGATTCCATCCAGAGCCAGGTGAAATTTGAAATCAGTTCCATTAAAAACACGGTACAAAGTGAAGTAAGTGAAGTACAAGATAAAATCAGTGCCATTCAAAACAAGGTAGAAACAGAAATAAAAAAAAATGCAACAGTACTTACAGCGAGGAAAATACCAGCACACCGTGAGTACCAAAGGTTCCTTTAGTAAACCACCAACATTCGACGGCAGTGCATCTTGGCCCATGTAAAAACGGCAATTTAAGGCCTTGGCTACAGCTAATGGATGGGATAATCATGAAAAATCTACTTCTTTGGTAATTTCGTTAAGAGGTCCGGCCCTAGAACTCCTCCAAAGCATTCCAGTCGATGAACAAGGCAATTTCGACAAGATCATCGCCATTTTGGACAAAAGATACGACAATCAATCCTTGAGTCAGGTATACCAAGTCCAACTCAGTGGGAAAATGCAAAAATCCGGTGAAAGCCTCCAAGAATTCGAAGCAGAGATTAGACGGTTAGTACACTTGTCCTACCCAGACATGCCAGAGGAAACCAAAGATCAATTGGCCACACAGAGTTTCATAAACGGTATCAGAGATGTATAAGTACAACATCCAGCTCAGAATAATCACCGGCAAGTCCATGTCAATACAGGGTGAGGCAGATGTCGTGCTACGGATAGGGGACAATATGATCCGGCATAGGGTCCTGGTAGCGAATATTGAGGACGATTTTATACTGGGTATGGACCTAATTAGGCAGCATGGATTTATGTTCGGACCGAGATATGATGTTCTTCGGTTCCTAAATGAGGAATTTATATTGACACGGCCTGTTAACAGCTCATCGACCTCCATAAAAATTGAAGCAAGAACCTCAGCCAGAATTCCCGGTCGAACGGAACAGATTATTCATGGGCAGCTAGACAGCAATCCTAGGAGCTACGTTGGAATGGTGGAGCCCGTACACTCAGCTCATGACTACTTAGTTGGTCGGGCTACATTTAAAACCGGACGAGATATACCAATTAGAGTTATGAATTTGTCCAACCACGACATCAGAATTGCCAATGGTCAAGAGATAGCTTGTTTCGAGCCACTAGAGACCATCATCAATTGCGAAGAAGAGTACCAGACGTCGGTGAAGGAGACAGGGTCCAGTAAAGAGTTCCTACAACAGTTTGCTGACCATTTGACATCAGAGAACAAGAAGAAAGCCAAGCAATTTATCACAAAGCACTGGCAAATTTTTAACAGTTAAAATGGAACCACCGGTCGCACAAACATCATCCAGTATCAACCCATCAGAATACCACCTAGACGACTACCATTGGGGCAACAACAGGCAGTCGAGGAAAACATCGAGTCCATTTTACAAAATGGAGTTATTGAGCCATCCATCAGCCCATGGTCTGCTCCCGTCGTGCTAGTTAAAAAGAAGAATGGAACCACCTGATTTTGCGTGGATTACAGAAAGCTGAATGATGTCAGGAAGAAAGACAGCTACCCCGAATCGATGACACTCTGACCACACTAGCAGGCTCCCGTTGGTTCTCGACACTAGACCTAAAAAGTGGATATTGGCAGGTTGGTCTGCACGCAAACGACAGAGAGAAGACAGCGTTCTCCACCAGTAAAGGGCTGTTTAAGTTCACGGCCATGCCCTTTGGGTTATGTAATGCACCCGCTACATTTGAGAGACTAATGGAGTATGTACTGAGCGGGTTAACATGGACGACGTGCTTAGTATACCTCGACGACATTCTAGTCATGGGTCAGACATTCGACGACCATCTGAAGAACCTGGACGAAGTATTCTCCAGAACTAATAATGCCAACCTGAGACTCAACCCGAAGAAGTGTTCCATGTTCCAAAAAAAAGTAGAGTTTTTGGGCCACGTCGTTTCTGAGTCAGGAATCCGCACCAACGAGGAAAAGATAGAAGCCATCCGTGACTGGTCAGTCCCAAGAGACAAGCATGAACTCCGAAGCTTTTGGGGCCTCTGTTCCTACTACAGGCGATTTGTTGAGGGATTTGCCACCATTGCTGCGCCACTACATCGGCAGACCACTGAGAAAGAGACCTTCCGTTGGAATCAGGATTGCGAAACATCATTCAGACGACTGAAGGCAGCCCAATCCTTGCCTCTCCTACACAGTCCGGCAAGTTCATTTTAGACAACGAGGCCAGCAACAGAGGTTTGGGGGCCATCCTATCCCAGGTGCAAGATGGTGAAGAGAGGGTGATCGATGATCGAGTACTACAGCCATGGATTCTCAAAACCGGAAAGAAATTATTGCGTCACCAGAAAAGAACTTCTTGCAATAATAAGAGCTGTAGACCATTTCCACAAATACCTCTATGGTCGTCATTTCTTAATCAGAACAGATCATGCCGCCCTCAAGTCGCTGCTGGACATGAAGACACCGGAAGGACAACTGGCCAGGTGGATGGAGAAATTACAACAATACGATTTCAAGGTGGAACACCGTGCCGGCGGTTTGCACAATAATGCCGATGCCCTATCCAGAAGACCCTGTAGAGCAGAATGCGGACATTATCTGAAGACGGAACATCGAGAGGGTATCTCCATCAGACAGATCCGGGTGCAGGCCAATGAAGACTCGACAACGGAACAGTACATCCAGGACCAAATGGGTGATTCAGATATCGAACCAATCTTGTCACTCAAAACGAGAGGGGCACCCAGGCCACGATGGGACGCGGTAGCTAGATACTCGGGCGTGCTGAAATCGTTATGGGCCCAATGGGACTCTCTAAGAGTAGATAATGGAATGCTCAAGCGAGTTTGGGAAAGCACCGATGGCCGAGAAACCAAGTCCCAACTGGTAGTTCCTAAGAAAAAAGTACCAGCCATCCTGACCTGACTACATGATGGGATTACCGGGGGCCATCTGGGCATGAACAAAACCCTAGACAAAGTTGGCCAGCGATACTACAGGGTACGCTTGGTGCCGGAAATGTGACAGCTGTGCAACCAGTAAGGGCCCGAAGACCCGGACCAAGGGCAGAATGCAGCAGTACAATGTCGGCGTCCCATTTGAGAGAATTGCCTTCGATGTCGCCGGTCCGTTTCCCGAGTCTGAGAAGAGGAACAAATACATTCTGGTCGCAATGGATTTGCATCTGAGGCATATGCGATACCTAACCAAGAGGCAACCACGGTAGCGACGGTGCTAGTAGAACAACTATTCAGCAGCATCCCGATGGAACTACATTCAGACCAGGGGCGTAACTTCGAATCGAATGTATTCCAGAAGGTCTACACGATGTTGGGGATCAGGAAAACGAGAACAACATCTTTACACCCACAGTCAGACGGAATGGTGGAAAGATTCAACAGGACCTTGGAACAACACCTATCCAAGGTCGTCAGCAATAACCAGCGTGATTGATATGAGCATATTCCCCTATTCCTGTTGGCATATCGCTCTGTCGTACATAATAGTACAGGCAGTACCCTCAGATTTGGCTTTTTTTGCTCCCCCGAAGAACCTTCCCAAGACATCGACGATTATGCCGACCAGCTCCAAGATAACATGCTGGCAATACACGAATTAGCCCGAAGGCAGATGTTGGCCACCAGTGACCAGATGAAGACGCGATACGACCTCAACCCCAATTCAGTCGGGTTCCGAGAGAGGGACAAAGTCTGGCTGTACAACCCCCAACGGAGCAAGGGTAAATCCCCAAAGCCTACACCCGCCTGGGATGGTCCATACGAAGTGGTCAAGAGGCTTACTGACGTCGTCTACCGGATCCGTCGAAACCCCAGGGCTAAGTTGAAGGTGGTCCATTTAGATCGACTACCTACCATGGTGAGGATGTTTCTGACCGGGACGATCAGAATTAAAGGGTGTAACGAATTTTCCTTAAGCCGGCCCTGGTTTCATTCCAGTACGACACCGATCGCTTTTAGGACAAAAAGTTGTTCTCGAAATGGCTCGGCAGCTGTAGAATTGATGATTGATTGTACAAGAGTTTTCGATGCAGGTTTTAAAAGGAGCGATCCATAATCGCGGCAGTTAGTTAGACAGCAACGACGAGCGTATATTGTAATGTTATTGTGATATTCAAATCAGCTGTTCCGTAAAATTTGATGTAAATAAAAGTTCTAGAAAAGTGAAAGTGAATTATAGTGTTATACTTTTAATTGAACCCACGGACTATATAACAGTTCTATCAGTTTGAGGTTTAATTTCAATTAATTTTTAAACATCAAAAAAGAGGTTTGGCAATGTTAAAGTGTTAATAAAGTCATTTGATGTGTTGGGTAGCTAAATTTGAAGTTCCAGAAGTGTTTGCAATGTGAAATTGTCTGTTTCTGACTATAAAATGGGTGTGAAATTCGTATCATTTTCATGTTTTTTTGACCAAACTATAGCTCGTTTTAAGAGATGTAGAAGGTTTTTTATTTATTTTCACCTGAACTGTTACTCATCAAAAAAATTGCACTCATACCGTTTACACCGTATTGTGTGGGTCCAAAAAAATGTGTACACCAAAATTAATCGTAATTCACAATCAATAACACACTACTTTTCTTAGACTAGACAGGTGAATTTAACGTACATGAGCTGACCCACCACTGTCCCGCTCCCACATTTATATCCTATCCCAGTTACTCTCGATTATTCTCGTAGTAGGTTTTCCCTGGCCCAAAATGCTCATAATGGATTTGACCTTGACCATGAACTTCAAGGTCAAATCAAGGCTAAGTTGATTTTTTTCAAATGGGGACACGTATTTTTGATACCGAAAATGAAAAGAGGGGAAAATTTATGATCAAATATGTCCTTGACCATTCTTTTCTATTTGACCTTGACGGTTAGCAGAGGTCAAATTAAAGTCATACTATATATACCATTATGGGCCCAAGAAAGAGATTTTTTTGACAGGAGCATTTGTCATTTTATCATGGTTACGCAATGGTCATCAGGATTTGGTAAAATTATATGCAGTCAAAAAATATTTTTCTTAGGCCATAATGTCCGTTGTACGAAGCCAAACGTCGACCTAAATTTGACTTCTGGTGACCATCAAGGTCTAATGGAAAAAAATGGCCAAGGACTTATCTGAACGTAAAATTTCGGCCTCTCTTCATTTCCGGTATCAAAAATGAGTGGTCCCATTTAACAAAATCAACTTAACCGTGATTTTACCTTGAAGGTCATGTTCAAGGTAAAATCCATTCTGATCATTTTGTGGCCAGGAAAAAATTATAAAAGTTTTGTATTGTCCATGTTTTTGTAAAAAGTCTTCCTGCCTAGATAATCAGCCGTACTCGGACTTTTAGAACACCATGTATATAAGAATGACATCTTGAAAAGAGGGTTGAATTGAAGACTTATTTAATGTAAAAATTACAAATTAAATTGAGATGTGGGTTTTGTATTTAAACGCCTGTAATTATACTTAGAAAGTAGTTAAGTATTTTAAATCTTTACGATGAGAGAAGGTCGTATAACAATAAAACCAAGTGCAACGAATAAAAGGAGAGTTCCTATTTCAAGTATATCTGATTTATAAAACCCTTAAGAAATTTGTTTAACCTATATATGCATATTTCGAACATAGACAATATAAACTTAACATAAATATATTTTGACATCCATTCTATTACCTCTGATTAAAATTATAATTTTCAAGTCTCACTATACATTGTGCATTTACCGTAGCTGATTAATCACTTAAGTTTGGATTGCATTCTTCCTCAGTGCTTAACATATATTGCAGTGTAGATTGTAGATGTTTTTTTTATTTTGGTTTTCATTAATGTCAGTATCTCTACGTTAAGCTACATATTTTCAACGTTTTTTCCAATTTCCATCAAATCAAAAAACACATTAAATTTTCTACTAGCAGACATAGGACTTAAACCGAAATTAAAGTTTACAAATCGTCTGCTAACTCAACATGCAAAAAAAACTGTTTCGCACTCGAGATTTTCTGGAAACGTGATTGTTGACAGAGTTGAAATTGGAATTGAAGTGCTCTCAACAAAAATTGCATCGTGGTGGAAAATAGACGCATCTTTTTCACATAAAACGCAATACAGAACCAATACCGTTTCAGAGTCAGAGAGGACGACAACGGCAGATAGATTGATCGTGTCCTGTGATCCCTCGAATGTACGTGTGAAGCGACGTTTCCAGAGACTGTCAATAGCCCGAAGAGGTGGGTCTACCGCCGCATTCAAAAGATTAATTTCCCGTGTGATATTGCCGGGGTTTGAGGGCCTTATTCACCGGAAAACGTTTCCCGCTTAACTTTCCAACTAATATCGAAAACCCGCCACGCCGCAGTGTCATTCACATTCTTTCTTAATTAATTTTTTTGCAAAGGGCGCGAAATTTTAGACACAGACATGCAGACTGATTACGGATTAAGGATTGTGGACGAAGGGGAAAAGTTCGGTGTTTTTGAAGCTGTGGTAGGTTGAAAATTTGGGATGAACGAGATTTACAAATAAAAAACACACGAAATTGAAAGCGAATACCACAAAAGAGATGAGTCGTCACAATTCAGGTGATCTCTTTCATAGATGAAACGTTTGTAACCTTCACTTTTATCAGAACTGGGCATTTGACTGTTTTTTGTAATCCATCAGAAATTGTCAATAATTTTGTAACAAGCTGGCAGTATGTTTTATCACCATAATTTTCAATATTTTCTAAAAAATCTGGAATTAAATTCAAATAAAAATATTTTTCATTTGTGGCGTAACGAACATAGCCTTGAATTCAAACATTTAGTTCGTCGTATTGATATAACATAATTCCTACGTCGCCAAAAAGAAACATTCGACTGATAAAAACTGAGTCAACGTGATTGCCGAATCAAATATCAAATACACTCTGGCATACCAGAAGTGACCACCGAATTCTGGTATTTCTCGCTCTACCTATTTAAGGCCGATTATCGCATAAGGCGAACGGGTTATAGTGAGGCGTGTATTGAATCGACAGAGTGAAGCGATCAGCTGTATTGTTCAGGGATCACAGTACCTATGGATCATATATCTATCAGATTTAAAACCTTATTTAAATGTTTATTTAACGGTATAATGCTTTATAAATGATATTTAGTACCGCTGTCGACAATTAATTCAGCAAGAACTTCAGAAAAATTGTTTGCACATATTGCAATAAATGAGAAGATTCGATAAAAGTGGTTGCAATTCGCCGCTATAAATTTCGATGTCAGGATCAGTTCTACACTTTATTTCTGTGAAAACCACTTTAATGTAAGTAAACGTAACATACCTTCTTTCCATAAATTGTTTATAACTAAAAACAAAGCGTTCATCACTCAAAGACACAGAACCCGTACTGTGAACCCATACATGACCACAGATCCACACTCAAAAGTTACTTTAAGTCATTTTTCTACTTGTCGTGCCAAGGATAGAAAGAGAGGGCAATAGAGAGGGCAAGAAGCTATTTCACTCGAATGGTAGGTGGGGGCAATGAACTCATTGGTACAGTTCCCAATCGACTGAAATAGCCTCTCTATTGCCCTCTCTTTCTAGCGTTGCCACGATTTTGTGCATGGCAGGCTATCTCCAGAAGGCATGCTCTAAGTTTTTCTGTGCAAATTACGTTTTCTACGTCAAGACAAAATTTAGCGCGTTTTTATAACGTAACTTTGCTATTTAAATTGCTAATTTTTTGCGTTTATTACAAAATTAATTAGTACTTCTAAAGAAAATTTAGATCAAATTATCATTAAGAAAATATCTTTTAGGATTTCACCAGCCCGAACCACAGTCAAATAACCAATTTCATTTGGCACACCTTTAATTAGTAGTCACAAATAATTTGTAATGACTTGATAGTGTCCCAAATGATGAAAGACTTTAAAATGCCTCACCTCCTTGAAAGTGAACAAAATAAAATCTGATATTAGTTCAGGACATTTACAGAAACCAGACCTTTTGGTGTGTTAATAGTAGAAAAGGAGACGGCACAGATCCATGATCGACTACATACTAAGCAATAGAGAAATACACCCAAAAAAGTACGAGCATTAACCTCTGAAGAAATAGGGAGTGAAGGAAAAAAAAGCGTATCTGGAATACATGACAAACAAGACACCGGGATCATATGAAAATTACAACAGAAATCGCAATCAAACATTTAAACTTGTCAGAATAACAAAAATTAACCACTGGAAACGCTTCTGAAAAGATATATGACACAACTTTTACGGATTGCAGAAGGAAACGTGGATATTCATCAAAGGAAATAGACAAGAAATGAAAGAAATAATACAAACAAAACATTGTGGAACAAACACTTGAAAAGATTATATTTCAGACGACCACCCTCTACGAAGAGAAATCAGAACACCGGCAATCATAATCAAAGAAGAGACCAGAATTGGCAAGCAGGGAGTCGATGAAACCCAAAGAAAATTGAAAAACAGAAAGGCTACAACAAACAAAATACTGTGCAACTGCCATGGCAGAACAATTAACACAATCCATTAACAATTACATTTATTTGGACCACTCTAATTCAACCTACATGGAAACCAACATGTATATGCTTCTTTGTATTCGTCACCCAATATAACTTATTTGTCTATCATCTTCTCACAACAGTACTGTACAACTATCAATCAAGTCCACACGATGTTGCAACTGCCCTAATATTTTAAAACCATCCTATATAAGTATAAATCCTCTCCAACCCATTGACTGTTTCTACTTTTTTATATATGCAACTGCTCATTTTAACAAAATTTTTCACATTTTTGAACCACATTGTATAACTATAATTTTACTGTTTATTTCAACCACCCGGTATAAACAACTGCTTCTAAAAAATGTTGAACCCATCTCTATAATTATAATCATACCCCGCCAAATACTTCAAATATCCAAACTGCGTATGCTTTTGATACATCCTGAATAACTATAATTTTACTCCACCCTTATTTCAATCATATTTTATAAGCAACTACTTATGTTCCACACTATATAATATTTTTTGAATCACCCTGTATAACCATAATTCTACTCCACCTTATATTTCATCTATCCTGTATATGCAACTGCTTCTAACATTTTTTTAACCCTTCTGTATAGCTGCAATTATATATGCTTATTTAACAATTTTTTTACCGTTTTACTTCACTCTTATTTCATACGCAACTACTTATGTGCCACCCAATACAACATTGTTTGAACCCACCTATAAAACTTACTCCGCTCTGTATATCAACCGCCCATATTGTTTGCTACTCGAATTTGATGCACCCTCACACACACATACACACACCCTACAACCGCATACCGTATAGAAAAGATCGCCGCCATAAAAAATGTACGTTTCGATACACTAATGGAATATTTTCTGCCATTTCACGCGACCGTAAGCCCCGTAAAAGAAATTCGTTTCAAAAAGAAAATGACTACAAATGAATCAAAATGAAAACCGTTACAACACCCTGCACGATATACTTTTATGACATATCTTGACATTTATGATGAAAATTTGCCATTAGCATTAATGTTTACAGTTTTTGCATATATTTTCCGATTTTCAGAAAAACGGTATGTTTGACGTTATAGAAAAAATATATGGAATCAAACTGGAATATATCTTTGTAGAATACAATTTTAAATATTCAAATTGATTAAGCCATTTGAGAGAAAACAGTGAAGGTTCATTGAAATTCCTTTAAGTGTAGACCCTTAATTACTGTTTTTCTCATTTTCTGGAAAACCGTACATCTCACGATATAGAAAATTATATGGTACCTTTCCATAATATTCCTTAATACAATGCAGTTTAAATCATCAAAATTGCCCATCATTTCAAGTTCTAGAGAATTTATCACATGTGATTTGATTTGCAATAAAAATGTTAAAAATCGATGTTAATTACAATTATGCAATTATTTATTAAAATTAGATTTTTTTGTCCTCTAATTACAAAAAATACATTTGAACTTTTTATTGTTAAAATTTGGTTATACTGCAATCCCTTTTTTGACGTTCTTTATATCCTAGTACAGATGTTATGAAAGAAACACACAACTTGATCATATGATAGCCTCCAATATAAATTTTGTTATGGAAAAAAAACGATAAGTATTGTATTTTCACAAAATGTCGTTTATTTTGAATAGGGTAAAATTTATTTAAAACAAATCTTCCTAAAAGTACCCTTATGCAGAGTCTATAAACAAAAAATCTGATAATAAATAGGGTGTTCGATTTAAAAAAGCTAACTGTAATGTGTTTCCTATATTTGTGACACCCAGAACATAGCGAACATAATTTTATAAAATACCTCTACCAAAATCTTTGGGTTTGGGGTGCAAAGCTTCAATTTTAACCAATTAATAATATTTTCCATCTAAATAAGTTTTATATTTAAATATTTTAATATATCCTGAAAATACAAGAACATATGAATTTTGAAGTCATAACCAATCCATCAGCCTTCAAAAAATCATCCAACTCACGACAAAGAAGAGAAAATTGTAAGAAAAACAAAATGTAACTGGACTGTTTTGAAAAATTACCTGGTTATTATTTACAGAAACTCGTTATCACAGCTGAATTAATAAATATTAAGTAATTCTTGTTTGTTTTTTTTTTATGGTCAGTTTTATATCCTTACTTAATTCATTGAACTAAATGTCCACTGCCTCACTTCCTTCGTCAACTTTCAACTGAAAAATAACATGCATATTCTTGCATTATTCCCAAAGGTAATTTCTAAAATTTGAGAGCACCGGAACAAATGCTCCATTGTATATTTACAACCACATGTCTACAAATTCACCTCATTATTTTTTTAAATTCTAGTCAACCTATGGCAAATTCGACTTGTTGCAAATGATATTCGGCAAAATGTAAAATTTTGGGATTGACACAATTTTTTCTAAAACAATCATTTCTTGCCACCAGCTAAACTCAAATCAGCACCATCTATTACATCTATTAGGTTCAATACACTGACTGTTGTCTTACTGATGTGTATAATAGTCCTTGGGCCACCATACAAAAAAATTTGTTATGACCACACTCTCCAAACTTTTTGTATTTGTTATTTGAGCGAAGTCGGACAAATTCTGTGCTTGGCGCAATTTGGTAGTGGGGCGTTTACCTGCGAAGGTGTCATGAACATGTCAATTTTATGCAAGAAAAAAATTTATGACCACATTGGTAATTTTTTTTAATCAATAGATTTGACCACAAAAATAAGCAGAAATGTATTGTCGGACAAAAATATTGGGGCGTTCGGTCGGTCGGGCACTCGAAACATGTCAAAATTATGCAAAAAAAAATTATTACCACACGAGCGTTTTCAATAGAATCAACCATGAAAATTATTTTAAAAAATATGGTAACCTTGTCGGACAATTTTCACGAGGCATAAGCCCAGTCGGACGCGTCGAAGATGTCAATTTCGCGCAAAATTTTTATTTATTACCACAGATTGTTTTTTATTTTTTTTTCAGTTTGTTTTCACGAGAAATCCATGTCAGATTATTTGTCCGACAAAAATAATGGGGCTTTTTGCAGTAATTTAAAAAAAGTCATTTTTTTGGCAACTGATATTCCTAAACTATACAGGATACAGTTCCTGCCTCCCTTATTTTTACAACCATTTTTCCGACAATGGTGGGAAGTTACAACTAATAATATTTTTAAACAAAACATGTATTTGTCTAACAAAAAATTTAATTCTTTTATTAGAAAATATAGATAGTCCCCAAGTGTACAGGTAAGTTAAAGTATGTTATTTTATATATTGGAATATAATAAATTATTTATTATTATTTCACTTATTTGCTTACTTAAATTAGACTTAAGTCACGATATTTGTTATCATTTTTTAAGGTAAAAAGAGGCCATTTGCCATTTTAAAGAAAAGTATGGCTTTCCAAGATGCTTTTCTCCAGCATTTGGACACAGCCCCGAGATATTTGGATACTGATCATGATGTATTCAAAACCATCGAGGAATACATATGTCGAATGTACAGTTTAAAAACAAAAAGAGATGTTAATGAAGGCAGATTTGAAGTTTTTGTACAAAAGTACAAAAATAAAAATGATAATGAAAAAATTATTAAAAAAGCTTTATCAGGATTCGATGCTTCAAATGTGCCACCTACAAAGAGAGAGTTATTTCAGCACGTAAAAAGGACCATTTTTATTAGTAACGTGTGGTGCAATGCTCACCTGAGACGGCCATCAGACCTCCATGCTGAGGAGTGCGGCTGGATTAGCATTGACGGCTGTTATAAATTTTTTTGGTTCGACGGCGAACAATCTCCTACATTCCAAGAGATATCAACTTATTCAGGTAATATATTAAAAATTAAATGTAAAAAATAAAGTTTGTTTTTTCTGCAAGGTTTGTACGCCTCTCTTTTACTATTGATTAATGTACATTATTCACCACTTCATTTCTTAGTAAAAATGCGAATTTCCTACGTTAATGTAAATGTATACAAATATTCAAATATATATTGATGTATTTTTTACATGATATTTCATTTGCAGGTTCCACTTCTCATTTTGAGAATGAGTCGGAGTTGGAGGAATGCTCGGAAGAAAGTGAAGACGAGGAGATTAGAGAAGTGTCGTTTAATGATGACTCGAGCGATTCTGACGGAACTTCCGACGATGATTATTAATCTCAATAATTAATATTAATATATATATTTTTATTTTATTTATATTTATAATATTTATTTAAAAATAAATTTTGTTCACTACTTATTTTTTTCGAATCCATCGATAGCCTAAAAAAATTTAATCTTGGATAGTTAGCCCCAACATTTTTGTCAGAAAATTGTATTTTTTATTGAAGAATATTATTATTTGTAAGTCCTACTATTGTCCGAAAAATGGTTGTAAAAATAAATGATACAGTAACCCTATAAAATTTAAGAATTTCGATGAGTATTAAAAATTTAGTTTTTTTGTCAGACTATCGATTTGCCCCTATATTTTTGACGGACAATTTGATTTTTCGGTTTACAATACTAAAACTTACCATCTCCTATTTTTGTCCGACAAATGGTAATAAATAAAAATTTTGCGCGAAATTGACATCTTCGACGCGTCCGACTGGGCTTATGCCCCGTGAAAATTGTCCGACAAGGTTACCATATTTTTTTAAATAATTTTCATGTTTGATTCTATTGAAAGCGCCCATGTGGTAATAATTTTTTTTGCATAATTTTGACATGTTTCGAGTGCCCGACCGACCGAACGCCCCAATATTTTTGTCCGACAATACATTTCTGCTTATTTTTGTGGTCAAATCTATTGATTAAAAAAAAATTACCAATGTGGTCATAAATTTTTTTCTTGCATAAAATTGACATGTTCATGACACCTTCGCAGGTAAACGCCCCACTACCAAATTGCGCCAAGCACAGAATTTGTCCGACTCCGCTCAAATAACAAATACAAAAAGTTTGGAGAGTGTGGTCATAAAAAATTTTTTTGCATGGTGGCCCAAGGACTATAACATCCAAGTATTTCACTTTAGAACTTGTCATTCAAGGAAGAGTATGTGACGAGAACTCCTGGTTGGAAACGGCTGTCATACGTTGAATGATAGAGTTCTAAATATGTGGATATATATCTGTATATATATTTACTTATGTGTTTTTATATAAATTGGAATTGAAATTGGAGTGGATGGTTGATGCCGGCCGGTATGATATTCTGCGAATCAAAACGACATGTTAGAACATACAACCAAATAGCAACAATTTATCGGTATGATTTGACTCAGTTTGGATTTATTTATTGGTATTTTTTGCTTCTTCTGGTGTCAAGGTAGCTGAGAGTAATTTTCCGTGCGCTCTTCTCATATCCTTAACTACTCTTATTCTGAAATAATTTCGGCAATCACTTGGTACATTTCTCAATTTCTTCAACAAATTTACATGAGAGAGTCCCCTTATTTTCCGAGACCACAGGCGGCTTCACATTTCTCGCTAAATAAGCGATATATTTCTTTCGATTTATTGGAACAATAAATTTGTTAATATCATCGTTTCAATTTATCCTGACTTGTTAACCGGCCTTTAATTCGGATTTGACAGCAATAGTAATTTTTAGTTTCTTTTAGCCGACAAATTGTTGCTCTCATAGTGCACCGATTCCAACTGGGTCTGATTAACTCCTTTCAAAAATCTGTATTTTTCAAACCCTCGATATAATTAGAGTAAATCTTCAGTGTCCAAACTAAAGAAACTTTTTCTCTGCAGTTTGTATCAAAAAAAGTTGTGAAGAAAAATTTTCCAAAACTTTCTGCAATAACGCACATAGAAACGCTTACAGGCAGTTACAGGTTACCTAGTATAAAAGAAAGTCACATTCTGCAGTCGTCTATCTGGCTTAGATCTTTTAAACAGATTTCAAAACTGGTTTTATCGATAGAGTGATTAAAGAGGAAGGTTGCACGTACAGTTTAAGACTGTTTTGTGTTAATTTGTTTAATTATGACGTTGATTGTTCAATCAACGCGTCTCTGCTATCATCGCTTGGCGGTCGTTACATGTGAAAGCATGACGCATCAGTCGCATTCAGTATTTGTATAAACATCGTATGTGCTATGCCAATATATTTTTTTGTTATTTAATATTAAACCGATGTCTCCTCCAGCGAAGCCGGCGCTGGCCAGCTACTTATACATATAGTCTAGAACCCATTTCTACGAAAAATAAGTCTACTACTACTCATTATGCAAAAAAAATCGCTTAAATTAATTATTGTTTCAAAGTTTTTCCAAGAATCTTTTTGAGGAGAAACCCATTTGTTGGATTCTCTCCATGCTCTTCATTGTTTCTCATTCCTCTTACAGGGTCCTTAAGAACTCCAAGATGTTCTGCTGGCCATTCCTGCTGAGAAATACTTTCTACAATTAAAAAAGTCATTTCTGTTATACAAAAAAAAACATAAAGACTTCTGTTAGTAACGAAACCCGAGGAGCGGGATTTTTCTTGTTGTCGAAATGGAATAGGCTCTCTGAATGATACTTGTGATGAAAATTACATGTATTTTTTCGACTTTTGATGTGCATTACAAAAGTCGAAACAATACGAAGAGTGTACCCTTTATGAAAGAAACACTTCAGGAAGAGCTGGAAACGATTCCATTAGCCACATTCACCGCTTTCTCTTTGTGTGTACGTACGCCGTACCGCTATAACAAACAAGGGCGTCGCCACAATGGACACATTCTTTTGTTATTTCCATTTTCGAGATTGATTTAGTTTCAACAAATGATAAATTCAGATATAATATATGTTCCTTTATGATGATATAAACACTTACTTTTATACGAGGTCGTTTGTAACTAACGACCCAAAAACCAAAATGGGATTGATTCTTCAAAATTAGTACGAATTGAAAATTATTTCGAATTGAGCCGACATGGAGCGTTAACAAAATTTTGAGGGGTAAATCATTTTTGTTGAAATGTGGCACTCGCACTCTCTAAGGTCCTTATAGACAGAGTACCTTAAGGTAAATATTCAGTAAACGATAGATATCAGAATAATTTAACCCTGTGGAAGCCCTTGCCAAAGATTGTTGTCGTGGGTGTGGAATTGCCATCAGCTTTCTGCCCGTATTAGAAAAACGACTTTTTGAATCAGAATTCAGTATATCCAAGATTTAGCTTACATGTATTGCAATCTGGCAAACCGTTATAGCTAGAAACATGGTTAAATTAGGAAAGTTGCAGATTTTTTTTGAAATTTAACCCTTCCTATGTTTTACGAAGAATACATTATTAAGACTTTCTTAAGAAGAATTTAACGAAGTAAAAAAAAGTCAGCTTTCTTTGTTTTCGAGATATTTTCATGACTTTTCGAATATCTTATATTGCAGTTTTGGAGACTTCGTCAAAAGCATTCAAAATTCAAATGATGTATAACAAATTCAGGTTACCAAATTCCCTACGCTGTAAAATCTGCTATTATTTTTTGACTCGTCGAATTACCTTCAAATTCTTTAATTTATTTGTGATTTTGCGTTTACTGTAAAGCCAACAGGAAGAAACAAAATGAAGCACATTCATATAAAGAACAATTTTCGAAGGGACATCAATCTAACATTTTAAATTCATAGTTACAATTGGATATGCTAATAATTGTAAATATTCTCACTAACATTAAATTAATTATTAAAATATCCATAAACAATATTTCAAAATTATGGTACATTTCTCTTTCTCTGTTGGAAACAATTTTCACATTGCGATATAACTTTTCGGGTAACTTTCGTTAATAGTTGTCAGAACGTCTCTTGCCCTCTCGTTCATTTCTTCACAATTTTCCGGCAAAGAAAATTCATAAACCTCATTTTTGCGTATCCTCATATATTAAATTCATGAGGTGTAAGGTCTCGTGACCTCGCCGACCTTTTCTACCACAGCTGCATCTCTTTCTTCATTATTTTTAGTATAGGTTTGATAACAACCAAGGGAAAAAGTCTCTGATTGGGTTGACGGCACTCCGGAAATTATTCTTCGTATGCATATTCTGCAGCTCCTGTGTTCCTTTTAGCTTTATAATAAGCTTCCATCATGTCTAAATGTTTTTCATTTGAATAAACTAAACAAGAAATGACAAACACATTTCATGTTATATTAAGGCCGCCAGTCGTAATCACAACATACTGTGAAGAAACAATAATTTTGACTTTTAGAGCGAAGATAACTGTTACACTTGTTATAAATTGTTTGAAATCTCTTGACCAGCTCTTTCCAAAATTCAAAAATCCAATGGGGCGTCCATAAGAAATTTAAAATTTCATGAAAATATCTCTAAAATAAATTAAGCTGAAATTTTATCTTGTACTTTTCAAATTCTTCTTAAAACAGCTCCTTAATCTTAATATTGTTCCTAAAAGAATATCGTATTTGGGAAATTACACTGAAAAATGAAAAATGTTTTTAGTTTTTTCTGATGTCTTAAAAACCTGCACAGATAAACTATATATTCGAAAAGTATTGAATTTGCAGTAAAATTCTCTACAACTTTCCTAATTTTACCATTTTTCTAGCTATAATAGTTCTCGAGATAGCAGTACACGTAAATCAAATCTTGGACACCCCGTATAAAGATGTTTGTGCAGACCAATGTGTTTTAAACTTTGTAATAGAATTTTTTGTTGGCATAGCAATTAGTGTAATTGATCATGCTCCATTTTCTCAGTATTTTGAAATTCTAGTTCCGGGCGTTTATAATTTTTTTCAGCCTGTTATTAGTGTTTTAATGCTGTTTTTGTCGAGATTTTAACAACTAACCCTATACCTGTTCTATTGTGAGCGACTGTCTAATCTTGTAATTGTTTTTTTCTAACACGGATTCAAGTTTATAACTGTATTAGGGTATTTTTACCAACTGAAATATTTTAAACTAAATCTACTGTATGTTCATTGACTACATTAAGGAAAAAATAGAACAATGCTGACAGAGCGGTGGGCATCAGTGACAAATTTTGACTCAAAAATGCCTCCGTGGTTAAACGGTCAGTTAAAAACAAAACAGAGTTATTCCATACCACCAAGGGAATGCACGTGGCTAATACAGCAGAAAAGAAAGCGACTACGATACGGCTAGACAAACTCGAAAGGTCCAAACACACAAAAAAGATCTTATATGCAGCACCGGCTTCTCACTCAGGAATGAAAATGGAGAAATAAGAAAATATGGTTACATAAAACGAAATCGATACACCTAAAAACAAAAACACCTGGCAAGAGGAAGGTAGAAAACTAAGGAAATGGCTGTATGAACAAAAAGAATAATGCTAGAAATTAAAAAATGGCTAAATACAAATAGAGCAATCATATTAATGAATTCCTATCCAGCCACGGGAGCTTCAGAGCACAGGTTAAAAGCCTTGAATAAATTGAAAATTAAAACTGCGGTTTATGTGGGGTGCAAGCACACTTTTTTTTCAATGTAAGAAATAGTATAAAACAAATAGAACCGAAATACAAAACGAGACTTAAAAGAAAGTGTCCCCAGAGAACATATTATTTATGACGATGAAGACAAAGACATTGAAAAATGTAATTGAATTAGAAAAATAATGACGGCAAATGAGATTGAGGAAAAAAATACTAGTTAAGAGCCAATGAATAGGGGTAAGCTGACGCAAGCTAGAGTTAGCAGTTCCGGCTAGCCTTAGAGTGAGCAAACAAGTTGTTTTAGTGGTAAGAATCTCGCATAATGTTGACACGGTAGACACGCTCTAATAAAACTTAGAAATTACTGGGTAAAGGCAATCACATGAACCGACTCCAGACCGGAAACCATTCTATGCTTGTTCCTCTTAAAACTCCTACATGTAGAACATAAGATCTCAAGTCAAATATCCAATGATATCGTGACTTCGCTAGTTTTTGCTCATCTTCGTTTTCTTAAATAGGGGTATGATAGAGGTTTCAGATCATTCCTCTAGCAAATTTCAAATGTGAAATTCGGAAAAGCTTCACTGAGCCATATTGGATTAATTCTAGTGGTCCTCCTGACCGGCTTGATTCTCGATTTTTCATTGTGTTCATAAAATGTTTGACTTCTTGTACAGATTAATGTAATTCCCTGGATCTGACTAGATGCGTTTGCTTCGGTCTTCACCCTTAATAGGTTTCGTGTTTCCGGGAGTAGTGTTTTGTAATAGTTTTCTCATTGCTGTTCTTTAATATATGGGATATATACTTTTTCTTTGTGTACTTTTGACCTCACTATTCTTTCCTTAATAGTTCCGTGGGTTTTTTAGGTACTTAGGTATTTTTCACAAAGTGCTTCTTTCATTGATTTTGGTATGTATTTACTTATATCTTTTTTGATTTTTTTTCTCCTAAAATAGGGTTCCAAACTTCTGCTTTTTATAGAACTCATTAAAATAAGCCAAAAAGTCCCTAATTAACATGCACCCTAAAACGCACTCTTAGGAAGTTATATGCCCTTAAAAGGGCTCAAACAAAACTATTGTTTTCTCTGTTATTGACTAAACGGTCGAAAATAAATAGAACAAAATGTATGGGAGTTACATAACTTTTTACGTTAAATAACTAACATATGCTACTCCGTTTTTCGACATGCAAATCACAAGTGTCTTATTTAGGTTGGTAAATAGGGTTTTCGGCCCGTATGTTTTTTATTTCGATTTTTTACAATTTTCTCTACAGATTTATGAAATCTTAATAATTTTACTTAAAAAATAATATGTTTGCCCAAATCGATATTTCCAATGGTTTTCGAGTAAATTGAGTTTAAAAATTACTCAGCCGAAAACCCCCTTCACCAACCTAAATAGGTCGCTTATAATTTGCATGTCGAAAAACGGAGTAGCACATGTAAAATAGTTATGTAAGACCCATACATTTCTGTGTTTATTTTCTACCGTTTTGTCAATAACAGGAAAAATAATTTTGTGTGAAGGCATATAACTCCTAAGGGTGCGGTTTAGGGCACATGTTAATAGGGACTTTTTGGCTTATTTTAATGAATTCTATACACAAAAGAAGTTTGGAACCATATTTTAGAAACATCCTGTATATCTTTGACATTATGGTAAGTGAATTCTACTTATTTTTGGCCAAGCGCCACTTGGTCCAAATCTTTAATGGAATCCTGATGTAATTTTTTAGTTTAAGTTCCTCCTAGTGTTTTATTTTCTTCAGATCCCTTATGTGAGTTTTAGGTGAGTTATGAATTAGTAAATGAGAAGAAGAATTTAGTTATTACTAGTTTATCATTTCATTCACATTCTGCTGCCGGATTGGCTCTAACATCCTTAATCCTGACAGAACTATTTTTTGTTACTATATGGTAGATTATAACTGATATTAGTCCTCTAGTTTTCCGTGTCCAATTGTATTTATGGTTGTCTTTATCACCGTTCGTTATTTTCAACTCATTTATCTGGCATATCTCAATCAGTCTCTGAGCACTGTTGTGATGTTTTTCTATTTTGGATCTCAATTTGTAATATGCGCTTAATTACTCTTCTTCGCATGACGTACCTACTATCCTCGCTGACGCTGACTTATCCATATAGCAAATGTTACAATGTGTTCATTTAGGGACTCCCATGTTTTTACCAGAGGTAAATATAGGATTTTTTGAGGAGAGGTGCACAATGAGAATTTTGGTGAATTATATTTTAATAGATTTTTTCTATTGTCTGTGCTTATTAAACTATTTCTCCCTCGTTGTATAAAGGTAAATGTTACCCATATAGGATTTGCTGTGATGTGCGCGTTTACAAGGATGTGTCCCATAAATTGATTGTTAAATTATTGATAGTTATCGAGTTGGAACAAACTTAAAGCGGCCAGGAAACCTGTATAATTGTATAATAAAAAGCAAGGGCGGATCGGGCCGGAGTCAAACAAGAACTTCCGCTGGCGATCTTGTGCTTCAGGGGACTGGGGTAATCTTGTACTGACTTTACTCAATAAGTAAGCAGGGTAGCTTTCCTGTGGTTTTGGACACATAGATATCTGGGACAATAAAAACAGTCTTTATGACGTTTCAACCCATAGAACTAGCTTTCTTCTAAGCTTTATGAGTTAAGATTACGACATTTTAATTTTAAATTTACCAACTTGGAGACTCTTGGCGGGGGGGTAATTGACTCCCCTTTGGATGCGCTTCTTCTAAGACGAAGTTCGAATTAAAGTATCACAGTAGACTTCTACAAATAAAGACTGTAATTTTCTTCACCATAAAAATGTAAACGATAACAAAATTAATCAAACTCATTAGACGTTGCGATAGACAACATTTTTTAATTTCATTTCTTCCTCCGCCACTGGTCGAAAACTCCACGTCGCAATCACGAACGTAAGTGGGGAGCGGTGCTCCAAACCAAAGCCAGGTACGTATGATACCTCTATAAGTTCTTACATCGCAGAAGGGGTAGGAGAAACACAGTCAGTAGACTCTCCACACATGAAACAGTAAAGATCAAAGTCCCGTTTTAGGAAGATATCCAATTAGACATCGGTTACGAGTGCCATCCAACTGTTTTGAGGGGCCTTATCATTAGCCTCGTTATGGGAAACAGTGAAGAAGCAATAACGCTAAAGAGTAGCTAAAGCACAAAACCCCATCCGCGTTCTACGTCTTTGATGTTCTAATCAAAGGTGAAGGCATTGAATTTAAAATTCAATGGCGAAGGCGTGCACATTTAAATGTTACCCTATCCGTCATCACAATTACTTCGGCCCTTTGCGTGTTATTTGTTTACCTATTATGGCTCTGACTTTGTCACCGACGACTTGTTTCGCTCGAGTTGCACAGCCGATTGTCAAGGTTCATGATGATTCATAGTGCTTTTCCCGACTTAATCACTTTTTCCTTTGAAAAAAAAAATGTAAAGAGCTGTTTACACACAAAAATGTATAGAAAAAGATGTTTTTTGTGACTTTAGAGCTCAGATTATTTCATTCCCTGTTAAATATTTTTAAGAAAAGCCTGTTTTGCCTCTCATAGACATGAACATTAATTAAAAATATTTATCCGTTTATTAGAAGACAAGCTGCATGCAATGAAAAATTTATGAGTGTGTTATTTTGCCATATAAGTTGCTTCGCTAAAAATTCTTAAACAAATAAGAGAAACTGAAAATACCAACAAAAAAATTATCAGATGGCAAGAGACAAAATTAAGAAGTACAGGGATACGAACAAATCGCGACAAGGTTACTGGCCCGCTGGCCCGTTCCCAAAGATAAACAAGAACTACGGACCGTCTTGGGTCTTCCCACTTATTACAGACGAGTAGAGATTGGATTTTAGAAAAAAAATAGGAAAGTGGCGGGAAAGAAAACAATTCTCAATTGTTCGTACCAAGGAAAAGGGTACCCGCTATCCTGAAGGTACGAGAACGCTTCTATTGGGTAAACTCAAGAAGATGTAAGAGCATGTAAATGCGAAGTATGTCCTGCCAACAAAGTTTCCTAAAACCAAGAGGGGTAACTAAAATACCACTGTTGGTGTTGACTACTTCAGCAAGTGGCCCGAAGTTTAATTTTTCTCAAAGAACAGGCAACCACTGTAGCAATGGAATTAGTAGAGCAGTTGAGTAGCCGATTTGGGGTGGATTTGAATCAAACGTATTCCGGGAGGTCTGCAATTTGATTGTCATTAACAAAACCAGAACTACGCCCTTTTCAACGTGGTGAACAGTAACAAACGGGATTGGGATGAACACATACCTCTCTTCCTGCTCATATTTTGTTCCGAAAAGAATTAAAACTCCCTGTGGTACCTACCCTGGCTTTTTTAAAATCATTTATGCACATCCACTATTTCATGTTGGTTAACAGGGAAATCTGTTTACGTCCAATGCCTCTTCTATCTTTAGTGAAGCGAAAGCTTTTAACGGAGGCCAACACAAACACACACTAATACAGAAGACAAGGGTAGTGATATGCAAAACTGTAACTTCCAATCCGATACTTTTTTAAATTAACAATTAAATTACACAAATAGAGAGAACCAGAGGAAGGAAGATAACGAGTGACGGTAAGTATATTTCGTAAGAAGCCTTGACTTCCATCGTTCACTGTAAAGAGTATAATAAAACTGGAGGAGACATTCCAAGGAACTTTTGAGAGGAAAAGTACCACCAATGCATGTATAAGATTCAGAGGGGCGCACCCATATTATTAAGTTCTCGATACGATACCTGATATACAGTCAGAGTTTGGTTTGAAGCAAGCCCGCGGTGAGTGGGCGTGCAAGCACGCGGCCGGCCATAGAGGTAAACCCAAAGATAGAGTGCTTGAGGTATAGGCTCCTGTGCAAGTGGAATCGTAACGCTAGATTGGAGGGAAAGAAAATCGAGTGGACGCATCTGTCTCTGTCTAGAACTGCAACCAATAGTTAGACTTTACGGATTCTTAGATTAGCAAAAACATGTGAAACATATATGTAATTGACACCAACGGTCCAATGCGAAACCCGATGGAACTATTATTATAATTGTATAACAGACCTTTGGCAGTGGAGAGGGATCATAATAAAACCATGAAAAGCCCCAAATTTTATTCTTTTAAACGCCCTGAAAAAAAAAAAGTTTTATGTGTACATGTGAACAATTCAAAGCTAATAGCAGAAGCTATTCAAAGTTTATAAAGGAATAAAAACAATTACTACGGTTGTGTACTACCAGCACATTACAGAATCCAGCAAATTGTTAATTGACTTAAAATGGGAGAAAATCTGAACAAACGTTTAAAAATTAAGAAGAAGAATTTTGAAGCAAAATCAACACAAGACTCACTTAGCTTGCAGAAGAAGTTAATTTTGGAAGATAAGCTAGAAAATGAAAAAAGTATTATAATCATACCTTAATTAGACGTAACCTAGGAGAAGATACGGAACCCTTGGTATGCGCGTCCAACTCGTACTTGACAAAGTTATTTGCTGAGTCTGTGACCGAAAACTGCTTCAAGAGGTTAAAACAATTTTGATAACCCTCCCTGACTAACTGATAGAAGAAACGTTTTGATCGCGTATGTTGTTCTTAAAAAAACTATCAACGGCCCCAACAGCATTCAGGTTAACAGCAAGACATGTTCCATCATTTGTGCCATGTACAGCAAATAAGATAATTCTACTGCACAGTTCTTCTGTCCAAGCAAGATGAACAAAAACAATATCAAGGTTCTCAAAGAAAGCATTCAAAATAACAATGTCATCGTAAAAAAAATTAAACATTAAAAATTATTTTCTTTTATTTTTGTTTGCTATTGGGAACTAAGTTTTCTTATGAGTACACAATCTGCCATTTGTTTACAAACTATTCGTAACTCCTACATTTCAACTCCTCCCTCAGCCTGCCAACTTTTTTGTGAATAATTTTTAATTGGCGGCATATAATTAAAATTCACGTAAAAACAATTTTTTTGTGAAAGTAAAACTTAATTTCCTTTTTTCAAATGGGCTGTGATTTATTATATAATTAACTTGCTAGAAACTGGAATATTAGGTGCGATAAGAACAAAATACATTATTATCGCTCCAATTTTCCCTACCTAAAACTATTTTTATACAGGGTAATTCAAATTCGACTCTCACCATTGAGATATTGGAAACTACTGGAATAAGAAAATTTTAATTTTGGGAAAATTGCGTAATTTAGTGCTTGAAGAAATGTGTTTTTTAATTTAAATTTTCTGAATACTTTTCATTGTCACTTTTTTCAGCTATAGTTAAGATTCGCTGTCCCTTTTTTTCTGATTTTCTAGAAAACCGTAAACCTCAAGTTATAGACAATTACATGGGACCTTTCTGTAATGTTCCTTAATATAATTTAGTTTAAATCATCAAAATTGCCCAGGCCGTTTTTTAACAATCGCTCGCAATACATAAAAAAAAAGTTGTAGACGAATTGATAACCTCCTCCTTTTTGGAAGTCGGTTAAAAATATGTATAAGAAATATTATAAAATTGACCACCTTCGTCTTGGGCACACAAACGTGCACGTCTATTTAAATTGGTGACAGCCCTGATAACATTTCTTTTTCTAATAGATCTAAATTGGGCAATAATGTTTTCTCTAGGTTCTTCTATCGTGGTGTGCTCTCGTTTCTCATATACCCTATTTTTCGAAGTGCCCCACAAAATTATCCAGAACTGTAAGGGAGACCCTGTCTGCTGTCTTACCGGCCCCGAATTTCCTATCCACCTATGTGGAAATCTTCGATCCAAACCGTCACAAACAGCTCTAGCTGCTGTCCCCGTCATACTGAAACCAGTACCGACTTATTCTTCTAATTGGATTCTCAAGAAATTAAGAAATGTTTCACCATTTAAAGTCCCCTTGAAAAAATAATGTCTGAGTATTTGATCATTACAATTTCCAGTCCATAAAGTTAACCGCAAACATGTTTGCGGACTTAACTTCCCTAATGTGTCTAGGGTTTTTTGAGTCCAAATATGTTCATCATTTGTACTGATGACATTGAAGACGCCACAGTTTGAAAAAAATACTTTCAGGAGTACAAATAATGGTTTTCAAAAAATCTCGACTATCATCCCTGTTTAAGAGTCAATTGTAAAACTCCAGTCTTCTATCACGATCACCTGGAAATAGTTTCCGGTAAATGTGTATTATGTAACATTTAATACCACTAGTCTGTGGCACATCCATATCTGACGAAACTTGATATGTTGATTTTGAAGGGTTCGGATTTATCTAAAATCTCAAGCAAGAAAACTTTGTTTTTTTTATTTAAAATTTATGAAATTTAGTTTTTCTCTCACAAAAAGTTATTTCTAGTAAGTTTTTCCATTCTGTTTCCATACTTTATCCAGGGTTTTCGAAAAACAACAAACTGAGCCAAATGTTCATCGTAAAGTTCTATGCTGCATGTTTGGCTTTCCGGATATAACTAATCAAAATACATTTCACCTGTTTCCGTACTGTATCCAGGGGCGGACCAAGGCTTAGGCAACCTAGGTACGTGCCTAGGGCTCGTACCGCATATATATGCTTTCAAAGCAAACTACCAAACGCAAAGTATGTATCATGAATGAAAAAGAGCCCCTTAATTACAATGTTGCATAGGGTCCGCTTTAACCTTAGTCCGTCACTGACTGTATCTATCAATTTTGTTTCTAATAAACTCTTTAACATATCTCGTTTTTCTTCATTTCTGAAACTCATTGTGCTTGAAACTACTTTAATTTCGTTTGACAAGTACTCTTACGTTTATAAAAGTAAATTCTTCAGTGGAATCGAAGCCAACTAAAACGACTTTTCTTTTAGTTTAAATATTTGTGCTTTTAAGAAAGCAAATTATAGTAAGTTGTACGAGGGTGAATCAAATATGAACCGGACTTTTGTTTTAAAAATTTTATTGGTACGATCAATACAAATTTTAATACATATTATTTTTCTACACAGTCTCCTCTCTTATGTATACATTTTTCCCACCGAATCGGAAGTTTTTTAATACCTTTCTCAAAGAATGAAACTGGTCGTGTCGATAACCAATTGCGCACAAACGTTTCTACACCTTCGCTGTCCTCAAAGTGGTGGCCTCCCAGTTCTTCTTTAAGAGGCCCAAACATGTGGTAGTCACATGGCGACAAATCAGGACTGTAAGGCGGGTGCTCAAGGGTTTCCCAATGCATTTTGTTCAATTTTCCTTGGGTCAATGCAGCTGTATGTGGCCGAGCGTTGTTATGCAACAGAATCACACTTCGGATAGACATATCCCCGCCTCTTTTGCCGATAGGCAAGTTTCACTTGTTGGAGTAGTTCGTAGTAATACTCAGCATTAATTGTACGGCGTTCGTGCAGAAATCTAATCTAAAAATCTAATGTGGCGTCAGAAACAAAAGTTAATGATAGCAGGCGTCGGATGGCAAATCTAATAAAACATTTTTTAAAAAAATATAACCGACTTCTACCTATTACTAAAAAGTTAAAAATAATTATAACAAAATACAACTCTAGCAAATAAATAACACATTCAATGTTGTAAGATACCTACCCAGAAAGTAAAAAATGTAAACATTAAAAGGTGCTCATTCTGTACAAATTAATTACCTACCAATCTAGTATATTTTTGAAGTCGGTGCCAAGCAAATCTAAATTCCTTCATTGCGTACTTATCTACTAATTCATCAAACTTGATTATTGCTTGGCACCGACTTCAAAAATATACTAGATTGGTAGGTAATTAATTTGTACAGAATGAGCACCTTTTAATGTTTACAGTTTTTACTTCCTGGGTAGGTACCTTACAATTTATTATTATTATTTATTTGCTAGAGTTGTATTTTGTTATAATTATTTTTAACATTTTAGTTATAGGTAGAAGTCGGTTAAATTTTTTTTAAAAATGTTTTATTTTCAACTTTTTAGTTTTTTTAGGTAGTTTTCATTCTTTATTTTTTATTTTGTATGTATAACCGTAATAGACAGAACCAGGTAACATCGAAAGCCTCAACATTACACAATGATACTTTATCATTTAAATTTAAATCTTTACGAACAAAATGTACTAGTACGCGTTGACTTAATAAGCCCACAATATATTTATGCCTTATGGACTACGCCATGTAACCTTTTTTCAACTTTTTTTGACAAGCCTGTATAACTAGATAATGCCACTCCAACCTATGTACCAACCAGCCTGTACATACGACTGCCCACGGATAAGCATAAATTTGTTAGCTGCCTTCTGTAAACTATAGGACGGAGTAGAATCCATACTATATTTACGGAGTCAAATCCGTCCTATATTTCAACCATAGTATATAAATAACTCCTTGTGGGCTACCCCATAAATTATTTCCTTTTTAACATTTTATGTTATCGCCCTGTGTACCATTAATTCCTCTCCACACTTTATGCAACTTCTTATGGGATATAAAAGAAATAATTTTTTAATCACACTGTATAAATATAATTCAACTTCAGCATATATTTCAACCATCCTGTATATGATTTGCTTATGTCCACATCATATAACAGTTTTTTAATCACCCTATATAATTTTAAATTCACATTTTTTTCAATATTTTTATACCACCAAACGTCCAGTCCACCCTATATTCCAACCATCCTGTATATAGGGCTGCCTACGGACCACTATCATTCTAGTCCGTCCTATATTTCAATCTTCATATAAATGCAACTCCTCCTACCACTTTACTTTGTGATTTTGTTTGCTATAACTAAACACCCTGCCTATAAGCCACCAAGTACCAGTTTAAAGTTTGACATGTGTTGTCACTGAATTTTCTATTAGGCCGGGAGAATGTGACAACCAAAAGCACCTTCTTCGCAAAATGGAAAAATTTGCATTTAAATAGGTATTTGCCTGGTATACAAACAAAACGAGCTAGGTACTCATTGATTTAATGACCCAAAAATACTATGCTTTACTACCTATATGCTTGAGATGTACATAGAAAATTTTGAAATTCGCAATTAAAACTTCCAGTGCCTAAAATTACCGCACTATTACGTTGGAATTAAAATATTAATGAGGAAATGTCCGTTATGTCATTTCGATGAAATTTTTTATAAGAATTTTGGAATTTTCGGCGATTTTCTGCAAAACTGCAAGTTGCACGTCGCAGAAAAGTATATGAGATCACCTAAGGATCTTCCTTAATAGATTAAACGTTAAAAAACTATACACATCCATAAGAAGTTATCGAAAAATCGACTAAAATATTAGAGATATTGGTCGATTTCCATGCACGCATGTGTTCATTCACAAATTTTATCACTTTACCAATAGAATTCTTTTCCAAAATTTGAAGTTTCACCAATCCGGATATACACTCTATTAAACAA